>ML660765.1:37732930-38083940 GCA_007570785.1 Antilocapra americana
CCCTCATCCACAGAGTCCACGAGTCTATTCTATACATCTGCGTTCCTTTTGCTGTCTCGCATGCTGGGTTCTCGTTACCGTCTTTCTAAATTCCATATATATGCGTTAATATACTGTATTGTTGTTTTTGCTTCTGGCTTACTTCACTCTGGATAATGGGCTCCAGTTTCGTCCATCTGAGTAGAACTGATTCAAATGAATTTTTTTCTGAACATTTTAAAAAGCCAAACCCAGGTAGCCTCATCTCTCCTACTTTGGTCCTCAAGACGAGCTGTTTAGAAATGGCAAGTGAAGACATATTTGTAATTTGTTCTCCCATTTACTTATTGCATTTGTGTCTGAACCAGTGCAGCTCTTTTCCCGAGATGTTGAAGGGAGCTGCCTCAAAGAGGTCCCACTTTCAGGAATGACCCCAGGTACCACTCCACATTTGCATGCTCAGCTTCAGTCTCTCTAATTTCTCTCCTTATCTAATTTCTCTCCTAATTTCTCTCTCATTGTTCCTTGGCTCCCTTGGTTGTGGCTCTGGTCAGATTCTCTGCTTGGCTCTCAGTCTGGCTTCACCTCAGATACTCACCTTAGAATTGCTCTGCAGCCCTTCGGTCACTCCCAACCCATCCCAGGGAATCTGAGTCTAGGTCCAATGGCCTGAAGACTCCAACTGTCTAAAGTTCAGGCAATATTTTTGAAGAGAGGAGGTTTCAGGTAAAATGTAAAATTTACTGAGGCAACTGACCCCACTCAACTCCTGTGCATATATAAGATCTTTGGGGTCCTTTCTACTGCCCTTTGTGCACCTCACCAAAGTCTATGGAGCCCAGAGCTCTATTCTTCATAATGGCTTAGTATAGAGCTGGAGCAAGTGTGGTCATGGCAAAGTTGACCCAGAGCCTGACCTCACTGAGCTACCAAATCAATCAACCTAGGCATTACCTACTTCCAGAATTCTTCCTATATACAATTACTGTATCATTTAAACCCATTTTCATTGGATATTTTGTTACATGCAGCTGAAGCATCATGATTAAATTGCTAAGAACACTACAATCTTCCATTCTCGAAGTATATAAACAAGTAGAGAAGAATGAACATGGACCCGATACTTGGATCTTGGAGGCACATCTTAACTCCCTCAGTGGTGCAACTTCATCTATCATTTTATCTGTCTCTCTATTGAACTGTAAGCTTCTTAAGAGTCTAATTCCCAATTTGGAGAGAGAGTATACTATAAATTGAGACTTTTACAAACTCAAACATCTTAATTGGATGCCACTGCCACTTACTAGTCGTATGATCTTGAGCAAGTGATTTAATCACTTTAATTCAAAAAAGTGAGAAAAATAATACATGCCATAATATTGACTTTATAGAATTATTGTACAATAAACTGAGCTAATCCATGTGATAAACAAACTTATCTTAGCACAAAATGTAAGAATTTTTAAGGAAGTTAATATTTTAGTTTTGTATATTCACCCTCCTCCTAGAATGCATCCTGACATTTAAAAAAAGATTGTTGAGTGAGTGAGTGAGTGACTGAATAGATGGATGACTTAGTGAATGAATGAATGAATGAATAACAACTTTGTTGCTTTGAGTATTTCAGGAGGTATAAATTTTTGAGATTTGAGACATTGAAAGTCAGTTTATGGTGTGATATGACTTAAAATCATAGACTTTTCAGTTGTTTTGTATCAAATGTAATGGTTCCTTATTCATTCTTACAAGTATTTGAGAAAGATTTGCCCCAAAGAAATGGATTGCCGCTGCTGCTGCTGCAAAGTTGCTTCAGTTGTGTCTGACTCTTTGTGACCCCATAGACGGCAGCCCACCAGGCTGCCCCATCCCTGGGATTCTCCAGGCAAGGACACTAGAGTGGGTTGCCATTTCCTTCTCGAATGCATGAAAGTGAAAAGTGAAAGTGAAGTCACTCAGTCATGTCTGACTCTTCGCGACCCCATGGACTGCAGCCCACCAGGCTCCTCCGTCCATGAGACTATCCAGCCAAGAGTACTGGAGTGGGGTGCCATTGCCTTCTCCAAGAAATGGATTGACTTCTTAGAAAACATTCTCTTCTTGTTTTTGTCTCCAAGGACACAGAGTAGAAATACCTCTCACTTTCAGGTCTGATATCAACTTTCCAAAACTGAAAGGCCAGTTTCAATTTTCTAATCATATGTTTGACTTCATTAGCACCAGCCCCCATTCTTAACGGGATTCCAAAGTTACCTCATTAGCCTAACAAAAGACAACTTTATGTTCTTTTCGCATAGGAAATTCCAAGGGTTTAGAAGATCTGTGACAGAAATGGGGACAAAGACCAAATATATATTTTTTTTATTATAAATAACAATGTTCTACAACCTTTATTTCGGAAGACTGTCAGATGGAGGAAACTACTTTCTCTAGAAATGAGTTATCCATCACAGCAGGTATTTAACAAGGAACCCAAGGACATAATAGTTACAAAAGTGCTAAGAAGTAATCTAACTCCAGATATACAAAATACTTAAGGTAGATTTGCTGATGGATTAGATATGGTTTTGGAAAGAAGGTCAGAAAAAAAGGAAGGAAAGACGGAGGAAGGGGGACAGGAGAGGGGGAGAGAAATAGGGAGGGAGAGAGAGAATAAACAATAACTTTGAGATTTAGTCTGAGCAACTAAGATAAAAGATGAAATGAAATTGTTAAAATTTAAGCATGTTAAGTTTGAGTCACCTTTAGATACTTAAATGAAGCTTTGAATAAGGAATTGGGACTCTGAAGTTAAAAAGAAAGATCCAAGCTAAAGATATGAATCTGGTTGTTATTGGCATACATGGTATTTAAAGCTGTGAGCCTGATGAGGTCATCAAGGAGAATTCAGGGCCCAAGAGTATTCCAGTATTTACAAATCTAGGTGGTAAGAAGGAGCCAGGAAAGGATACTGAGAAGGAACAATAATGAGGTAGGAAAAAATCAGGTATGGTGTCCTGGAAGCCAGGCAAAGGAAGTATATTATGAAAAAGGGAGCAATCAACTGCTAATAGATTGAGCAAGATGCATCCTAAGAATTGACATTTGGGTTTGGCAACATGGAACTTAATTACCGGCATCTTTGACAAGAACTGCTTTTGTCAGTGGTGAGGACAAAAGCCTTTGGAAGCATCCACAAAAGAATGGCAGAAGGGAACTACAGTTGAATAACAGAATAATCTGGAGTTCTGGGTAATTCTGAATAATAGAATTATCTGGAGTTCTAGTCTAAGACTCTGAAATTAAGCTCAACTTCAAGGACTGCTGTATTCAATTAGCAGTGTCTGCTATGACTACACAATAGGAAAATTGTGGTATTTGTGCCACATATTTAGTATTCTGTTCCAGGATATATAGCGACTCATTCCATATTTTCTATATACCTTGTTATGCTATCATCCTTTTGAGGCACTCATTAGCAGTTAATTTTATATTGTTCCAATAAACTTTTTTTCTCAACAGCCAGATGTTCTTGAGTATAAAAGCATGTTTTACTAAATTATATACCTTAGTTGGATAATTTTAACCCAGTTTCCAGTGTACCATATAAAGCAATTTATGAGATACTGCAGTGTCCTGAAAGAATTTGAGATGTTTCAAAAAGATACCACACCTCTCTGAATAACTAATTGACTAAGCAAAGGGGCTTAGAAAGGGTAGAAAAATCAACATTTGTCTATATAGTGCACGCTTGCATTTCCTGTCTCCCTCTTCCCCGGGAGTCAAGACTAGATAATACAGGTTTGTGTATATCTATATATATGTATGTATATATGTATATATAGATATACACACACGTTTTATACAGATATTTCATTTGCCCTGAAGGTCAAATGAGGTTGTTCCATCAAGTGGCCACAATGTACAGGAAGAAAAACTTGTAGGAACAAGAGGTATGCAGAAACATTAAAATTTAATTCAATGGGCAACTGATTCCCATTAAGACCACACTTACTTCACATTTTGTTTTGTCCTAGCCTCCAAAAGCATTCACCCCTTTGGGAAAATATTTCTTTGCTATGGTTTTCAAAAGTTAATTTCCCTTTAAATTTGCATTCTAACACACAACTTCTCAGAGTTGGAAAATGTCTTCAAATATTTTGTTCAAACATATCTACCCTCTGTTATGAGTGAATCCTCAGTGTACTGGGCCTGAGAGATGGCCCTTGGATCTCCAATTAAACACCTCCTGTGATGGACAACTTACTTGATCTGGAGAGAGCAGTTCCCTCCAACTGTAATTCTTCCGAAATGAGAGTTGAAGGGGGATCTGACCATTCAAATAACTGGGGAAATATGCACATAGGTGGTTGTGTTTTCTCACATAACTTACAAGTTTGCACAACAAGAGGCTCAGATTCTTTGATTATCTGGAGTTGATTTATTTTGATGAGTCTCTGATTTCTGAGGCACCAAGACAGAGCAAGCATTCTTTATTTGTCAACTAAATGACCTCCAACTCTGCCCAGACTTAAGAGGGCTCCCATTAAAATAAACTCAAGGCTGTCTGATTTTTAAATCTCTTTTGTTCCTGGTCTAGCAGACATGTGTATGGTTGGGAGGGTGGAGGGACAACTAGAATAACAACCTCCTAGTTCTCTAATTATGGCACCAATAATCCCCTTTATATTCTGGTGTTTTGTAGCATGTTTATGGTTTTCATCTTACAGGCTGAACAAAAAAGCTCATTCCAGTTGCAACAAATTCATGAGGCCCTAGCCACAAGCTTCAAGCAAGGAAACAAACAAACAGAATGCATGGGAACCCAGTTTCTCAGATTAAATATGACAATAGTGTAGAGTCCATATGTCACAGGAAAAGGGAGGTATTTAAAAGTCTCCAGGGTGCCTTGTCAAATCAGGATTATCCAGGACCCATGCAATTGTTCATTTTTTATCCTCAGTGAAATGTCATATGGATTCTGTCCTTCGCTTATGCTTAAAGATGGATAGCCAATTGTTTAAGCAAGCCTGGTGTTTTTCATTAATTAGTTCTCTGCCACCAAAGCTTTAAGTGAAGTCATCTAATTTAGACTTTGCCTAGTAGGTTATAGAAAATCAGTATTAATTACTATTTTTTATGAATTTTTTATTTTCCAATTCTCCACTGAAAACAGAAAACATTAGATTCTTTTTCAGGAGTGAGCAATGTCATCAACTGGGCCTAGGTATGCCACAAGCAAACAAAGAAGAGCAAGGTGAAAGACAAATTTTGTCTTTTTCCATGTATGGAAAGATAGAATAAGAATGTGTTTTAGTTCATCTGCTGATTCTAAATGCTGATTTACAGACTCAAGTATCAAAACGACATTCCCTTTCATTCTGAAGGGAAAAGCGGTTTTAAAGGCCAGCGAGGCAATCTGGTTGTATCCATCATTACCCTTAGTTAATGACCTACTTGTTAGTTAGCAGCTGCTATTGCCAAGGAAAGGTACCTGGTTTCTAACAGCAGTACCTCATTGCTGGTTAGAAAGAGAGAATGAGAGAAATCAATGGCCTGCCTCTGGGCCATGTGGGTGAGTAGACTCAGCTTGAAAAGGATGTGCTTTTCTTCAAGTTACCTAGAATAAATCTGTCTTTGCCTTCAACAAAACCTGAAAATAAAGAACAATCTAATACAGAGTTACCCTCAAAAATTGGACAAAGTCAATTGCAAAGAAGCAAGATGATAAGGAAAGTATTTCCACGGCTCACATTTCCTTGGAGAAAAACATAAACATAACTTTGACAACAAAATGCCAATTTATCCAATTCTTGTGAAAAACTTGTTTAGTAAGCAAAAAGAAAATCTTTGTGCCAGTATGATTGGGTCCTTTCTTCTTGCTGTCAAGGCACATGGAAAGTCAAACTTGAGGATCAGAAGGGACTTGAAGCTCATGAAATTATAAGGCTGCATAAATGAGATCTTTAATGACCTCCATCTGACAGTGACAAAGATCTTGCCAAATGGATCATACCTTGTCAAAGTCCTTCAGCTCAAACTCCTTACATTCATTGCCACATGAGCTCTAGCCACTAGAACCAAGAATAAAGAAACACAAAACTAAAATCAAGCATCTCCCACTGGTCTTTGAGCAGTCTATGGAGAGTTTAGCAGCTTCCGTTCTGGCTGACTTGGAGGCAGAAAATAACCAAGTTCACAAGTATAAGCACAAATCCATGTATTCAGAATATTAAAGACACAAGAGAGTAGTAAAAGTGAAAGTCATTCAGTTGTGTTTGACTCTGTGACCCCATGGACTATACAGCCCATGGAATTCTCCATGCTGGGATACTGGATTGTGTAGCCTTTCCCTTCTCCAAGAGATCTTCCCAACCCAGGGATCAAACCGAGATCTCCCGCATTGCATGTGGATTCTTTACGAGTTGAGCCACAAAGGAAACCCAAGAATACTGGAGGGGGTAGCCTATCCTTTCTCCAGCTGACACAAGTGATGTAGATTAAAAGTGCAATCTAGGCGGAACTGGAGCCCATTATCCAGAGTGAAGTAAGCCAGAAGCAAAAACAACAATACAGTATACTAACGCATATATATGGAATTTAGAAAGACGGTAACGAGAACCCAGCATGCAAGACAGCAAAAGGAACGCAGATGTATAGAATAGACTCGTGGACTCTGTGGATGAGGGAAAGGGTGGGATGATATGGGAGAATGGCATTGAAACATGTTAATTATCATATGTCTAATCAATCGCCAGCCCAGGATTGATGCTCGGGGCTGGTGCATTGAGATTTCCTGGGGGGAGGGAGGAGGGAGGGAGGAGGGAGGGGGGTTCTGGAGGGGGAGCATATGTAAACCCATGGTGATATCATGTCATGATATGGCAAAACTAATAAAAAAAAAAACCCACAACAGTCCAAAACCAAAAAAAAAAAGTGCAATCTAGAAATCTAGCAATTGATGCTCAAGTTCTTGAAATTATAATGCTATTTTTTAAAAAAGCAAGTTAGTTACATCCAGAGGATGCTATGAACCAATTCATTATCTTTATGGTAAATAAAGAGAAAGAATTCAGCATCTCCTATACGAACCATGCCATTTGGTAGTCAAAGAATAGATGAGGGGAAGCATCTGTTTATAAACTTTCTAGCTAATAAATGAAAGGGAAATGATAGAATTAGACATCCCCACTTAGCAATCCCTGGGCATTACTCATTAGCTAATGTTAGCATCTAAAAACATGCACGTATCAGATTTCATGTGCCTTCTGGTGAAAGAACTCAGTTTTACCTACCAAATGGATTGAACCTGAATCTCCTGGAGTCTCTGAATATAGTTCCCAACTTTAGAAAATACAGGAAATCTAGGAATTATACAATGAATATATAATCAGCAACATTCATATTATAGGAAAACTCTATAGATGAAAAGATGAATTGGAATAAAAAGAAAGGAATGTATGAGAAATCTGTAGATTAGAAGAGGCTTGAAAGACATTCAATTCTTTTTTAACCAGAAAAACTAGAGTGTCTAAGGATGCTGCTCACTTTCATGGTAAAACTATAACGGACACAAGGAAGAGATTACTACAAAAGTTCAGGATAGTAGTTACTTTGGGGAAAGGGGTAAGATCAGATGGGGCACACAGAGAGCTTTCTGCGATAACTAACACACTTTTATCTCTTGACCTCAGTGGTGGTTAGAAGGGTGCTCCTTCTAACTCATCAAACTATACGCCTATTTTGCGTTGCTTTTTATCTGTTTGCTTTAACAATAAAAGGTTTGCGGAATGAGTGATTTACTCTTCCTCTTTCTCTTTGGTTTTGTTTTATGGATACTTGAGCTCAGGAAAGCATCTAACCCTCCATAAAAAACTCAGCCATCAATCACTGCCCAATGTCAAAATAGTTTGGAACTACTATATGATGGGCTATGTCCATTCTAATTTGCTGATTTTGGTCTATCCTTGACTAACAGCTCTTATAGTTACTCTCTTGTGGCCCAAAAGCAACATTTCTTAGAGGTCCTCCAGGAATACAAAGCTACCCCAGGAGATCTACTAGGCTTTGTATCTTAGTGGTGACAAATAGGAGTTTGAGATGGCTGAAGTTACTGCCTTTATCAGTCTTCCTTCCTGTGGACCAGAGTGTGGTGGTAGTGGTCTGTTGGGAAAAGGACAGTGACATCAGCATCCTAGTACATTATCAAGATGAAAAAATAAATGATCTCCTCAAAGCTAGTCAAGAAATTATACACCATTTAGGATTCCTTCTTTCAGTAAAAAGTAGAAAAGCTACAACAGTTCATAAAAGCTTTCCAGGGCATGCAGTAGGGTTGGGGAGGTAGTTGCTAAAAGTATCCTAAAGGACAAAGGAGATAGGATGACTTCAATTGCATCAGTTTTTACAGATCCCTATCCAGCCCCCTTCCACTGCCCAAGCAGGCCTTGGCTGCATATGTGTCTATTTGACTAACAACAGCTCTGACACTTTCTTTAGACAAACCCATCTCATTCTTAGGCAGTTTGCAGCCAATGCCTAGATACAAGAAAACTGGTGCCTTGAAAGCAGAAGTGAAGACCTCAGTTTCAATATCATGAGGTCTACCCACTTGGTTTTGTAGCTCCCTGCCCCCAAATCATTTCTGATTATTATTTTTAATAATGATGATGATAAATTATGTTTGAAGTTCATGGCTCAAAAACACTTGAGACTGGCTTATATTAAATTGACCGATACAGTGTCTTGAGACAAGGAAAATTGTAAAGGAATGCAGAGATTTGAGAGTATGGGACATGGGAGAAGAGGGACCTATTGGAAAGAAATCTCTAAGTACAAAGCACTTCATAAGCTTTCAAAATGTTTTTAAAGTCAATCTGATATGTAACTGAAAGCTAACAAAACTGTACATGCATATCCCATACCTAGAATGTATTCACACAGAGCATGTAAAATCCAAAATGCAGTGTTTTATGCAAGCTGAAAGTCATGCTGTGTCTACCTATCAGGAAGCTGATGAAACAAGACTTTTGCTGACCTTAGTCAGTGGCACCCTGGAACCAGAGACAATAGCTCTGCCACATCCAAGCCTCTGTAAGGAAGTCTGGACTCCATTTCTTCAGTGGACAGTCTATGGACTCTGTGATAATAATCCTTGTATTAGAAGCCAGTTTGTCTAATATCCTCAGTTTATTGATGTGGGAACTAAAGTCTAAGGAAGGATACTTGCTTAAGGTCATTGAAGTAAACACTAATTACATCCTCCCCTTCTTCCCAATTTTGTTTGGGTAATTATTTGCCATACAGCCATGTGCTCAGAAAAGGGGCCCACTGCTGACTCCTAAGCGGTCATGAGCTATGCCTGGTCAAAGCCAATCATAGCCTCTCATTGCCCTTAGCAGTGACAGGTATGGCACAGTTGTAAGACCAATCTTGACCAATAGAATCTTGAGACAGTCTACTGAGGAATTCCTAAGAAGTACATTAGTCAAGTAAAAACAAGTAAGAAGAAAAAGAAAAATACTTCTTTTCTTCTTCGTGGGATACTATAATGTTTGCATATGACACCTGAAACTTCTATAGCTACTGTACACCATGACAGGAAGGGCAAGCACAAAGAGGGCCGACTCTACATCCTCAATGATGTCATGAACTGCCACTCTGGACTTCCTGTTATGCACAATAGTAAGAATGCCTGTTGAAGCTACTTTCTTTTTTTCTTATTGTACTCTCAATTTCTTGCAGTCTGAAGCATCCTAGCTAATACAATCACAGAAAGTTTATGGCAGAACTAGGATTAGAACCAGTTGTCATGATTTTCAAGCCAGTGGAGGTTCTCTCCATAAGGAACTGATGAAGTGTATGAATAGCTGTATCAGTCTAGGTTATGTTGCAGTAAGAAGCAATGCCCAAATCTCAGTGGCATACAACAGCAAATTTCTCTTTCTTGTTTTGTAACATGTCCATCAAGGTTGGCTGAAGTTCTGCTCCAAGGCTAATGGAGAAATTCGTTTCTGGAATGTTGCTGGTCTTGTGACAAAGAACAAAAGAGAGCATGGCAAACTCTTAACTGGCTCTTAAAACTTCTGTTCAGAAATTACACATATCACTTTCACTTGCATTTCATTAACCAGAGCAAGTTATATAGTCTAGCTTGGTATCCGTGAGAAGGGAGAAAAGGAAAATTTATTTACAAAACACCATATTTAATCTGTATTTAATGCTTCTAAGAAATATTTAACCATCCTGGATTACTAAGATGGCTGCTGAATTGTTTGTTTGTTTTACCCTGAGGCCACAAGGTAGCTTGTAGGATCTCACTTCCCCAGCTGGGAATCAAACCTGCAGCCAAGGCAGTGAGACCACTGAGTCCGAATCACTGGACCACCAGGGAATTTCCTACTAAATTGACTTGAAAACATCTCTAAATTTTAGGATATTTTAGAAAACACAATGACCATTCCTTGTTTATAATAAACTCTTCTTTAAAATATATTTTCATCTTAGAATGATCACATGTCCATTAAAATTTTTTTCCAAACTGTGTTACATACTTGAATGTTTTTACAAGAGTAGACCTTAAATATTCTCACCATGAAAATCAAGTGGTAATTTTGTGATAGGATGGAGGCATTAGCTAATGTTATGGTAGTAATCTTTTTGCAATATATAGATATATCAATCATCATGCACCTTACATTTACAAAATGTTATTATATATGTCAATTATACCTCAATAAGACACTTGCTTCTTGGAAGAAAAGCTATGACAAACCTAGACAGCATATGAAAAAGCAGGGACTTCACTTTGCTGATAAAGGTCCATATAGTCAAAGCTATGGTTTTTCCAGTAGTCATGTATGGATGTGATAGTTAGGCATAAAGTAGACTGAGAGCCAAAGAATTGATGCTTTTGAACTGTGGTGCTGGAGAAGACTCTAGAGTCCCTTGGACTGCAAGGAGATGAAACCAGGTCAACCTTAAAGGAAATCTAACCCTAAGCAGTCATTGGAAGAACTGATGCTGAAGCTGACACTCCAATACTTTGGCCACCTGATGTGAAAAGCTGACTCATTGGAAAAGACTCTGATGCTGGGAAAGATTAAAGGCAAGAGGAGAAGGGTGCAACAGAGGATTAGACGGTTGGATGGCATCACTGAGTCAATGGATATGAGTTTGAGCAAACTCTGGAGGTAGTGAAGGACAGGGAAACCTGATGTGCTGCAGTTCATGGGGTCACAAAGTGTCAGACACGAGTTAGCAACTATACAATAGCAACAATACCTCAATAAAGTGGGGGGGGGAATAAAAAGCATTTTTAATTTCCAAATTAGTAAAAATTTAAAAAAATATAGCTTTCCCAGTCTTACCCACCATATATAAATCACTAAAAATTTGGTGTATGTCCTCCAGTCCTTTCCTATGTACTATATATATATTCACATATCTATAGTCACATGTACATTTGTACATGTAGTTGTGGCTTATTGGAAAAACACCATTTTACACAATTATACATAGTATTTTGGACATTTTTTTGCCTGAAAATATATAGTACTTTTCTTGTTGATAATTACATAGTATCTCATCATGGATATATTAAATAATTTATACCACAATTTCTCCCAGGGTGGACATTTAAGTTATTCTCATTTTCACCATCACAAATGATTCATTCTGTACTGATCATTTTTTACATATAGCTCTATATAGCCGCAAACTCCTATAGTATTTCTGCAGGATAAATTCCAAGAAGTAGAATTGCTAGGGGAAAAGGCATACATATTCAAATATTTCATAGATAATGCCATATAGCCCTAAAAAAAGATTATTCCAATTATTCCATTGAACTGGTGACTCACTGAATCCAGTCAACAGTGTATTGGACAGTGATCCTTTTAGACAAAAATATGTGCTGAGATCCTGATATGCAGTCAGTAAAAAAGATACTGAACATATTTATAATGGTCCCTCTTAACAAGCTTAAAACTAGTGAGGGAGAGAGAAGAGACATCAAAATACTAAAAATACATAAACACTTAGCATAAGAAACTGGATCAGGCATATGTTGAGATAGCTGCAAGGAAGAAGCTCTGCAAAGGGAATGCTCAGAGAAAGGAAGGATATCAGTGTAGGGACTGGGAAGCCTTGCTGAAAAGGAGCAAAATCACTAATTATAACTGGTAGAAGAGGGATCTGAGATCAGGCTGATGGCAGCACTGGAAGCCCAAGTGATGGCATTTATGGGCCAGTGAGCTCACAGAGTCAGTGTGCTGAGCCAGTCACATGAGGGTCAGTCACTTCTTCAGACCAAGATTTTACAGAACAATCTGCCTTGGATCATTTTCTGCAGACTGTCTTAGCAATAGGCAATTCTGTGTACAGAGGAGCCTGGCAGGCTACAGTCCATAAGGTTGCGAAGAACTGGACATGATTGAGCGATTAACACTCTCACTTTCACTTTCTGATGAATGGCCAATCTATAGAAGTGAGACTAGAAGAGTTCTGCCCTGCATATTAGAGTCCCTAACTATCAATGTAGCTCAACCATCTCATCCTCGGGAGGGAAAAATCAACCCAAAGGATATATCCAATTCCCTAAAGGGTCTGGATTCTTACAGCCCTCCTAAGTACCTTAACCTTTGCTTTCGTAGAATCTTAAAACAAATAAACTAACATGGATAGCATTCATTCCTCTATAAGCCTGGATTTCCATGGAAAAAAACAGAACTAACTCCAAGTTTAGGGGTCATGATACAAATGAAGGATAAAAATGCTGCACATCTGCCTTCCCAAGCCCAAAACACATCTATTCACAACATCCTTTTCTGTTAGACCTAGAAACAGCCTCAGAATGCTTTTCAACACAGCCTTCCAAGCACTCACTACCAATCAAATGGAACTGGCACTGGCATCGAAGCCCATCTGTCATTTCTGATTCACAAAGACAAATTAGCCATTCCCTCATCAGACATTCCCTCCCACCAATTACTTCAGCAACTATAGCCTTTCTCAGAAGAAGCTATGGACATCAGGACCTCATACAGACCTGAAGAGTCCACACTGGGAAGTTGGGGGAAGGCTAATTCACCTCTTCTCATGCCCTTATCCCTACCCCACCAAAGCATCCACTCCTCCAAACCCCTACATTCTTATAAAAGGGTTTCCCATGAAAATATTAGCTCTCCATCTGTTCTCCTCCCACCTAGAGGTAGTGACTTCATTCGTTATTTCTACAAACATTTAGTGAGTGTCCACTATGTGTCATGTCATGTTCTAATGACTCAGGATACAACATTTAAGAATATAGGCAAAATCTCTGCCTGATTTTGAGGGAATGACAGAGACAAGAAGTAAGGCAAATAGGTAAGTGCATAGAGGGCCAACTGCTAAATGCTAAGAAGATCCCAAAAAGCAGGAAAGGAAAGTGGAGAGTATTGGCAGATGTGGGGTGGATAGAAATTTTTAAAAGGGAAAACTCTACTTGGGAGTTGACATGTGATAAAGACCTGAAGGAGGTAAAGAAGCATGTCATGATGAAGCACCTTCTGGAGAGAGCTCCTGGGTCAGGAGCAGGTCAAGAGCTGTGAAGAGGAAGATCTAAGTGGACACAGTGGAAAATATAGGAGCAGACATCAACAAATAGAAGAAGAGGATATATATGGGGAGGGGGTGGGAGTAACAGATAATAAAGGGTCTCGTTGTTGGTGTTCAGTTGCTTAGTCATGTCTGACTCTTTGCGACCCATGGACTGCTGCATGCCAGGCTTCCTTGTCCATCACCATCTCCTGGGGCTTGCAAAAACTCATGCTCATTGAGTCAAGGATGACATCCAACCATTTCAACCCTTCTCCTCCTGTCTTCAATCTTTCACAACATCAGGGTCATTTCTAATGAGTCAGTTCTTCACATCAAGTGGCCAAAGTATTGAGGCTTTAGCTTCAGCATGAGTCCTTCCAATGAATATTCAGGACTGATTTCCTTTAGGATTGACTGGTTTGATCTTCTTGCAATCCAAGGGACTCTCAAGAGTCTTCTCCAACACCACAGTTCAAAACCATCAGTTCTTCAGCTCTCAGCCTTCTTTAGGGTCTAATTCTCACATCCATGCAAGACTACTGGAAAACAATCACATTGACTATACAGACCTTTGTCAATGAAGTAATGCCTCTGCTTTTGAATATGCTGTCTGGGCTGGTCATAGCTTTTCTTCCAAGAAGCAAACATCTTTTAATTTCATGGCTGCAGTCACCATCTGCAGTGATTTTGGAACCAAGAATATAAAGTCTGTCACTGCTTCCACTGTTTCCCCATCTATTTGCCATGAAGTGATGGGACCAGATGCCATGATCTTCATTTTTTTTAATTAATTTATTTATTTTCTTTTTTGAATTCTTAGTTTTAAGCCAGCTTTTTCACTCTCCTCTTTCACTTTCATCTACAGGCTCTTTAGTTCTTCTTCACTTTCTGCCATACGGGTGGTGTCATCTGCATATCTGAGGTTATTGATATTTCTCCTGGCAATCTTGATTCCAGCTTGTGCTTCATCCAGTCTGGCATTTCACATGATGTACTCTGCATACAAGTTAAATAAGCAGGGTGACAATATACAACCTTGACATACTCCTTTCCCAATTTGAAACCAGTATGTTGTTCCATGTCTGGTTCTAACGGTTGCTTCTTGACCTGCATACAGATATCTCAGGAGGTAGGTCAAGTGGTCTAGTATTCCCATCTCTTTAAGAATTTTCTACAGCTTGCTGTGATCCACACAGTCAAATGCTTTAGCGCAATGAAGCAGAAGTAGATAATTTTCTGGAATTATCTTGCTTTTTCTATGATCCAACTAATGTTGGTAATTTGATCTCTGGTTCTCTGCCTTTTCCAAACCCAGTTTGAACATTTGAGAGTTCTTGGTTCATGTGCTATTGAAGCCTAGCTTGGAGAATTTTGAGCATTACTTTGCTAGCATGTGAGATGAATGCAATTATGCAGTAGTTTGAACATTCTTTGCCATTGCCCTTCTTTGGGATTGGAATGAAAACTAACCTTTTCCAGTCCTGTGGTCACTGATGAGTTTTCCAAATTTACTGACATATGGAATGCAGCATTTTCACAAAATCATCTTTTAGGACTTGAAATAGCTCAACTGGAATTCTATCACCTCCACTAGCTTTGTTTGTAGTGTTGCTTCCTAAGGCCCACTTGACTTTGCACTCGGAGATATCTGGCTCTAGGTGAGTGATTACACCATTGTGGTTATCTAGGTCACAAATAATTTACTTGTAAATTATAATTAGTAATTTACTCTGAATGTAACAAATGTGGTGTATATATAAGGAGGCGGGGAACAAGGTGCCATTGGAAATACAAGAGGAAAATTCGATGGCATCTGATAATCTGAGAACATTTCCTAGAAGAGAGACCATCTAAGCTAAGCCCTGTAGGATACGAAGAGTTTGCCCAACAAAGAAGGAGAGAAGAAAGTACCAAGCAGAGAGGAAAGTATGTGCCCAAGAAGGCTGGAGGAACTGAGAGGAGAGCTTCACCCTCATAGCACAGAGGGCAAAGGGCAGAGGGGTGAGTCGTTAGCCTGGAAAACAGCCAGAATCCTCAAGGCCTTGAAAAGTTTATGAAGGATCTTTGACTTCATCCTAAGTAGAAGATGAAGCTTTTGAAAGATTTTAAGCATAAACACGATCTGCCTTACCTTTTTTATTTTTTTGTAAAAAATTACCATATCACCATACCTGCTAACCTCTTAGATCCTTGAAATGACACAACAAAGCAAATTTTAAAAAAGTCATCCCTGCTTCTTTTCTAATTAGTCATCTTGAAAGCCCATGTTTCATTTCTGAACTCCCTTCCAGGCCAATGGAACTTCTGCTCTCTGACTCATCCTTGCAAAACAAATCTTAGCTCACTCTTCACCTGTTCATCACTTGGGAGAGGGAGACCCGGAGATGCTTCCTAAGGCAAAGCATGACACGTATGTATGAGAACACTTCTTAGAGAGTGAAGAAAAGAAAAATCTAGTTTCCTCTTTTTGTTTTAGGCTTTTTCCACACAAAAACTCAGCATCAAAACCATCTCAAACTGGGATGAAACCATATGGTTTCCAGAACCACACATTGTTTTACAAGGTTCAGTGACTAAAACCACCTTACTCTGTTGGTAGAAATGAACCAGACTTTTCCCATTTGCTACTTGGGGTCTTTACATGGAGGCTAATTAATTCATTTGTAACCTACATGGACAACACGTAAGGTGTCACAGATGATCTGGAACATATATAACATCAAAGACAACATTCTTTCTTTCTGCCTGAAATCATTCTGAGTCCTGTTTTTCTCAAAAAGGAACATTTATAAATCTCCAGGCAGTAGGAATTTGTTGCTGCTGTTTTGTTGTGTTCTTTGTATTCTAAAGTTCTTGGTATATTCCATACCTAAATTAGGCTTCAAAAATATTTCTGATTAAAAATTTATACAGCATATGACAGCCTCTTTCTAGAACATAGCCCCTAACTAATTCATGCTCACTTACCCTGCAGTTTTCTATTTATAATATTGTACAACTTCTGTGTGTTTGTATTATAAATTATTAAATGACATCAAGGTTTTTATTTTGATGAGAGAATTTTTGATGAATTTGACAGTGTAATTACTTCAGATCCTGCTCTGGATTGCTGGGAAAATATTTAATTTTATTTACTTCAATGAATAATTAAAGCATGCACGTGGTAGGCTCTCTTACTGTACCTTCCAGCTTCTTTCTTCTATTTGCTTCTCTCCAATTAAAATAGTGATGCTTATATGAGTAGTAGCTTAAAGAAACAAATTACCAATTTTGTGAAGAAGGGAGAGGAAGAACAGAAGGAGGAGGGAGATGATGAAAACTTGGCTGTGTTTTAGCATGTTTTTATGGCAAAAGCAAAAAAGAGGAAGAGCCATCTCTTTGTTTATTTAGTGAACTATCCTCCCAATTCTAGGAAAACTTCTTATCTACGAGCCTCCCCAACTGAAACAACAGAAAAAACAATGGCAATGTTGGCTAGGGAATACACCACAATTCCATAAAGCCCAGAAGATAACTGATTTTTATATGTACTATCACATTGAATTCATGAACTACATGTTTACATGATTTCCATTTGGTTATCATAAAACTCCTATAATGTGGACACAAGGCCAACCTTAATATTCCACCTTAAAGAAGAGAAAGTTGAGGTTTAGTTTGATGAACAGCCTAGTCCCACATCACTGGAAAGGATGAGGTTCCAGGTTTCCGAACTCTTAATCCACTGGGATTAAGGCATCAAGGAATAAATTTTGTCTCACCCTCTGATCTTAAGCCATCCAAAATAGCTGTTAAAAACAAGACGCATATGTGTGTGCTAAGTTGCTTGTGTTGTGTCCAACTCTTTGCAACTCTATGGACCTTAGCCCATAGGCTCCTCCTCCTTGTCCATGGGATTCTCCAGGCAAGAATACTGACTGGAGTGGATTGCCGTTTCCTACTCCAGGGGATCTTCCCAACTCAGGGATTATACCCACACCTCTTATATCTCCTGCATTGGCAGGCAGGTTCTTTACCACTAGTGCCACCAGGTGATGGTTTAATCGCTAAGTCATGTCTGACTCTTGTGATCCCATGGACTATAGCCTTCCAGGCTCCTCTGTCCATGTGATTCTCCAGGCAAGAATACTGGAGTGGGTTGCCATTTATTTCCTTCTCCAGGGGATCTTCCTGACCCAGGAATCGAACCCGGGTCTTCTGCATTACAGGCAGATGATTTACCAACTGAGCTATGAGGGAAGCCCTAAAAGCAAGATAAGTCCCAAATAGAGTTGTTTATGTTAGACCCCAAGTCACCAAACCAAGATTTAACTTAATGATGGTTTTGGCTCTCTCATAAATGGAATCTTGAACCTGTTAACAGGAATCACATGATCAGCATTAGTCAGTTAATCTGCCTGACAGACCTCTGTCATCCCCTAAAGGAAAGTAAATGCAATAACCAATCTGATTTTTTGCCTAAAATAAGTTCCTTGTTCCTACTCCCTTCTGCTTATAAAAGTCTTTCATTTTGCGTAGTTTCTCAGAGTTCCTTTCTATCTGCTAGAGAATTGTTGAAGTAAGCCAATAAGATCTTCAAATTTTACTCAGTTTAATTTTGTTTTGTAACAATAAATGTGTTATTTGGCATTCAATGTATCTGAATATATACACATGTACTCTACGTGTATGTATGAATTTCAAACACTAAAATGCTTGAGATATCAGTGGGTGGAAATAGTACTGAACTGTAGATCAGTACAAGTCACTGCTCTAATCTAGATCTGATTTCTCATTCAAAAATGGAGACAATATTGGTATCCATCTTTTAAAGTTGCAAACACTGAATGAGATAGTGCAAAGAAAGAACCCAGGAAGTCCTAGCTATTCCTATGTTCAGTGGCATATAAAGTTAGATATGATACTGGGAGCACCAACCACATCTTCTGTTGTTGTTTAGTCACTCAGTCATGTCTGACTCTTTGAAACCCCATGGATTGAAGCATGCCATGTCCTTGTCCTTTACTATCTCCCAGACTTTGCTCAAATTTATGTCCATTGAATCAGTGATGCCATCCAACCATCTCATCCTCTGTCGTCCGCTTCTCCTTCAGCCCTCAGTCTTTCCCAGCATCAGGGTCTTTTCCAATGAGTCGGGTCTTTTCCAATGAGTCGGCTCTTCCCATCAGGTGGCCAGAGTATTAGAGCTTCAGCTTCAGCATCAGAGCCTGATGGGCTACAGTCCGTGGACTCACAGAAGAGTCAGACACGACTTAAAGGCTGAACAACAACAACCACATCTTAGCCATCTTTGTATCCCCAACTCAGAATACAATTGAGCTTTAGGAGGTATGACTGCGTGGCTCTGGCTGGTCCGTGACCAGACTGAAAGCTCATAATTACATCATAAGGTACTGGAGGGCAGGATATTACCTTGTTCTTTTCCCCCATTCAGTGTATTGCTTGAACACAGATGATGCAAAAAAAAAAAAAAGAAAGAAAGAAAGAAATGCCTGCTGAGTCTTACTAGAAGAGAATACTCAGTATCATCCACACAGAGCTGAAAAGGGTTTGGCAGCAGATTTTCCCAGGAGTGTTGCCTGAGGCAGGAGCTATAAAAATCCTGGAAGTGCCAAGGCCACCTTAGTAAAGAACAGGGCATTGTTTAGGGCCAGAAACCCTAGTGAGCGAGGTCTTTTTCAATCAAAGACCCAGTCACTCGCCTGTGTTCCACAAGTCCCTGGGGCTCAGCAGTCATTGTGTGGTGGGGCCACTGAGGGTGGGGATGCCCACGTCCCAGACTGTATCGATTAGCTGCTCCATCTGCCACTCTGCAAACAAGCAGTGCGGGCCCTCATTGGATGAAAATGTCACCCATGGTAACAGATCCTCACAGCTGGTGTCTGACCACAGGACCCTCAGGGAGGGAATAATCAGATCCTGTAAAGCAGTCAGACCACACCAAGCTAAATGCAAAATGAAAAAAAATAAATAAATGTCTATTTTAATCTCACCCCTCCCTTCTCAACACTGAGACCTTATTCCCAAATTGCAGTGTCACAGCAGGGGACTGGTGGCCCCCAAGGCAGGTTGCTGGAGGGTCCTAAGAATAGTCTGTGGGAATTGTAACTCAGAGACCTCCCCTGGCTGGTTCAGGAACTGTAGAGAAAATGCACTGAAATTCAGCCCCAGACACCCCTGACTTCAGTTCTTTCCTTGGAAATCTGTTTCTGCCTCTCTCCCTCTTTTCTCTTCCTCTTCCTCTCTCTCTCTGTCTCTGTTTCTCCCTCCCTTCTCCTCCTCTCACCCATTCTTTTCTCTTGGCTCTCTCTCCCTCTCCCTTTCTGTTTAACCCTCAAAGCTCTCCCCGATCTTCCCTCATTTCTCCTCTCTCCCCCCAATGTTGTTCTCTCTGCACACAACATCCTTTCTCATTCTCTTTCCTATGTAACTCCTACTCCTTTTTCAGGCTTCAGCTTAAATATCTTTTCCTCTGGGGATTCTGACCCCTTACACCATGCTTTCCCTCTCACACTCAGCTGTCTGTCCTGTCAGGCTGAAATTACCAGAGGAGCAGGAATTCTGTATGGCAAACTGACTATTCTATCCCCAGCACTTCGCACAGTGCCTGGCACACAGCAGAGGCTTAATAACTATTTATTGCATGATTAAACAAACATTGCCAGGTGCAAAGCCATTCTTAGAGGGCTTCTGGATATTATCAGACTCTGAAAAGTCCATGCCATGAGATTTTTTTGTCAGTTTCCAGTTACTGAACTAGCCTAAGTCAAGAATAACGGAATTTGTCATTAAGGCACTGGGATAGCTCAGAAAGCTAAAAGAACTGCTGACATGCTGGACTGGAGCATTCTTTGTCATGGGGGACTGTCGTGAGCATTATAGGATATGTAGCATCATTCCTGGCCTCCACCCGCTGGATGCCAGTAGAACTCACTGCCCCAGTTGTGACAATCAGAAATGTCTTTCAGTGAGGATTCCAAAATAACAGGAAAACTGTTCAGCTGCTACCAGCCAAAATCAATGACAGAGTCCACTGCATCTTTTCAGTTAGACTACTGGTTCTCTGGGAATGATTTTGCCTGCCCACATACAGAAACACTTACAATGTCCAGAGACATTTCTGGTTGTGACAACGAGGGGCAGAGACACACAGCACAGTGCGCACTGCAACAAAGAATGCTCCAGTCCACATACAGTGCCACGATTAAGCAACCCTGCACTGCATGGGTAAGGCCAACCTAACGTCACAACTAGACATTTTAACTTTGCACTTTATGCCTGAACTATGCATGTTAATCTTGGATTCCAAAAATACATCGGGCCCCCTCGCTTTCTTTAAATCAGCAGAAACTCCTTCATCCTGTGGAGAGGGCATGGAATGAACCCAGAAGGCTGCCACGAGCCCCAGTGAGGGACCTCTGACAGACAGCATGGTGTGCTGTGGTTAGAGTATTATTGTCTATATTTCCTATATTTTAAATCCCAAGTCTACCACTTCCTAGTCTTGTTCTTGGACAAGTCACTTAAACTTTCTAAATCTCAAGTTCTTCACCTATAATAACATAGCTACAAATGACAATCCAAGGAAAGTGCATGACACATTACTTGGCACAGGGGGAATATTAGCTGCAACTTTATATCACAATAAGCAGTTGAGACTTGAGAACATAGTGTTTTTCACTGATTCAGTTCTTTTTGCTGACAATTCAATGGCTACAATTATTTGATTAATCCATGGTTCTAACAAATGCTTTTATATAGATGAGCATTGTCCCTGGGTACAAAACTAAAAAGGATAAGAGTACAGAGCATGTTCTGGACAAGGTGAGATTCTTGGCCTAGGAGGAGCTTAAAGTGCATGGTTGGAGGGGAATTAAGGTCAGTGGAGTTCAGCTATACCTAGAGGACAGATTACAAAGGTCCAGCCAAGGAGCAGGAAAATCAGTTCCCCGGACATCAGAGGCAAACAGGGACTGTAAGCAGTGAGTGACATAGCAGGTCTGTCTTTTAGGAAGTTGCTATGGCAGCACACTGGTGATTGTTCCTTTCCCTCATTGTAAACTCAATTATGCTCTCCTAACCCTGGTTCTTCAAGTTCCAGTGGAATAATTCTGGAGTGACAGGGGTAGGGTGGGGAAACAGCAATCTCATTTACCACTTATAGTACTATAAACACATGCCACGTTTCTAAAGTAGTTTGGCAATATGCCTTAAGTGCCTTAAAATATGCATGCCCTTTTGCCCTGGAAATTCCACTTCTAGGACTCTATCCTGAGGATATCATGAAAAATGTGCACAAAAGCTCACTTTTTGGTACTGTTTGTAGGAGTGAAAAATTGAAAACCTCAAATGTTAAAAAATAATTAGCTGGTTACCTAAATTAAGGTACAGTGACTTAATACGCAACCATTAAAGGCACATTATTGGCATGAGAAAAACAGGTTGCAAAAGAGTGCATACTGTAAAATATTTCTAAAAGACGAACACACACATGTGCACACACTCTTATCTTTTTATGTTATATATACCCTTCTGTCCCAGCAAATTCTTTCTGACAGTTTATCCTAAGAAACTGACGAAAGCAGAAATACTGATATATGTAAAAGTGTGTGCATATATAAACTTACACAAATGCATACAGAATAGTCTGGAAGGATGTATACTAAGGTGTTATGGGTGCTCACTGTGCGGGAAGGGGTTATGGGGGACTATTTTATCTTCTTATTTTTGCTTTTGCAGATTTTCAAGTCTTTCTAAAAGGAGCCTATCTCACATTTATAATGTTAATTTTTTTACACATAAAAATAATAATAAAGGTAAATAAAGTTCATCCCCAACAATTACGGCCAACAGAATTTCATAGAATTTCTGATCAACTGCAATTTTTAAATCATTAAAGGGAGCCCGGCTAAGCCATACTTTGAAAACTGTTGCTGATTCTCCTTAGATTTCATTGTAACTAATACTGGGTGTACACTGAATTTAGTATTTCCTAAACTGCCATTATCTGTTCAGCTATATCCTAAGTGAGACGAGGTTACAAAAAAAACTTAGCCTGTATGATTCCTTTAATCAAATTACTCACAGTCAATCCAGGACAAATCAGTCAATCCTAAAGGAAATCAATCCTGAATAATCACTGGAAGGACTGAGGCTGAAGCTGAAGCTCCAGTACTTTGGCCACCTGATGCAAAGAACTGACTCACTAGAAAAGACCCTGATGCTGGGAAAGAGGAGAAGGGGACGACAGAGGATGAGATGGTTGGATGGCATCATCAACTCAATGGACATGAGTTTGAGCAAGCTCCAAGAGTTGGCGATGGACAGGGAAGCCTGGGGTGCTGCAGTCCATGGTGTCAAAGTTGGACATGACTGAGTGACTGAACTGACTGAATCCAGAATAATTGATATATGTGAAAGAAAAATTAGAATTAATTCAAGGCCACACATGATGAAGTACTAAATTACAAGGCAGAGATGCTGGATTGTACTGAGGTTTAAAGAAGATAATTACAAATCAGAGGTGTCAGGAAAATCTTCCACAAGATGGGATGGTAAAAATATATATATATATAGAGAGAGAGAGAAAGGAGCAGCAACATCAAAGGCATAAAGGCAGGAATGATGATGTGAGTTTCAGAAGCAGTAAGAGACCAGCTTGGCTTAAGCACTGACTTTGTACTGAGGGCTGAAGACAGTGAAAATAATTTAAGGAGAAGCCTAAATGCTGAGGTCAGAAATTTGGACAATAATATCTGTGTAATAAAGCTCTGGGTCTAAATATAACAAAGAGATGAGTTATTTTAAAATATCAACTATTAACAAGATATTGATGCCACAAGCATTAATTATCTAGAAACCAGCTAAGAGAAGCAAGTCATGCAAGGAGGATCATAATCACCTCTTTTAAAGAAACCCTCAAAACCAAATCTGAAAATATGTTTTGGGAAAAGGTAATCCTTTCAGCAGAAGGCTGAACCCCAAGGAAGTGGCAAGAGAGGAAGGGGCTGAAGGAAAGGGAAATCGTGCTGACAAATGGTAGGTGAGACATTGGGATAAAATACTAAGTAGAGAAAATTTGATTCAGTCCCCAAAGTGGAAGTTCTGTAATGAGTGAAATTCATTATCTTAAACTTTTGGCTATGAGGTGTAATTGTTAACCTCTGCTGCTTTGGCTCAGGGCTCCCCTCAGTAAAATATATCGCTTGCCATCAAAGCTGATGTGGATTAGAAGCTGAGAGTGTGCCCTCCCTTTTAGGTTATATTAATATACCAAAATCGATAACATGCCATAGCTTTCAGAAGTAGCAATAAAATACCCTAAAATATTCCCAGAATATGTCTATAAATTATTTGTTCAATGTACTTATGTTAAAAAGGTTGTCAGTTACAATGCTCTGGAAGACTCTAAAATTACAAGCCATCGTATTTGTATTTGATAAAGCTCTTGCTGTTTGGGGTCACAGGGGGTTATGCTATGGGGGAAAAAATCATTATTTTCTCTAATAAATAAATTACTTGCCTATATTTCATGTATCACTCAGGCCAGCCAGTATTGAAGGTTTAAATAATAAATAACAAATAGCTCCATTCATTTATTAATAATGATGCATCATCAAGTGTGTGTGTGTGTGTGTGTGTGTGTTCAGTATACGAGTTTTTTTAGACTCCTGGGGTGACAAATTGAACGGTAGTCATCTGAAAAGACAAAAGAAAATCATGCCTCTGAGATAATTAAGATTTTCCCAAGTTAAGAAAATCGTCTAGTACTGATAGATCTTTTCACTTGGCCAGTGCCTGATACAGGGAACTGTCCTGAGATGAAGTTCTTAAAAGGCACAGAACCACTCAATGCCTTTAGCCTAAGATTTACTCGAGGGGGTCTTCCTTATTATTAACTCTCATCAATGAAGCACCAAGACAGGGAGTTCTAGGGGAAAAAACAGAGGGGAAAGAAGACATTCAGATTCACTTCAAAATTCTCTTATTTAATAGAAGGGGGAAGGAAGCTAGTCATGTCTACTCTGGGCAGTTTACATCATCATTAGTTTCAGTAATTAACCGACCCTACAGATGTTAAGTATCAATCTCTGCCACCGAGGCAGGTCAACCCAGGATACCCATTCCCACAAAAAGGTAGCCAATAGGTATTTATGCTACATTCCAGTCCCCAAGGAATATCTGGACCAAGGAAATGGCTGGAAACAACTGGACCTTGCAATGAGTTCCTATTGGCACTAGACTGGAGCAAAAGCGATCAGCCTTGCAGTGACTCCTAAGACAGATGGATCCCCTCCATTTGTTCTCCCCTTCTCCATACACCTAGGGCAAGCACAGGGCTTGGAAGGAGCTCTAGGGACATACACATATATTTAAAAGGACATAACTCTCAGAACTACTTTTTTATAATAAATTGCATACCTTTTCCCCTACCTTATTTAGCTCTGGGGCAAAAGATCTTTCACCTCTGAAAATTCATAAGAAATCTGACCTGCTCCAGTGACCTAGCTAATTGGGCCCAAGAATGTTGGGTGGAAGAGCCAAGTTCTGCCTACTGTTGGGGCCTGTTGCTGACCCCTTTTGCCCTAGGTAAATCTCTTCTCATTCTTTGGTCTCTTCTTTATGTGACCCTCACCACCAAACAGCCACACAGAGCAGGGCACAGCAGGCTGCCACACTATTCTCCTTGTTTAAAGAACAGGGTCAGCTCCTTGCTGTGAACAGCTTTTCTTCTGTTGAAACAGGTTCATGTTTATCTTTCAAGTTCCAGCAACAAACTCAGGATTGCCAACATGTGCTGCACAGCTGCTGCAGTACCTGATTTATGAACAAATCTGCATATAATTGTGTTGGTTCTTTTTTTTCATGGTTGATTTTTTTTCTTTAAATAAAATGGCTTAGTCTAGGCCACATAAAGCCCCAATTCTAAGGTCATATAATTTTATGGACAAGGGGTGTGGATAAAGTAGGGGGGGTTCTTTTGTATGGCACCTGAACTCATTAAAATCCTAAATTCCATAATTTTACACTACCATGTGCCACAACAGAACAGCCTAATTGCTTACCGTCTTTATGAGAACCACAAATGGAGCAGGAAAACCAGGGAACAGGTGGGAAGGCTACACAGGGGTTTGGGTGCAAGCCCTGTCAAGAGGTAGTGATCAGACCAGAACTGGATCACTTTGTATCATAAGAGACTTTATGTTCTACAAAAGCCTAGATGTTGCTAAGGACTCAGTGGGTGGTGCCAAATATGCATCGAAATGAAGTTTCCCCAAATTAGACATCTCCTTAATGTGACCATATAGTAAGGATTTTTTAATATAGAGCACTAGGGATGAGACAAGGAGAGATGGCTAACAATCTTATTTCTGCCTACATATTAACAGGTACCTGCATACAAATAAAGGTTGACTCTTACAGTTCACCCACACAAAAAGTGATTTGTGCATCAAGAGATCAAAATTTTTCCCTGGTCCCTCACGACAGCATCAGTGATTTGAAGAGTCATGGGTATGAAAACTCTTTAGCACCAACTCTACAGACATTTAAAATTTTTTAATGAATTAACCAGAATGACTGAATTTTTCAGCATTTTGATTACTTTGTTTTTGAAACAAAAGAAACTAACCTCTTTGAAGAGGGTATTACAATTTGGTGATTATAAGAAGGGGCTCAGAAATGTGCCATTAGGAAGAAGTTTTTGGTACATTTTTTTTTCCTTACCTGCCAATTAATAACAAATACTAAGCCATCTAAGCCCCAATTGCTGGATCCCATTCTCAAGACTAGACAACTAACCCCCTCAATTCCTTCACTTAAAATTAAGAAAAAATTCAATATATCTCCAAAACTCAGTATTTCATTTAAGCCTCAAGAAACCTCACCTCTGAAAATTAAGGGTGCTGGAGTTGGACTATCAGCTTATATAATCATGAGACATGAGAAGATCACGTTGATGAGATCCAGAAATCTGCTAAATTGAAAAAGGTTGGAAAGTATCAAAAGATCAGAGAAGCTGGTAAGTCTGTAGGTTAGCAATGGAAGCCACAGGTGAAAGTTTTTTAGAGCCAGGCACAAAGTCTAGTATGAAGTAAGCATTGAGGTTAAACAGATGGATGGATGGATGGATAGATAGATGGAAAGACAATGAGTTAAGAAGTAGACAGTTGATGAGATCTGATCTCAAGGAGGAGAGTCCTAGAGATGGGAGTGGTAAAGTGGTAGCCTGGGTACCCTAATGATGATCACAAACACTGCTAACAAATGTTATCTCCTAACTAAGGCACAGGGATACTTTACTAGATACCTGGTAAGGCCTAGAAGCATGGACAAGCTCTTATTCCCCAAGTGAATTTACAGAGAGTACTCCTAGGCCTGGCCAAAGCTTTGACCACTCATCAGTATTTCCAACAAGCACTGCCAACTTCTTTAGAAATGTGTCAAAAGATGTCCTGCTTTCTGAACCAGAGGGACAGGACGTTTCAGCTTAATCCTCTGTGGAGGCCTGAGATCTCACACCAAGAACATGATGTCTTGATTAGGAACATACTGAGACAAAATGAGGCCAGATGGATGACTAGTGTGCCAGGTACAGTCTATGGGAGGGCAGAGGTCTCTTATTTAGGCCCAGTGATTAGAAACTGGGTCTAATACAAGAGAAAGAACACCGGGGGGGGGGGGGGGGGTTGGGATTCTTGCTTCTAGCTTTGCTAACTCCAAAATCAGACCCAAAATACCAAGTAGGACAATTCTTTATGTCGCTTCCTTTCCCCACTTTCTCTTCTCTTCACTGTGTTCAAAATTTGTTTCCAGGCACATTTCCTCACTAAACATCCCAGATATTCCTCATCTTTGACCAATTCATGACCATGTAAGTAGTTAAGAGTATTAACCATTTTGCATTTATTGCTTCATCCAACATTAATGGCAACCTATGGGCCAACACCATAATTATTCCCATTTAGCAGATAAAGAAAATAAGGCTCAGCAAAATAGCATTATTTGATTAGAGATAACCTTGTTGATGCTTGAAATTTCACATTTGGTCCACCACCTGCCTTGCTTGTCTCTTGTTTTATGGATCAGTTCAGTTCAGTTCAGTCACTCAGTAGTGTCCGACTCTTTGCGTTCCCATGAACTGGAGCACGCCAGGCCTCCCTGTCCATCACCAACTCCTGGAGTCTACCCAAACCCATGTCCATTGAGTCGGTAATGCCATCCAACCATCTCATTCTCAGTCATCCCCTTCTCCTCCTGCCTTCAATCTTTCCCAGCATCAGGGTCTTTTGCAGTGAGTCAGCTCTTCACATCAGGTGGCCAAAGTATTGCAGTTTCAGCTTCAGTATCAGTCCTTCCAATGAACACCCAGGACTGATCTCATTTAGGATGGACTGGTTAGATCTCCTTGCAATCCAAGGAACTCTGAATCATACTGTAACAAAGTTATGCTCAAAATTCTCCAAGCGAGGCTTCAACAGTATGTGAACCAAGAATTTCCAGATGTTTAAATTGTATTTAGAAAAGGCAGAGGAACCAGGAATCAAATTGCCAACATCTGTTGGATCACAGAAAAAGTGAAAGAATTCCATAAAAACATCTACTTCTGCTTAATTGACTATGCTAAAGCATTTGACTGTGTGGATCACAACAAACTGTTGAAAATTCTTAAAGAGATGGAACCACCAGACCATCTTACTTGGCCCCTAGAAACCTATATGCAGGTCAAGAAAAAACAGTTAGAACTGGACATAGAACAATGAACTGGTTCAAAATTGAGAAAGGAGTACATCAAGGCTGTATATTGTCACCCTGCTAAATTACACTATATGCAGAGTGCATCATGTGAAATGCAAGACTGGATGAAGCACAAGCCAGAATCAAGATTGCTGGGAGAAATATCAGTAATCTCAGATATGCAGATGACACCACCCTTATGGCAGAAAGCAAAGAGGAACTAAAGAGCCTCTCGATGAAAGGGAAAGAGGAGAGTGAAAAAGCTGGCTTAAAACCCAGCATTCAAAAAATGAAGATTATGGTATCCAGGCCCATCACTTCATGGCAAATAGATGGGGAGACAATGGAAACAGTGACAGACTATTTTCTTGGGCTCTAAAATCACTGCAAGAAAGTAGTCTGTTATTGTTTGCATTGTTTCCCCGTGTATTTGCCATGAAGTGATGGGACCGGATGCCATGATCTTCGTTTTTTTTAATGTTGAGTTTTAAGCCAGCTTTTTCACTCTCCTCTTTCACTTTCATCAAGAGGCTCTTTAGTTCCTCTTTGCTTTCTGCCATAAGGGTGGTGTCATCTGCATATCTGAGGTTATTGATATTTCTCCCAGCAATCTCGAGTTCAGCCTCTGCATCATCCAGTCCGGCATTTTGCATGATGTACTCTGAATATAATTTAATTTAGTAGGGTGACTATAAAGAAAGCTGAGCACTGAAGAATTGATGCTTTTGAACTGTGGTGTTGGAGAAGACTCTTGAGAGTCCCTTGGACAGCAAGGAGATCCAACCAGTTCATCCTAAAGGAAATCAGTCCTGAAAATTCATTGCAAAGACTGATGCTGAAGCTGAAACTTCAATACTTTGGCCATCTGATGTGAAGAACTGACTCATTTGAAAAGACCCTGATGCTGGGAAAGATTAAAGGTGGGAGGAGAAGGGGACAACAAAGGATGAGATGGTTGGATGGCATCACCAGCTCAAAGGACGTGAGTTTGAGTAAGCTCTGGGAGTTGGTGATAAACAGGGAAGCCTGGCTGCTGCAGCCCATGGGGTCACAGAGTCAGACATGACTGAGTGATTGAACTGAACTGAAGTAAAAATAACTGCAGATGATGCCTGCAGCCATGAAATCAAAAGACACTTGCTCCTTGGAAGAAAAGCTATGACCAACCTAGACAGCATATTCAAAAGCAGAGACATTACTTTAACAAAAAGTTTGTCTAGTCAAAACTATGGTTTTTCCAGTAGTCATGTATGGATATAAGAGTTGGACCATAAAGAAGGCTGAGCACCAAAGAACTGATGCTTTTAAACTGTGGTGTTGGAAAAGACTCTTGAGAATCCCTTGGACTACATGGAGATCAAACCAATCAATCCTAAAGGAAATCAATCCTTAATATTCATTGGAAGGACCGATGCTGAAGCTGAAGCCCCAATACTTTGGCTACCTGATGTGAAGAGCCAACTCATTAGAAAAGACTCTGATGTTGGGAAAGATTGAAGGCAGGAGAAGAAGGGGATGACAGAGGACAAGATGCTTGTACGGCATCATTGGCTCAATGCATATGAGTTTGAGCAAGCTCCAGGAGATGGTGAAGGACAGGGAAGCCTGGCATGCTGCAGTCCATGGGGTCACAAAGAGTCAGACACAACTGGGCAACTGAACAACTAGTACCAAAAAGGTCTGGATTTCTCTCCAGCCTGCCAGGTATCTACTTACCCAAATAATGACTCATGGCCTGCCATGCTCTGCAGACTGGTAATGAATATTACCTACAAACTATACAAATATGAAGTCTTCTATTACTCTTGTGTATGTGTGACATATCCATCTCTGCTTCTGTCTGGTTTCTGACTTGTTACTTATAGTCACTTGAATTTCAGACTCCCTAAATAGAGGTGGGCATTACACACACATGCACAGTAAAGTAAGACTTCACATTTGTATAGTTTGTTATCATTTATAAAATACTGCAGATATGCCTGGTGCCCCCACTCCTAGCTCCTTTCAAATTTGGAAATGACTTGAGGCCATTTCTGTGCTAGAGCCAGAAGTGAGGTATTATCTTGCTGACAGAAATTCTTTATGAAGCATTCTCTCTCCAGCATCCTATAACTCCCCCACTTGTCCCTATGTCCCTCCCATTGAGTCCCACTGCCCTTCAAATTGGCCTCATATGCACTCTTTTGAAGCTTGAAATTGCCTTTCCTATCATATTCCTGTATCAGCAACAAAAAAATTCTATTATGTCCATGGCAAACAGTCACATAGTCATAGCTATACTACTTGAACATTTACTATATTTATTGCACTGAGTTAAGCATCTTACATGTAGTATCTCATTTAACCCTCACAATATTTATGTGAGATTTCTGTAATTTTTGTTTCCATTTAATGGGTGGACAAACCAAGGTCAAGAATGTGCCTAAAATCATACACATTAAGGGGCAAAGTAAAGGTTTAAATCAGATCTTATGTATGTTTCCAAAATGTTAGTTAGTATGCTATTCTTCAAATAGTATGCTATTCCAAAATGTTAGTTAGTATGCTATTCTCCACAATACGAGAGAATTTTTATGCTCTGAAATGAAAGCAGGCTTTCCAATTCTTCTGGATGCACCAGGAGCTTCCTGTAATCTCCAACAGTGTCCTGTCCTGACTCCCAGGTCAAGCATATTTTCAGTGGGGAACCACATATAGAACAACCTACGCGCACTCTGTGTCAGCTGGTGACTTGGTTGAAGGTCCTATGACATATCAGTTTCCTGGTCACCAGTGTAGGGAGCACAGCTACTATCAAAGATCATGGAACAAGAAGGCACCTAGTACACCGGAAAGAAGGCAACTGAATGCAACTTGGTCTTCCACATAAAAGAGAAACACATTGTCATTTATTTTCACTTAATAGGGCTGATCTTCCTTCCAGACATTTAAAAAACAACGTCTTCCATTTTAGACCCTAGTGCCCATTTCAGTACTCCTTCTGCTCATCAGTACATTCCTTGAGTGTTGGAAGATAACAAAGTCACTCATGTTAGAGGAATAACATACAGTATTTGCATTTAAGAGTGTTTACTTCAATTCAATTGACACAAGCAAGTGTTCTGAAATCTGACCTCCTAGGTTAAAAATCCTTGCTTCATCAATTTTTTTGACCTCTCTAAGCCTCTGTTTCCTGAGTTGTCATGAATATCAAATAAAATAATGAAAGTAAATTACTTAGCCCAAACTGACCATTACAGGTAGTTAAGAAGTACACAAAGATGCTAAAGCAAAACAAAAAGAGTAAGAATACATAAATCAAGCCAAAGTGCAGGAGAGCGTGATCACGGATGGCAGAGCTTTAGTTCTCTAACTTAGCTGTAACAGCCAAAGGAAAAGCTACATATGTGAAACTAAAGAACAGGGAAGAATAAAAGGACATGAAGCTCATCTTTTCCTAGCCCTTCTAAATGATACTGGGACTTGAGACAGAGTCTCTGAAGAAAGGCTAGATCTCTGGGTTGACATGTTTGTCTCCCAACCCCTTCAAGTCAATAGGAGGCATAAGGCCTGCAGGCAAGGAGGGGAGTGTCTCAGCTAAGGTCAAGAGTTTGGTCCTCTTAATGGAAATTTCTTCCTCTTTGGTGGAAGGAGTTCAAGAAAGAAATGAATAAGTAAACAGAGGTAAGGATGATGTGGTATAAGTTTGTGAAGAGTATGTGAAATATCTAAATATGCTTTCAACAAAAAACAAATCTTTGAGCCTACATACTAGATATCACTTCCTTGAATGTGATTTAAGACAATCACATCGTAGAAAACAAACAAGGAGAATAAACAAACCCAGAGCTGTGAAACACATTCTTTAACAGAGTTCAAGAGTATCTCCCATGGCTAGTTCTTCAGTGGCAGAAATCTTAGCATTTTCACTGTTTAAGGGCCCATGAAACCTCTGAATGAGGGACAACTCATTTCCTGGCTCTCTCTATTACAATTCCTTCTAATTTGAAAATTATAATGAATGCGAACAATAATCAGTTTGTAAATACTGTTTTTAAGTTCACTGAAGCTTTGCTGAGATATTCCTTCTAGGTAACAAGTATGTGGCTCATTACTCTCTCATTAGCAAGATAGAAATAAAGATGAAAAAAAAAGGAAGAAATAAAAGAAAAAACACCCTCTCCAAAGATATTGTTGGAGTCTAATTGCCTGCAAGGAATTCTTAATAATGTTTACTAATGCCTTTTCAGCCTTGCCAATTTTATAACGCTCATTCCAGATTCCAGGTGTGATGTCTGTGGTCCCTGCTGTGATCTTAGCTAGTGAGTTTAGATACCTAGAATAGCAGCTTTGGAGAGTTTTTAGCCCCATCTTATGTCCCCAGAAAGCAATCACACCCACTGGGGCCTTAGAAAGCAAATGTGAAGCTCCAGCATTTTTATTTAAAGTGAAATATCTAATTGTATTAAAAAGCAGAGACATCACTTTGCCAAAAACAGTCCGTATGGTCAAAGATATGGTTTTTGCAGTATGATGTATGATGTGACAGTTGGGCCATAAAGAAGGCTGAGAGCCAAAGAATTGATGCTTTCTAACTGTGGTGCTGGAGAAAATGCTTGAGAGTCCCATGGACTGCAAGGAGATCAAACCAGACAATCCTAAAGGAAATCAACCCTGAATATTCACTGGAAGGACTGATGCTGAAGCTGAAGCTCCAATACTTTGGCCATTTGATGGGAAGAGCTGACTCATTGGAAAAGACCCTGATGCTGAGAAAGATTAAGGGCAGGAGGAGAAGACAGCAACAGAGGATGAGATAGTTGGCTGGCATCGTCAACTCAATGGACATGAGTTTTAACAAACTCCAGGAGATAATGAAGAACAGGGAAGCCTGGACTGCTGCAGTTCACTGGGTCACAAAGAGTCAGACATGACTGAGCAACTGAATAACAAATCTAACTGGACAGGGACTGTCATTTACCTAGCTTACTGTCATTTACCTACTGTCATTGAGAGTGAGGCTCTAAGACTAGACCTTTTGCTAGACATTGCAAGTGGCTAAAAAGCATTTTCCCCCTTACCTCCTGGAAACTCTGGTAGGGCAAATTATTCCCTTCTCAGAAATATTGACTCTTTTTGTGTTTAATTCTATTTGGTGTTCTAAATATCCAAAAACAAGTGGAAAATATTTTAAAGAGTCTACATCAAATATTAGTTCCTTGAATCTCACCACTATTAAAGCAAAGAATGGCAAGAGGACTCAGCAAGAAACTAAAGTAGTTTGGAGTGGGGTGGTGTTGGAGAAAGCAAGGATTGTTTGTTTTCCTTCTAAACAATGTATAAATTATTTAAGAATAGTATCTAGGAAATAACTCATTGACTCTTGCAAGAACTTCTGGTGTGAAGACACCAAGGCAGGGAATTTATAAATTCACTGAAGGTGAGAGACCATACTATTAGAGGTTTGTCCTCACAGTTTTGTCCCAGTCCACTCCTACTCTTTCCAAGCCATCTTCCTGCCTTGTTCTCCTGTACTTTAAGCATTGAAATAATCTTCTTAAGCCCATGAGGTCAAGGCTGAGATGTGAGACTTTGATTTCTGGAGTTCAGTTTGAGGGACAATTTTGAAAAGGACTTACTCCATCTCCTTAATGCTGATCATCTCTGTCTTTTATAGTTTTATAGTGAGAAGAAGAAAACGGGGAGGTGCGTCCTAACTCCATCAAAATCCCTTGCATTCTAGTGTTTAAGAAAAACTTTTGGTATTGACTTATTTGCATGAGTCTGCTGTTGATTACACAAGGAAACCAAGCAGAAAACTGTGAACAAGTCCCCCCAATAGGATTCATAAAATAAGATTGAAAAGATATAAGAAGCCATAATTTCAAAACCACCAAGCCAAAATTAGGCACCATGCCCAGATCTGGGGTCCTTTCCTCACACAAGCCAAAGCCTGAAATAGACAAGCAACAACTCCTTTTAGCTTGGGACAGGGGAAGAGGCTTGGACTAGAGTTCAAGGGGCATGCCTCCATGAAAAGGCATTTTTACCTGCTCCTTTTCCATTAACAGTTTTAGTTCCAAACTCGCAGTCCACACTTGGCAAACACAAATTCTAATCCTGGCCTAGCTGTCATCAAAGGTTTTCTGCATTCTCCTCTCAGAGAGAAATCTCTAGTTCTAAGCTGGCTTTTATTAATTCATTAACTGTATGGCCTTGAACAAGTCATTCAACTTCTTGATCAACTTCTTTTACTGACCCCCTCCAAAAAATTATAAAATCAGCATCTGACTTGACTCTGGAGGTAAACAAATGAGAATATAATAATAAAATACTCACAACTACCATGTATTGAGCAATCACCATGCACCAAATGCCATGCTAGACATTTTACATATGGCATTTCAGTTAAACAACCCTCACAACAACCCGAAGGGGCAAGAAGTAAAGAGTCCTGTCACTTGCCAGTTGTTCAGGTCAAAAACCTGAAAGTCATTCCTGAATCTTTATCCTTCCATTCTATACCAATCCATAAGCAAATCGTCTTGGCTTTACCTTAAAAAAGAGACTCAGACCATTTCTCACCAATTCTATCTCTACCACCCTGATCTCAACAACCTGCCTGAACCTCTGCAGTTGCCTGTAGTAACCATGGCCCTCAGTTTCATGTGTTCTCCACCAGCAGACGGAGCAATGGTTTTAAGGACATAAGTCAGATCATATCTATTCTCTGCTAAAAATTCCCCAATGACTGTCCGTCACACACAGTAAAATACATTTTGAACCACAGCTTATAGGTCTGCCTCTTCTAACTTTTGCAGGGTCTAGGGCAAGAGTTCAAAGATCCAAATACCATGTTCTAAATGTTTTTTAATTTTAAATCAAGATAACAAACTGAAATTTTCTGCTTATCTACTTGATAGATATATGAACAATGAAACCTAAAAAATGTATAAATCTATTTTACATACAAATGACTAGAAATATAAATTTATGGTTTTTAAATACCTGAAAATTGGCAAACTATCAGAAACTGTTCATTCTATTATTATGCATTTTGGGTGTTTTCTTGATGAATTTGTTATATTTGGACAAATAGTAGATAACTATGTAAATAATTGAAAAACTATAATCCATAAATATTTTCTCATCTTAATTTCAGCAAAATTAATGTGTATTATTACAATCAAGATTTGCATTCTATTAACAGAAATGTGCATTCTATTAACAGAAATGATCTAAAGTACTAAAACATAATTTTATTCAAAGTAGATAATATTTCAATAAACTTTTATGAAAAATTTGTTAATATAAATTTAAAATCAAAATGCTTAAAATTATTCTCATGTTTGCAAAAATACTATTTTTATTCTAAAATATTCCAAATTATCTACTAGCATTAAAAGGCAAAAGGTTATTTATATTAATGAATGTCAATATTTTAAATCAAACTATTTAAATAAGGCTGAAATTTATTTACATTTGAAAATTTAATGATATCTTATTAAATATTTTATAAAAGCAAAACTATTTGTAATTCTAGACTGAAGGTTCATCTAGTTGCCAATGTAAAGATTTAGTATCACACCACATTTCATACTTTGTACCACCAGATGTTTGTAAATATATATATATATAATGTAAGAATAATAGAAATTTTTTACATTGCAAAACATTCTTCAGCTATCATATGAAACTGTATTCATGAGTACTTTCAGAAGCACGTTTTGGAATATGAAGCAAGAAAATAGATGCTTGACACTACTAGGAAATAATTTTGTACTTCATTATGCAAAAATTTTTGATATCTGAGATATCTTGGAGGAAGAATTGATCAAATCAATTTGTCTTTTATTTAAATACTTCATTTACTCAAATCTTTTCCAAACTCCAAATCAGTGTCTATTTCCAAGGTCAGTAACAGTACAACCTTCAGTCAAACCTCTACAGCTTTTGGATGCAGTGACCTTTTGCTTTGAGGACATAGGGCAAGTGTTCCTCTCAAACCTCAATTGTGTTAATTACAAGAGTGTATGTTTACTGTCTGAGTTGCTCTGTGTCAACACTGAGCACTGAATCACAAGGAATAGAGACCTATGTGTAAATATGATTTGCTTATTTGTGACTGTGGTGTTCAGGACCCTCTAAGGCTTTCACCTAGGAGTGAGGGTAATACAAAGTCCTATATAATCTGGTTTCTGGGTACCTTTCCACCCCATCTCCTGTCACTCTCTTCCTCAATCATGCAGATTCAATGAGATTTGCTTTCTTGTAGTTCCCTGACCACAACATCCACATTTAATGCTTCAGAGGATTTTCTGTCTCAACTGGAAAGTCTTTTCTCTGGATACTGGTGCAGCTCACTTCACTCCCTCAGGACCTCATGTCTCTGCCCAAATGCCACCTTATCAAAGAGGCCTTCTCAGACCACGTTATCGACAGCAGTACTTTTATCACTTACCCTTTCATGCATGCATGGTCAGTCACTTCAGTCCTGCCCAACTCTTCACAATCCCTCAGGTGTAGCCTGCCAGGCTTCTCAGTCCATGGGGCTCCCCAGACAAGAATACTGGAAAGGGTTGTCATTTCCTTCTCCAGGGTATCTTCCCAAATCAGGGATCAAATCTGGGTCCCCTGCATTGCAGTGGATTTTTTACCCATTGAGCCATCTGGGAAGACCCTTCTATTCCCTTACTCAACTTTATTCTCCACTTCATAGTAATTATCTACCTGGCATTAAACATAATATTTATACCTCTATTACCTGCTTTTTTAGACTAGAAAGTCCCATTTCTGTTCACAAAATGAAGTACAGTACATTTTCAGTAAGTTTTTGGTATATGGGAGGCACTGCTGGCCAGTGCCCTTCTTTCTTTGGGGGTGAATAGTTATTTTTAGATGAGATTTCTTAATCTTGAGGAAGAATAAGTTGTATTTTCTTTGAGGCTTGAAAGCAGCACAGATGTACCAGGTGTATGTCTGACCTGTTATCCCCAAATGAGGGACAGAAGACAGAGGTACCTAACAGCATCGCCAAGTCACAGGAGGAGAGTCAATATCCATACTCTGTACTATCTCTACTCTCTAGGACCAGTTACCTCTACAAGTGATCCACACATCTGGGCATTAGCACTATTGGACCTGGTTAGAATCTCCTCATACCCTCTCCTCCATAGCCATACCCCTTTCTGTTGTAAGAAAACTGGGGCCAGCTCTCTGCTACCTACATTCTTCTTTTCCTTTTTTCTACCACTGATTAGTGCATCAAGTATAGGCCAAGTTGCCATGCTGTTTCATTTAACCTTAACATCCAACATATAACCATGCATATTCACAGAGGAGGAAGGCGACATTCAGAAGAAAAACTTGTTTTCAAGGCTAGCAACTAGCAGAGTTATATTTCTTGTATAGTTTTGTTTCCTTCCAAAGCCCATGATCTTAACTACTATATCTTCTGACTCCTCAACTTCTTCTAGACTCTTCAAGTCATCTAAGACTCGTCAGGTACCTTCTAATGGAATGTCACAGTAGGTACCATGGGGGACACAAGAATACAAAGACTCAGTACATATCCTTAAGCTGCTTTACCCTACAAAGAGAGGCAAGATTCTTGCATATTATATCAAACCAAGAACAAAAACTACAACACGTGAGTTCTCAGCAACACGAATGATATGAACAATAGTTGCTCTAGGGAGATGTAAAAAAAAAAGCTGTTGTTTTTATAAATATGGAGAAGTAAGAGGAGTGAATATCTGAACTTAATCCTAGAAGGGATATGGCAATTCAGTAAAGTACTCCTAGTTGTGCAGGGATACATGTATAGATGATGTTTCTGTTCATGTGTATATTTACTGCACAGTATTTATTCATGTCTTATCATATGTCTGGTAATTTGCTGGGTGTTTGGCAGCCTAAAATAAGCACTTTGTAGAGGAAAATCAAATGGCCATGGAAGAGGACAGATATAGGCTCTGTGAAGAGCAGGAGGCTGCCTTCCTGGCTCCAAAGATCCCATTAGGAGAAAATGTGTCCAGCATTTTTTCTTTATGGCCCAGAGTATAAAGAACATTTTGTACTCAGGAACCACTAAGTGGACCCTGGAGAGCATCCATCTAGTCAGTTCAGTTCAGTCACTCAATTGTGTCTGACTCTTTGCAACCCCATGGACTGCAGGACACCAGGCTTCCCTGTCCATCACCAAATCCTGGAGCTCACTCAGACTCATGTATATAGAGTTGATGATGCCATCCAACCATCTTGTCCTCTGTCGTCCCCTTCTCCTCCTGCCTTCAATCTTTCTGAGTGTCAGGGTCTTTTCCAATGAGTCAACTCTTTGCATCAGGTGGCAAAAGAATTGGAGCTTCAGCTTCAGCATCAATCCTTCCAGTGAATATTCAGGACTGATTTACTTTAGGATTGACTGGTTTGACCTTCTTGTAGTCAAAGGGACTCTCAAAAGTCTTCTTCAATACCATAGTTCAAAAGCATCAATTCTTCGGTGCTCAACTTTCTTTATGGTCCAACTCTCACATCCATACATGACTACTGGAAAAACCATAGCTTTGACTAGATGAACATTTGTCGGCAAAGTAATGTCTGCTTTCTAATGTCTCTGCCGTCTAGGTTGGTCATAGCTTTTCTTCCAAGGAGTAAGTGTCTTTTAATTTCATGGCTGTAGTCACCATCTGCAGTGATTTTGGAGCCCAAGAATATAAAGTCTGTCACCGCCTCCATTGTTTCCCCATCTATTTGTCATGAAGTAAGGGGACCAAATGCCATGATCTTCGTTTTTTTAATGTTGAGTTTTAAACCAGCCTTTTCACTCTCCTTTCACTTTCACTGAGAGGCTCTTTAGTTCCTCTTAACTTTCTGCCTTAAGAGTGGTGTCATCTGCATATCTGATATTATTGATATTTCTCCCAGCAACCTTGATTCTGGTTTGTGCTTCATCCAGTCCAGCATTTCGCATGATGTACTCTGCATATAAGTTAAATAAGCAGGGTGACAGTATACAACCTTGACATACTCCTTTCCCAGTTTGGAATGTCTGTTGTTCCATGTGCAGTTCTACCTGATGCTTCTTGACCTGCACACAGATATCTCAGGCAGCAGGTAAGGTGATCTGGTATTCCTATCTTTTTAAGAATTTTCAACAATTTGTTGTGATCCATACAGTAAAATGCTTTAGTGTAGTCATTGAAGCAGAAGTAGATGTTTTTCTGGAACTCTTTTGCTTTTCCAATGATCCAATGGGTACAGGCAATTTGTTCTCTGGTTCCTCTGCCTTTTCTAAATCCAGCTTGAAAATCTGGAAGTTCTTGGTTCATGTACTGTTGAAGCCTCACTTGGAGAATTTTGAATAGCCAGTTACTTTGCTAGCATGTGAGATGAGTGCAATTGTATGCTAGTTTAAACGTTTTGTCATTGCCTTTCTTTGGGACTGGAATGGAAACTGACCTTTTCCAGTCCTGTGGCCACTGCTGCATTTTCCAATCCATCCAGTACCAGGTCAGGTTTCAGTGGTGGCTCTTTCTTCTAAATCTCCTGGTGAGACAAAGCATAGTGGTGGAAGGAGAAACCTTGAATCCTGGCTTCAACCCATGAGTTCTGTGTTCCCAGGCAAATGACTTATCTTCCCTGAGCCTCATTTTCCTCAATTATAGAATAGGAAGGGTAATCCATACTTCTTAGGGTTGCAGTGAGGATTAAATGAGATAAGATCTTTAAAAATACTAGTATATGGTTGTTGGAGACCCAAAATTAATACTTCTTTCTCTTCTTTATTTTTTTTTTTTTGAAAAATAGTTTCTTGCTTTCTGAACAAAGAACTGTTAATTGTAAGGAACTGTGGTCTGATTCCCCCCCAAAAAGGTCTAACTTTACTGAATTCACCCACTCCATCCACCTTCTTCCCTTGCAAAGTCTCACCACCCACCATGCTTGCTCCAAACACATTCCCGAGCCAACCCCCACTCACCTTCATCTTCCTCCTAGATTTAAATCTTCTGCTTCCCTATTCAGGATAAGGATCTACAGTGACTGTCTTAGACTTATTTAAACTGGTGTAGCAAAATCATTATAACAGGACAATCCTGGGCATCCTCCCTCAATAATTGGGCCCCTTCATTGGGATAGATGATTTGGCCATGAGATTTATGGTTTACCCATTTGGAAACTGGATTATTGTTTCATAGAACTGCTACATGTTACTGTCATCATTTAATTATGTTGCCTAAAAAAAAGATTGTTTTCTCGAGTACAATTGTCCAGCACCACTCTAAGATTTTTAGATTCAGGGGTTTTTTAGGAAGTTGATTCTTCGAGCACATTTCCTGACTTCAGATGTCTTTGAGGGTGGGGGATGGAAGGTCATTCTGCTTGGCACACTTTCCTTTACCAGGCATCTCTCCTAAAAGGATAGTCTGATCTCTATTTAACATGTTATTTTAAACCCCCCAGAAAATTGTGCTAGACTATATGGCAACATTTTCCTTCCCCAAACTATTATGTGTTTCATGTTCCTTTATATATGTGTGTGTGTGTGTGTATAAACATTGAGTGTCCTAGACACTCAATGCAAGAACTAAATTCTTTAATGCTACCTGATTGCTCAAAAGGACACCTGTGGAAATTGCTCTTCCCCAACTATGATAAATTACCAGTAATTTTTTCTCCTTAAGATGCATTATTTAGGGTTAATTTATTTTGTCTCTTCCAATGCAGAGACATTACTTTGCCAACAAAGATCTATATAGTCAAAGTTATGGTTTTTCCAGTAGTCATGTATGGATATGAGAGTTGGACCATAAAGACAGCTGAATGCCAAAGAATCAATGTTTTTGAACTGTGGTGTTAAAGAAGACTCTTGAGAGTCCCTTGGACAGCAAGGAGATCAAACCAGTCCATCCTAAAGGAAATCAGTCCTGAATATCTATTGGAAGGATTGATGCTGAAGCTGAAGCTCTAATACTTTGGCCACCTGATGCAAAGACCTGACTCAATGGAAAAGACCCTGATGCCAGGAAAGATTGAAGGCAGGAGGAAATGGGGATGACAGAGGATGAGATGGTTGGATGGCATCACTGACTCAATAGACCTGAGTTTGAGTGAGCTCTGGGAGTTGGTGTTGGACAGGGAAGCCTAGAGTGCTGCAGTCCATGGGGTCACAAACAGTTGTACATGACTGAGCAACTGAACTGAACTGATTACAATGCAGTGAGCCATTTAAGATGTCTGAAGCTGAGGTAGGATGGAGTAGTTGAAAGTATGAAAGAACCAAGATTTTCCTTAAGTTGATTACTGCAAAGGTTGGCTGGTGGCATTCAGGAGTTCAATATACTATTCCTGCCACTTTTGTCAGGTTTGAAGTTTTTAAAAAGTTATTGTCTTGTAAGAGGTATTAGGGTCTGTTTCATGTACATTTTAAATCAATTTATCAGGTCTAATAAAAATCCTTCAAGAGATAATGCAAATAAGAACAATGAGAAACTGAAGAATGAAAAGCTTTATGTCCAGCTCCAGAAGACTGCCCTGGTTCAGGGCAACTGTGGATTTTATTCACAGCTGGTAAAATGTGGCCCCATAACTATGTAGAACACTGAAGGATAGGGAACTCAAGAAAGGTTTGAATATCTAGATACTTCAAGTTGTTTGGAGGAGAGGTAGAGTTTGGATGGATGTAATAAGAAAGGAGAATATTCCAAAAGATGGAGATGAGGTACTGAGAACAGCACAAACTATTTTCTACTTGGTTTTTTAACTTGTCTCTTGCCCTTAGTCTGGTCTCTACATACTAATCATAGTATTCTTCCTAAAACACACATATGATCTTTTCTTGATCCTACTAAAATTCACCCTCATGTTCTCATTGTGCTTAGAATAAAGTTTCAACTCTCTAGCATTGGCTACAAGTCTTAGTGTGTCTGGTTCCCCTCTCTCTGGCCTCATCGTGCATTGTTTTCTCCTCACTTCTCTCTATGAATGCCAGAAAATGCACTAACCTTTTAATAATGGCTCTCTTGGGGTCCACAGTTTATGGGTAATTTCTATACATCTTTTTGCTTGTCTTTCAGTTACTAAATTTTCTAAAATGAAACAAGATTATGTTTTTAGTAATAATAACTGGTTTTAAAGCCTTACAAGTTGCATGAAGGGGAACAGTATAAAGAGGTAACTTTCTCAATAATGTAGGAGGCTTTAGAGAGAGCAAGTAGAACAAGGACTAACTGTGAACAAGAGACAGGGAGCTGCAGAAATGAAATGGCCCAGTAGTGGCAGCAGTCAGTCCTGGGGTAGACTTGAAATCTCCCTGGAAGCACAACAAGACTGAAAGAAATGTAACATTTAACATCTATTCTTCTGAAGAGCAAGTGAAAACAAAGGTGAGAAACTGAGCAGCAGTATGTTAGTCGCTCAGTCGTGTACAACTCTTTCCAGTCCCATGGACTGTAGCACATCAGGCTCCTCTGTCCATGGGATTCTCCAGGCAAGAATACTAGAGTGGGTTTCCATTCCCTTCTCCAAGGGATCTTCCCAACCCAGGGATCAAACCCGGGTCTCCTGCACTGCAGGCAGACTCTTTACCATCTGAGCCACCAGGGAAGCCCAAGAACACTGGAGTGGGTAGTCTATCCCTTCTCCAGCAGATCTTCCTGACCCAGTGATTGAATCCGGGTCTCCTGCACTGCAAGCATACTTTTTACCATCTAAGCCACTAGAGAAGCCCACCAGGGAGCAGTGGTGTTGGGAACAGGCAAAGTTAAAGTACTTTTATGTTATTTTTACTTGGTTTTCTTTGGTCTTATCCTGCTTTGATTTCATTTTCTAACTTGAAGACATTCCAATATGTTTGCAAATAAAGGCAGTAGTCATTAAAAGCTCTCCCCTTCTCAGTCTATATCATATGCAGATTTTCAGTTGTTGTTTAGGGGATGATTTTAAGATTAGAAAATATTTCAAACAAACTCTGTTTTCAACAAACTTTAGCTGAATTTCACTTATTAAATAAATAAAAAACTATCCATAGATGAAAATATCATGAGGATTAATTAAGGTGTTTGGGAAAGGTCCACCTATTGATATTATCAAAAATGATTCAAGCCTCACTGGCTTCCAGCCTGCTTTACTATTTGTTGCTACTCTCACCCTAATCCTTGTCAGCCTCTGGATCTCTATATCAATGCTAATCTGAAAATGTGGCTCCCAGTGACCCCTGGAGTCTAGCTTACAATGATTCAGTGAGTTAGGGGCTGGATAAATACATATTTTCAGAGAGTGTTTCCCACTGGTCTCAAGAGCTGGAAAGGGTTATTTAATTACATCATAAAGAGGCTAAAGAAATCAATGCTTGGTATCTTCAAGCGACATGTAACTCAAAGAATTAGCTAGCCTAAACCTCACTTTTTAGGAAGGAAACTGAGCCACAGTGGCAAAAGGATCTGTCCAGTGGCCCCCACAATGCTGAGCTAGACTTGAGAACTCAGTGTTCAGATTCTCGATCCAGGGCTTTTTCCATTGACAATCATTTTTCTAATAGTGCTCCTAGTCAAGACAAACATTTCTTCCCTAGCCCTCCAGAATTTCAAACTCCCTAGTATTAGTATTTATTATTTTTAAAGAAATCTTTTTAAAAAAAAGCTGACTTGATAATGATAAACAAGGCCCTAAGGCAAATAAATTTCCCAGCATTGTTAGAACCACAGCTATCTGTCCAGACTCCATGATATGTATACCAAGGAGATCTACAAGCTTCATTCAGCAAAATGGGAGTCTACAATGGTTAAGTATTGTTTTAACAGTCTACTATTCAGCAGAACTGCTTCTATGTTTGTTTGGGTCCCATAGCTTTGGACCCAGATCTCTTGCTCAGGTGCAAACAGCTGGCTGAGTGATAACCACCACATCCACCTGTGCAAGTAAAGTAAGATGGGTCTTCTCACTGCAGGTGGTAGAAATCCTACCTTAGAATACCTCCAGGGCTCCTTTCCCTGGCTCCCTAGGGCTGTTTCTAGGATGTCCCCCACCCTTCTGAGCCTTGGGCCAACTTCTTAGGAGCTAGCCTTTCTTAACCCCATGCCACCTTCTCTGATGACCCAGTGACATCATGAGGTCAGTGCCAGCAATAAAACTGCACAACTGGCTCCAGAGAAGCAGCTGTGAGCTCCAGAAAAGCAGAGGATTTACAAATCCTGAGAGGGATATGAACCTGATTCAGAGGGTAGGGGATGTGCCTTGACTTTGTGCATTTTTTTTTCTTTTTAATTGGCCGTGTTATGACACAGCCCAGACATTCAGTCACCAAGTAGAGACAGCTTAAAAGTAATGTGATGAAGCTTCTGTCTTTTGAAGGGTGAGTGAATGCATTTTAATAATTAAGTTACCAGGGCTTTGATGAGAGAAAACTAGGACCTCAAGAGGGACATAGTCCCAAACTCATAGGCAGGACTGTGAAATAAATTAACCCTATATCCCATCTCCTCTACCTTTTCTTCCCACTGTGTGCTGTGCTTAGTCTCTCAGTCGTGTCTGACTCTTTGTGACCCCATGGACTATAGCCTGCCAGACTCCTCTGTCCATTAGAATTCTTCAGCCAAGAATACTGGAGTAGGTTGCCATGCTCTCTTCCAGGGAATCTTCCCAACCCAGGGATCAAATTCAGGTCTCCCACATTGCAGGTGGATTCTTTACCATCTGAGCCACCAGGGAAGCCCAAGAATACTGGAGTGGGTCGCCTATCCCTTCTCCAGGGGATCCTCCTGACCCAGGAATCGAACTAGGGTCCCCTGCATTGAAGAAAGATTCTTAACCAGCTGAACTGCCAGGGAAGCCCTTTCGCTCCCATGAATTCAGCCAGTTCTGAAGTCCATTGCTCACCAATGGAGACTGTGGCTTGGATATGAGAGTCTGAACACTGGAAAGCCCAAATGACAATCTGAGTCAGTTCACTATGACAGAACTAAATGGGATCAAGATTTCCCACTAAAACATAGCTAAACTTGACTTTGGGGGACCTGCCACCAGGTGCCAGTAAATCAGGACAAATAATCAAATACTTTCAGTCACAGGGATGGTGACCTCATACTTCTGACTTAACTGATTTTGTGTAGTTCTATTATTTTCAGTAAATCAACTAAGTCCCAAATTATATCTAATGTATATACAAACATGAAATAGAATGGGAAATAGAATGATATAAGTGACTATGCTAACAGATTTGTGAGTCAGAAAGATATGTCGTTTATAAACTTTGACCATGGTTAAGTCTAGTAACTTCTCTAAGCCTGTTTTTCTCATCTGTAGAACAAACATATTCCTAATACTTACATAACAAGATTGTGGGGGGAAACTATAGGAGAAAAATCATGTAAAAACCTTAAAACAGTATTTCTTCAAGAAATAAATCACTAAATATATAAACATGATTTTCTTTTTAAACCTTTGTAAAACCTTTATTAAAAGTAAATTCAAGACTGTGCTTCCACTGTAGGAGGCACAGATTTGATCCTTAGTTACTCTGGTTGGGGAAGTTTCACATAGAGCCAAAAAATGTTTTTAATAAATAAATAAATACACAAGTCAAATAACTCATAATTCTTTGATCGCATGATCTAAGTTTTGATTTAGAAACCAGTCACCACAAATGCAGATAACTGGAAGATATAAAATGTAAATGACTCAATAATGCTCTTCTCGATATGCATATCATTTCTGTAAAACTCCAAATCCATTCATCAATGTCTTTTTCTCCTTATAAAAATATAATGTCATAAAGTTTAAAAGCAAGTCTACAAGGAAAGAGAAGAACTGAACACATATCAGGAGAACTTGACCTCAAGATGGCCCATGTCCACTTGGTTTCACACTGTGTGAAACCTGTTGGCCTCCTCTGTAAGATAAAGGCTTTGAAATGCAACTAAAGGTCCCTTCCAGCCCTACCTTTCTAGTGACAGCTATTTCACTAGAAATAGCTTGATTCAACAAGGCATGACTAGTAACAGAGAAAGAAAGACATCAGACAATGGTTCACTTCCACTTTGCTTTGCAGAAAGGCATGTGTAAGATGACAAACAAGCATCCAGACAAACAAGGGATGGAGTAGGGTGAAACTGACAAACTCTGCAAGGCGTGTTATTCCATCCTCAGGATGGCAGAGTCATGGGTTAAGTTTATGAAGGCAGTAGATAACCCTATAGCCAGTTCCTCTATCCCAGAGATAAAGGACCTTCACCTGCTGATCAAGAGATGGCTCAGAAATCATTAAGATCTGAGGAGAAATAAATGAAAGAAATAATAGTAAAGACTAATAAAGCTAAAAGCTGGTTCTTTGAGAAGATAAGCAAAACCGACAAACCCGTAGCCAGTCTCATGAAAAATACATAAAGTGAGAGAGAAAATTAGAAATGAAAAAGGAGAGGTTACAACAGACAATGCAAAAATACAAAGGATTATAAGAGACAATTATGAACAACTATACGGCAATAAAATGGATAACCTGGAAGAAATGGACAGATTCTTAGAAAAGTTCAATCTTCCAAGACTAAATAAAGAAGAAATAGAAATTATGAACAACCCAATTACAAGCACTGAAATTGAAGCTGTGATCAAAAATCTCCCAAAATACAAAAGCCCAGGACCAGAAGGCTTCACAGGAGAATTCTATCAAACATTTAGAAAAGAGCTAATGTTCATCCTTCTAAAACTCTTTCAGAAAATTTCAGAGGAAGGAACACTTCCAAACTCATTCTATGAGGCCACCATCACTCTGATACCAAAACCAGACAAAGACAACACAAAAAAAGAAAACTACAGGCCACTATCACTGATGAACATTGATGCAAAAATCCTCAAAAATATTTTAGCAAACAGAATTCAGCAACACATCAAAAAGCTCATACACCATGATCAAGTTGGGTTTATTCCAGGGATGCAAAGATTCTTCAATACACAGAAATCAATCAATGTGATAAACCATATTGACAAATTAAAAGATAAAAACCATATGACCATCTCAATAGATGCAGAAAAAGACTTTGACAAAATTCAGCACCCATTTATGATTAAAACTCTTCAAAATATGGGCATAAAAGGAACCTACCTCAACATAGTAAAGGCCATATATGATAAGCCTACAGCAAACATTATTCTCAATGGTGAAAAACTGAAAGCATTCCCCCTGAGATCAGGAACAAGACAAGGGTGTCCACTTTTGCCACATATTATTCAACATAGTCCTGGAAGTCCTAGCTATAGCAATCAGAGAAGAAAAAGAAATAAAAGGAATCCATATTGGAAAAGAAAAAGTAAAGCTCTCACTGTTTGCAGATGACATGATACTGTACATAGAAAACCCTAAAGATTAATAACAGAAAATTACTAGAGCTAATCAGTGAATTTAGCAAAGTTGCAGGATACAAAATCAATACACAGAAATCACTTGCATTTCTATATACTAACAATGAAAAATCAGAAAGAGAAATTAAGGATTCAATCCCATTCACCATTGCAACAAAAATAATTAAATATCTAGGAATAAGCTTACCTAAGGAGACAAAAGAACTGTACACAGAAAATGTAAGACACTAATGAAAGAAATGAAAGATGACATAAACAGATGGAGAGATATTCCATGTTCCTGGGTAGGAAGAATCAATATTGTGAAAATGAATATACTACCAAATGCAATCTACAGATTTAATGCAATCCCTATCAAATTGCCAATGGCATTTTTCACAGAACTTTTTTCACAGAACTAGAACAAGAAATTTCACAATTCATATGGAAACACAAAAGACTCCAAATAGCTGAAACAGTCGTGAGAAAGAAGAATGGAGCTAGTGGAATCAAGCTTCCTGACTTCAGGTTATATTACAAAGCTACAGTCATCAAGACAGTATGGTACTGGCACAAAAACAGAAATATATGCAAATAGAACAAGATAGAAAGCCCAGAAATAAAACCATGCACCTATGGGTACCTTATTTTTGACAAAGGAGGCAAGACAACCTCTTCAGAAATGGTGCTGGGAAAACTGGACAGCTACATGTAAAAGAATGAAATTAGAACTCTTCCTAACACCATACACAAAGATAAACTCAAAATGGATTAAAGACCTAAATGTAAGACCAGAAACTATAAAACTCTTATAGGAAAACATAGGCAGAACACTCGATGACATAAATCAAAGCAAGATCCTCTTTGACCCACCTCCTAGAGTAATGAAAATAAAAATAAAAGTAAACAAGTGGGACCTGATTACTTAAAAGCTTTTGCACAACAAAGGAAACTATAAGCAAGGTGAAAAGACAACCCTCAGAATGGGAGAAAATAATAGCAAATGAAACAACTAACAAAAGATTAATTTTCAAAATATATAAGCAGCTCATACAACTCAATACCAGGAAAATCAAACAACCCAAACAAAAAGTGGGACCTAAACAGATGTTTCTCCAAAGAAGACATACAGATGGCTAACAAACACATGAAAAGATGCTCAACATCACTCATTATTAGAGAAACACAAATCAAAACTACAATGAGATATCACCTCACACCAGTCAGAATGGCCCTCATCAAAAAGTCTACAAACAATAAATGCTGAAAAGGGTGTGGAGAAAAGGGAATGCTCTTGCACTGCTAGTGGGAATGTAAATTGATACAGCCAATATAGAAGACAGTTAAGGAGATTCCTTAAAAAACTAGGAATAAAACCACCATATGACCCAGCAATCCCACTCCTAGGCATACACCCTGAGGAAACCAAAATTGAAAGAGACATATGTATCCCATTATTCACTGCAGCACTATTTACAATAGCTAGAATAGGGAAACAACCTAGATGCCCATCGACAGATGAATGGATAAAGAAGTTGTGGTATATATACACAATGGAATATTACTCAGCCATAAAAAGGAATGCATTTGAGTCAGTTCTAATGAGGTGGATGAATATAGAACCTATTATACAGAGTGAAGTGAGTCAGAAAGAGAAATATAAACACCGTATTCTAATATATATATACGGAATCTAGAAAAATGGTACTGAAGAATTTACTTACAGGGCAATAATGAAGAAACAGATATAGAGAATAGATTTATGGACATGGGGAAAGGGGAGGAGAAGTGAGATGTATGGAAGGAGTAACATGGAAACTTACATTACCATATGTAAAATAAATAGCCAATGGGAATTTGCTGTATGGCTCAGGAAACTCAAATAGGGGCTCTGTATATCAACCTAGAGGGGTAGGATGGAGAGGGAGATGGGAGAGAGCTTCAAAAGGGAGGGGATATATGTATACCTATGGCTAATTTATGTTGAGCTTTGACAGAAAACAGCAAAATTCTGTAAAGCAATTATCCTTCAATAAAAAATAAATTAATTTTTAAAACAAGAGAGATGACCCAGATTCTTTCATCACATGAAGTATCAACAGCAAGGGAAATCCTGGCTTTAATCATGGCCATCAGACAAACTTCATTAACATCCAAGAGTAAGCCCTTAGGTTGTCCCAACCTCACTGTTCCTGGAAGTAAAACTGGCATCAAAATGTTTTCAAATGTAATGCAGCCATGATGAAAGTATGACCAAAGAAATTATTTTCCTGATGCAGTTCTCAACCATGAACCAATCATCATGCCTTCATCACAATACCAAGGACTCAGAACCCTTATAAATACCAATCAATCTAATGTGCATAAGATTTAAAACCTATTTGTCATCACCAATACAATCTTAAGTTGCATATATTATATATTTATATACACATATATCATGAAACAAATCATGCTTTTCAAAAATGCTAAAGTTATCTCTGAGTGGTTGGATTATCAGTCATTTTTTAAATTTTACTTTATTATATTTTCCAAATTTTCTGCAATACGCTTGTATTACTTTTATACTCAGTAAAGAAATAATTTTAAGAGTTTAACTTTTTTAAAAAAAATCACCTTCATTGCTCTTTAACACTCTTCAAGGAAGACCACCAAGCTTGTCCCCTAATTTGTGAGACTAATTTGAATAAATTGAATAACATCTTAAATTTGCTCCTTTGAAATATTATTCTTACAACAATTCAAATCAAAAAAGAGTGATACGATTAGAAAAACCGAACATCAGAAGGCCTAAATTCTAATCCTAGTTCTGCCCCCTAGCTAGGTAGCTTGAGATTTTTAAGCAAGTCACAGCTTCTATGGACCTGAGAGTACAGGACTAGAATCAAAATGCCCATGTCAAAATTCTGCCCCCTGCTATAAAGCTGTGTGATCTCAGGCAAGTGACTTAACCTCTCTAAACTTCAGCTGTCAATTCAGAAAGAGAAAGATAATTCTCCCCATCTGGACCGCTATGAAGATGAAATGAGATAGTCTGCAAAGGTCTTTAGCCTTATACCCAGCACTCTGAAAGTGCTCAGGTAACATTAGCTGGAATATTCACCCTACCTATCTCAAGCAGACGGAAAGCTACCATGTTCCGGAGAGGGGTCTTCCACAAGGGCAACAGTGTCTCCACATTTCAGTGCTCCCCAGAGGTTTAGCCAGTTCTTCCCCACAGAAGCCAAAACTCTCTATCACAACCAAGTTCTGCCTTTCCTTGCCACTCACATACTTCCCACTGTCCTCCCCAAACAGGCTTTAAGATCTGCAGTCATCCTGGGGACCAGGAAGGAGTAAAGAAAAGCATGTGTTGCCTGCAAACATCCACAGAACATCAAGATGACCTCCTCTACCTTTCAAAGAAACAAGTTTGTATGTGTGAATGGAGACAAAGGGAACACTGTTAACTTTTATTTGTCAGAGACTATCTCAGATCCTCTGAGTTTGTTTGATGAATTGTTTTGGGTAGATAAAATAGCCCTGTTCCCACTCTCCCTGTTTCTGCAACTGAGAGTAGATTAACAAAAAATGTGCTCTTCACATCAGAAAATACAGCCCTACAAAAACAACTCTTGAGGGAGAACTTTTTTCTTTTTTGTCCCTGCTGATAATTTTCCCACGCTTTGCGGACAGCCCTGGCTGGCCTGAACTCGGGGTTACCTTCTCTCATCTGGAAGAATCAGGAGAACCTAAGGTTGAAGACTCAGCCTTCACATGGTTTACAGAGAATACTGGAACAGATGGAAGATGAGCCCGGGAACTCATAGGAAATGCAGAAGACTGACTCCCGCCGGATGTGAACCATGAGCCTGCTACAGGAAAGGAGGGGTGAGAGGGACCTTGGACTGCAGGAAACTAGAGCCCAGAGAAAGCACAAAGAGAAGTGACCAAAGGCTGTGCAGCCCAGGAGTTCGATGCCTGGGCTTTGGAGTCAGATAGACTGGTTCTCATCTCAGCACTGACTCTCACTCAGGTAGGTAACCTTGTTGAAACTCAGGCACACTAGAGGGAGGAAGACTGATCTCACAAGACTAAAAGAAGCTGATGTTCATCAAGCACCCGGAGGGTGAAAGTGGTGGCTTGTATTAGTAGTATGTTCATCCTTGAGGAGGGGACTTTCTCTAGAGCAGGAAACAGTCCCCAAAATAAAACCCTGTTTTCTTTATTCAGGGTTTAAACAGAGCCTTGGAGAAACAATGTAACCACTGCACATGTTCTGTACTTTGCAATTGTAGATAATAATACATTAAATTATAAAGGCTTTTGGTTATTATGACATACCATGGACCAGGAACCACTCTAGGTGTTTTTCAAGCATCCTCTCATTAAAAAACCCTTAGATAAATCCTTATAAAAATAAGTATTGTTATTATAATCTCCATTTTATAGGAAATTGGGTCTTGGAAATTTGTCAAAGGTAACTTAGATAGTAGATGGCAGAGTCAAAATTTATCTGTGCACATACATGATCCATTTCATTCACCTTACTGGTTGGAGTCACTAAAGACTTCAGTTCTTTTCTACGAAGAGAAGTGATGTTGAATGACCTTTTATCACATTACATTAGCCCTTAACCCATGACCAGGCTCACATAACATATTTGTGCTATGCCTTCAATTGGAACCCACTAAAGTGACTGTAAACCATATGGAAGAATTTCTCCACCCAATCCCTGAAAACCCCTTATTTTACATAATCATTCAACGGTACACCCCCAAGAACCCTCAGAGATCATCACTCAGCACCTTCCTTTGATGAATGAGAAAACATGACTCAGAGGTGAAGCGACCACAGCAAAGACACACAACCAGGGCCCAGCCCAGCCAAGCCTAGAAAAATCCAGCTATCCAAATTCTTTGCTACCATTTTGCGCTGTCACTTCTAGTGTTACAGTCTTCCTTTCAAATAAAGTGTGGGCTTTCACCACGGTTAATGGTACCATTTCACCTTCCCTCTCTTGTTCCCAGTGTATGTGACCAAGTGACCACAGGGGAGCCTTCACCACAAATATGACACGCTAACAACTGCCACCCATGAGAAGACCCATTTTCAAGAATCATATATTTTCCTAAGTAGAGGACATCTCTCTCTTACTCCCACCCTATTTTTCCAGCCTATCCTTGCCCTCTTGTTACCATCTTTGGACCATGCTTAACCATACCAAAGTACAAGTCCATTTTGGATGTTTATCCTCTTATCTATAGATAAGATAGATATCACCAGGTTCGGTGATATAAGGGCCACAAAGAGAATGAGTGTTCATTTATTCATTTAGTAACTCAGTTCAGTTCAGTACCTCAGTTGTGTGCAACTCTTTGCAACCCCATGGACTGCAACACAAGGCTTCCCTGTCCATCGCCAACTTCCAGAGCTTGCTCAAACTCATGTCCATCAAGTGGATGATGCCATCCAACCATCTCATGCTCTGTTTCCCCCTTCTCCTGCATTCAATCTTTCCCAGAATTGGGGTCTTTTCCAAGGAGTCACTTCTTTGCATCAGATGGCCAAAGTATTGGAGTTTCAGCTTCAGCATCAGCCCTTCCAATGAATATTCAAGACTGATTTCCTTTAAGATTGACCGGTTTGATCTCTTTGCAGTGCAAGGGACTCTTAAGAGTTTTCTTGAACAAGTGATGTTCACAGCATCAATTCTTCAGCGCCCAGCTTTCTTTATGGTCCAACTCTTACATCCAAACATGACTACTGGAAAAACCATAGCTTTGACCAGATGGACCTTTGTTGGCAAAGTAATGTCTCTGCTTCTTAATATGCTGTCTGGGTTGGTCCTAGATTTTCTTCCAAGGAGCAAGCATTTTTTAATTTCATGGCTGCAGTCACCATCTACAGTGATTTTCGAGCCCCCCAAAATAAAGTCTGTCACTGTTTCCCCATTTGCCATGAAGTGCTGGGACCAGATGCCATGATCGTTGTTTTTTGAATGTTGAGTTTTAAGCCAGCTTTTTCACTCTCCTCTTTCACGTTCATCAAGAGACTCTTTAGTTCATCTTTGCTTTCTGCCATAAGGATGGTGTCATCTGCATATCTGAGGTTATTAATATTTCTCCTTGCAAATCTTGATTCCAGCTTGTGCTTCACCCAGCCTGGCATTTCACATGATGTATTCTGCTTATGCATTAACCATTTGGGCTTCCCTGGTGGCTCAGAAAGCATCTGCCTGCAATGTGGGAGACCAGGGTTCAATTCCTGGGTCCGGAAGATCCTCTGGAGAAGGAAATGGCAGCCCACTCCAGTACTCTTGCTTGGGGAATCCCATGGATGGAGGGATCACAAAGTCCACGGGGTCACAAAGAGTCAAACACAACTGAGCAATTTCACTTTATTCTGCAGGAGACCCCCAGTTCAATTCCTGGGTTGAGAAGATCCACTGGAGAAGGGATAGGTTACCCACTCCAGTATTCTTGGGCTTCCCTTGTGGCTCAGCTGGTAAAGAATCTGCCTGCAATGCAGGAGCCCTGGGTTCAATCCCTGGGTTGGGAAGACACCTGAGAGAAGGGAAAGGCTACCCATTCCAGTATTCTGGCCTGGAGAAGTCCATGGACTGTATAGTCCATGGGGTTGCAAAGAGTAGTACACGACTGAGTGACTTTCACTTCTCACTGGCACATTAGCAGTATTCAATAAATGTTTAGCATTATAATTTGTAACAGGTAAAAAATGAAGCTGAGAACTAAAGTCTTAAGAAACATATTAAATTCCAACAACATGACAGAAAAGACCCCCAAGGAATCAAATACTTCACAGATCAACTATAAATATTCAACATTGCTCAATATATTATTTGAACATGGGATCGGGAGAACACGGTTAGAATAAAGCAGTGAAGCTCTGCTTGATGTGTTGAAATATTAAGACCAAGGACTATACCTAGCCATATAGACTTCCCTTCATCTATTACATGAGCTCATGATAGAGGAGATACTAGTTATTATTTCAGTCATCCAATCATTTCAATTATCCAATCTTAAATCTTCTAGGAATGGGTTAGGGTATAAATTTCTCTGAAAGATGCTCCAGGCAGAAGGAACTGTGTTAGCCAAGCATGGAAGTATAGTGTGTGCTCAAAGGATGACAAAGACAGCTCACTGGAGATAATACTGCAGGCTTTCAAGTGACTGAAGCCAGAATCTATCAGAAGATGACCCTAGAAAGTTCAGAATTAAGTCAAAATAGGCAGGGCCATTAAGGCCACATAGAAGTGACTACGTTTATCCAATGAATATAAGAAAAGGAGTATCTTACCATGTGGCTATGTAGAGAATATACCAAATGGCAGGAAAATCAGGGGCAAAAGGGCTACCTTGAGGTTGTTATTAGTAATGCAGGTTGAGAGATGATGAGAATTTAAGGTTGGGTGATGACAATTTTAAGAGGAAGAGAGGAAGGCATCAAGAGACATTTCAGATATAGAAGCAATGGGTCTTAGTGACTGTTTAATATCATAAGCAAAAGAAAAAAGAGAAAAGCTAAAGTTGTTGCAAAGCATCATGAAGGAAAGACGAGAGATTATAACACAACGCAGTGAAGCGTTGGTGGTTAGGAAATGTTCATTGCAAACAAGAGTGTTGAGAAGGGCATGTTCTAGTCATGTCAGGCCACAGAAGAATCTCTGGGTATCTGAGTCATTGGGTCCCCCTGGGGTCTAGAGACAAGAAGTGGAAAGAAAATCATTAAAATCAGAGATGGAGGATGTGCCAGAGATAGTCTTTATCCATTTGATTATTGTGCCAAGTGTTCTTCCTGCCAGTAAGAATTTCCTTTCATTGCCTTCCAATGTTGTGACATTCTCCCAAACCCTCCACAGCACCTCTCTCTGCCTCCCACCAAGAGTGAGGTGTCCTTCTTCTGTACCTCCATGGTACCCAACATGCATGGGCATGCAATCTTATAATTATCTGCTTTTACTTATTTTCTTCTAGACTATGAGCCTCTCACTGGCAAGGAATGTGGCTTGTTTTTCTCCATACTATTGATACGTAGCACAATGTCCAGCACACAAGTTGAAATCAGAATTCTTTGATGCAGGATCCCTTTGTTGTCTAATACATGAAGATAATCATAGGCAACTGAGTAAGCCCCTCACAGATAGTTGCAATGTTAATGTCCCTTGACCTATTGAAATTGTAGGAGATACACAGTTTGACGAGTTTAAATCAAGACACTCAGATGTTGTCTGCTGCACTCTAAATGCACCATAGAGCTATCTGCCTTTTCTCATACTCCTGCCAAATGATTTTGTTATCCCTGTTTCTGGAGTCCTACAATAAAAAAAATATATATTTTAATCTTTACCCTTTCAATACCCAGAAAAATAACAACCAAGAAAGTAGAGACCAAATCCAAAATGAAAAGCTGATGACAAGCAATTTATTTTTCTATTTTAATTGTTTTATTTATAAACCCGTCAGAGAGCAGAATGGGTTGTAAAGATTATGCCAGGATTTCTAGATTTAATTTGGGTTTTACAAGCAGTGAACGCAAACGAGGCATTCATCTCAAAGTAATTTCTCAACCGATATTATCATCCTTGGTGCACTGAGAAGGAAATCAGGACACAGAATGGGGAAGTAAACGGTCCAAAGTCACATGCAGAATCTGAGAATAGGAAAAGGAATAGAATTCCTGATTCTGAACACAGACCAGGGGCTCTTAACCTTTGGTGGACAGGAAAGCCACCTGGCACTCTTGTTTTAAACGCAGATTCCTAGGTCCCAGCCTGGACATGGCAAATCCTTAGGAAGCTGCACTTTCCCAAGCTTCCAGGTGACTCTTATTCTGCTCTGTTTGGCTGAATCAGAATGCCATTTAGTGAAGAGTCTGGAGGAAGGCCATCGGTAGGATTATGAGAGGCTCCTCCCAGTAAGCCCTCGGGCTCTTCATCGTGTTCCATCCTAACCAAGCCAGGCCTGACCAACAGCAACCAGCCCCCCACACACCCCGCCCCCATGTCCCAACACCACTACCCCAGTAGGAGAACTTTCCCTTTGGTCTGCTTCTGAAGGGCTGTGACGATGGGACAGCTCCCCATTCCCAATCCTTCTAGCAAGTTTTTATTTCCTCTGTACAATTAATTAGCTAATAATTTTTGCTTCTGATCCATTCCTCATTAAAAAGCTGAATCCCCGAGTTGGGGCTGTCAGAACAAAGGTAGGAGAATTTATGTCTTAATTTTAGTTCATTACGGCAGGAAGCCTCTTACTCCCATCACTCTCCCTCCTCAGCCCCTCCCCTCCAAGTTCTGACGGCTCTGTGACCCTAAATGCCTCTCTCGTGGCAGCCACCGTGGACGCACTGTCTCTGCCCTTTATCTTCTGCTGCCTCATTAAGAGAAATGAACCTAAGCCTGAGAAAGACGACACAGGGGAAATAAAAATGTAATCCCTCGGTGCCACCTATAATGAATTGTTATGAAAACCATGAAAATATCTGTCTGCGGATATTGTTCTTTGATTTGAAGTCAGTGTTGTAAGCGGTAATTTTTGTCATTAAAGCTGTTAATCTGCTCAGAGCTCCTCATAAGTTTTTATGAAGAAAAACAGCCCTTCTGCCTCCTTGCTCATTGTAGGGTACTTTGGAGGCCAACACACATGCAGAGCACCATGGAATAATTAGCTTTAATTATGGCTGATACTGTTGTCTATTCAAAGTGGAGGGACTTCACGCTGCTAGGACTGGAGATGGGGTATGCTGAGCCTTTGCAAGGCAGGAGGAGAGGGGCATACAGCTTTCAGTCTGCGATCCCAACACTGCCAACCACATACACCAGGAACCACAGCCAGGGAAGATGTACTCTGGCCACCACATCCTCAAACATAGACAAGCACACTCTTGTGCATGCGTACACACACACACACACACACACACACACACAGCACTTCATGTCCCTCATCCCTCAATCATCTTACTCAAGTTCAACCACCACAGACATCCATACAATCTAAGATCCACATATACTAAGCCACAGTATATGTATACCAAATCATGACAAGACATGTACCAACTAAGTCACCACAAAAACTCAGCATGCAACAGAAATAATTATCACATGCATACCCCCATTCCCTCAGCCACAACCCACACTAACCACAACACATACACCTACCCTGACATGGCTACCTACATACACAAAACCAACCCCAAATCAATACATATCTAACTATGAAACATGCACCTTTGTGTTAGCTCTGTGTGTGTGTGTGTGTGTGTGTGTGTGTTAGACACTCCAGTTGTTTCCAACTCTTTGCGACCCCATGGACTGTAGCCCACCAGGCTCCTCTGTCCATGAAATTCTCCAGGCAAGAATACTGGAATGGGTTGCCAGCTCTACCAAACACTCCTTTTTTTGTGAAAAGTCTATTAGTAAGTTCTGGAGGAGCAAAATGTTCTTGACCTCAGAGAACTCAAATGGTCAGAAATAAGCATTTAGACTAAAAACAACTAGCAGTTCATTTAGCATCTGTTGATGTTCTGATTATTGATTATGGATCAAGCATGGGGTTAGGCACTTCAGAGCTTTCACAGATAAGTAAGACATGGTCTATGTCTCAAGAAGCTTATGGTAGACACAGATTGCCTTTCGAGAAATAATTTGGCTGCCAGCTGAGAGAGCTGTCTGCAGAGAGCCTTCAGCTGTCTACCACTCCAGGGATTACATCAACTGCAGAAAGCTGCTTCACCCAGGCTCACTTCCTGCCCAGGGAGGCGACATCTAATGACTGATCACTGTGTGGGTGTAACAGCCTGACCACTTCAGTCAATGCCAGACAACTGTGACCAGTCAACCGCTTCCCTCATCAGTGGAAGTTCTAGTAAGGTCTACATCTCAAGTCAATTTCTCCCTCTGCCCCCTCCTCCTTTGTTTTCCTCCCTTCCACTGATGTTGCTCCAAAGGGCACTCCCTAATAAAGATTCTAACCAACTCAACTCCATCTCAGAGTCTGCTTCCCAGAGAATGCAACTGTGACAGAGCTAAATTCAACACTATGCATGCTGTCGACTCAGTAAGAACAACAGAGAGTAAGTACTAAAGGGACTATTTGGAAAAAGAGAAGGATTGAGTAGTAAAAGGATTTCTGGAGGAGGTGACATTTAAACTGGATCTGGAATAATTGTTAGCATTACATAGCTGAGGAAACAGAGCTTTTTAGAGAAAAGCAACTTGGACGGGAAGTACAAAGTGTTTCCTTACCTCAGGGAAATAGTGAGATGTAAAAGTGAAACCAGACTGGATGGAGTTCAAATTGAAATTTTTTTAAAAAAAGAGTTTCATTTCATCTGTTAGACCAATTGATCTCAACACTTGGCACTGCAGATTAATCACAAGGGGGACGTAACCCAAAGTACAGCCAGCATGGTTATAGTTATAGTCATGGGAGGACATCATAAATTGAGGAATATTAAAAAAAGAGAGAGCTGGTTACAGTCATATTCCAAAAGGCTGGCAACCATTGCTATAGTAAAGGCAATATTAGGGTTCTCACACTCATGTCCTCGAGGCCATCCATCCAACCATTCATCAATTCAATATATATTGGGCACATACTATGCACAAATAATGTTCCCAGTAAGTGCCCTCATGGCATTTACTCTCCAGTCGTGAAGACAGATATTAAGCCAAGAAATGAACAAAAATATAGACATGATTTCATTTCAGTTGTGATAGTAATGTGACTACAGTATGTAAAATGAACAGATCAGAAGATTTAAATTAAGCTACATTGGGGCAGGTCAGCAGTCAAAGAAGTTTTCCCAGAAAAATTAAAATTTTAAACTGTGGGGTCATTTTGGTATTCATTACTTAGCTAGGTCCTTCTGGGGTAAGTAATTGAGATCTGCCCTCAATTAAAAACAAAGAAGGGAAGAGAAATGAAAAACTTAGAACTGAAGACAAATTTTGCCTGTTTCACAACTTTTCCATAGGAAAGCTCCTATATGGAAAAGGAAAAGCTGCTAATGCCATTTGCTTTGTCATAATGACAGATGGGATTATGGGTGGATTACACATATGTGCTTATTCCTCCTGAGAGAATATATCCTGGGAAGTGAATATATCCTGGGAAGTGGCTTGAGCTGGATTCTTAGTATTAAGTTGACCAAGGTTCATATTCATACTCTGCTTAAGTCCTGGGGTGATGCTGGGGTGAGAGATTCACCAGGTTACTTACTACAACATTAGAAGCAAGAGCTAAAGTCCTGCTGCCATTTCTGGAGTCTGGCCACCTCCACCCCAACCCCAGGCCCCCAAGCATTATGCCTCATGTTACCAGAGACTTGCATGGATAAAGGCTTTGTCCACACAAGATTGAATTTAGAGACATTTGAAGTTCTCTCTTTGTTCCATTTCAACAGTATTCAAAAATACATAGCTGTGGTGCTGCTTTGAACTAATTTCCTAGGGAGTTTTAAAAAAGAGAAAAAAGACTTTTTCTTGAACTCATCACTCAATTAAAAAATAACATTTGGGTTTGGTTTGAGAGTTCAAAAAATTGGTATTCATTTTTTTAGTTATTCAGTTAATTAGTTCAAGTTCCTATAACTGGCCTAACCCAGAAGAATCTATACAATGAGGTACTGTGGTTGCTTAGGATTCACCCAAACTTCTCAATTATTCCTTCTAGGCCTGTGTTTATGGGGCCAGGGGGAGGCAAAGATGGCCCCAATTTGAATAAATGAGACAGTGACTTCTAATAAAGTGAAAGTGAAAGTCACTCAGTTGTGTCCGACTCTTTGAGATCACATGGACTGCACAGTCCATGGAATTCTCTAGGCCAGAATACTGGAGTGGGTAGCCTTTCCCTTCTCCAGGGTGTCTTCCCAACCCAAGATTGAACCCAGATCTCCCGCAATGCAAGCAGGTTCTTTACCAACTAAGCCACAAGGGAAGAATGCTGGAGTGGGTAGCTTATCCCTTCTCCAGTGGATCTTCCTGACCCAGGAATTGAACCAGGGTCTCCTGAATTGCAGAAAAATTGTTTACCAACTGAGCTATCAGGGAAGTCCAACTTCTAATAAAGGGGACAAACAAATCACACTAAACTTTTAACTTTCTTAATATATATTTAAAGTATATATCAGGGCTTCTCTGGTGGTCCAGTGGTTAAGTATCCACCTTTCAATGCAGGAGACTCAAGTTCGATCCCTGGACCAGGAAGATCCCACATGCCACAGGGCAGCTAAGCCTGTGTACCACAGCTACTGAAACCATCCACCCTAGAGCCTGTGCTCCACAGCAAGTTAGAAGCCACTGAAATGAGAAGCCAGAATACCACAGCTAGAGAGTAGCCCCCACTTGCCACAACTAGAGAAAGCTTGCATGCAGCAGTGAAGACCCAGCACAGCCAAAAATAAAAATAAATATATATATATAATATTTAAATATTTATTTTAAAAATAAAGTATAAATATAATCTCCAGTTATAGCTGACTTGCACTGTGTACCGCAAAAACCAACAAACACAACACTCTAAAGCAACTTTACCTCAATTAGAAATAAATTTTTAAAAAACAAAATATATATCAGACACTACAGCAAACATGCTTAATGCATAACGGTGACATACTAAAGATGCCTCTATTAAAATCAGGAACAAGCAAAACTGTTACTATCACTGTTAATGAAATTTGTTCTGGAGGTCTTAGCAAATGCAGTAAGACAAGAAAAATAAATGTTGAATAAACACTGTAAATGAAAAGACAAAATTATTATTTGTAATAATGATTATTTTCCTAGAAAATCCAAGGAAATTAACTAAAAAATTAAAACTAGTAAAGGACTTCAAGTTGACATATGATGCAAGACAGATAGAAATTAGTAGCTTTTATATACACCTGCTAACATCCATATGAAATTTTCATATTGAAGAAAGATCCCATTTACATAGAAATAAAATATAAAATTCCTAACAATAACTCAACAAAAAAGATCAAGATCTATATTTTAAAAACTATTTTAAATAAACCCAGGCATGACTGAGAAGCATAAAATAACCTGAAGCTTAAATGCATGACACTCTGCAGGGATTATGAATTTAAACTCCCTTCTGTCATTAATTTTTATTCTTCATGAATTCTACACTCAAAAATAATGATTTTGCTTCATTAGCACATAGTTCTCTCCAGCCTTGGCTCATGGAAAACAATAGAATGCTGAAAGTCACTCAAAGGATATGGCTTTGACGTTGTAGTTTGACCAACTGCACAGTCACCTAACTCTGGAAAACACTTATACTCATCTGACAAATTTGAAGATAAATGCCATACATTGAAAGTTAATTAATTAAAATTTGCATATAATACACATTATTTGTTAAATGAATAATTATTTTTATGATAATATATCCAAAATTTTCATGTCTCAAGTATAACAATGAGACTGCTTAATTTTAGTTTATTTTTTCATCTTCTTTTTTTAAATTTTTTTTTTATTGTAACAAATTCAAGACAGACTTTTTTCTTTACAATATTGTGTTGGTTTTGCCACACACTGACATGAATCTGCCATGGGTGTACAAGCACTCCCCTTCCAGAACCTCCCGCATGATTCCATTCCTCTGTGTCATCCTGGTGCACCAGCCCTGAACACCCTGTATCATGCCTCAAACCTGGGCTGGTGATTCATTTCACATATGATAATTTACATGTTTCAACGCCGTTCTCCCATATCATCCCACCCTTGCCCTCTCCCAGAGTCCAAAAGACTGTTCTATACATCTGCGACTCTTTTGCTGTCTCACATACAGGGTTATCATTACCATCTTTCTAAATTCCATATATATGTGTTAGTATACTGTATTGTTGATTTTCCTTCTAGCTTACTTCACTCTGTATAATAGGCTCCAGTTTCATCCACCTCATTAGAACTGATTCAAATGTATTCTTTTTATGGCTGAGTAATATTCCATTGTGTATATGTACCACAGCTTCCTTATCCATTCATCTGCTGATGGACATCTAGGTTGCTTCCATGTCCTGGCTATCGTAAACAATGTGGCAATGAGCACTGGGGTACATGCGTCTCTTTCAATTCTGGTTTCCTTGGTGTGTATGCCCAGCAGTGGGGAGACTGCTTAATTTTACATGGTACCTTCACTTGCAATGTCTGACTTCATCCTCTCAAAAACACTATAAAGTGGGTAGTACATGTGTAATTTTTAAATACTAGTATATATGAAGCATATATCCTGCTGCATGGCATACACAATGTACTAAACCTTTTATATACAATAACTCATTTAATGATGTCTCATGATATCTGAGATCTATGTTATTATGATGTTTATTTTATGGACAAGGAAACTGAGGTTCAGACAGGTTGAAAATCTAATTATAGAGGCAGTAAGAATCAGAGATATGATGAGTCCATCTAAGCCTGCCTTGAGAAACTTCACTATTAATCCTTACACTACGCTTCTTCTGCTAAAGATGGCATCATCATGACTCTTACCACAAGCAGCAGCATTATTATTTACTGCATTAGCTTGACCAGGCTGCCATGACAGAATAAAACAGCTTTGCTGGCTGAAACAGAAATTTATTTTCTTACAGTTCTGGAGGCTCCAACTTCAAGATTCAAGGTGCCAGCAGAGTTGGTTTCTAGTGAGGTCTCTTTCCTTGGTTTGCAGATAGCAGCCTTCTGCAATTTTACACAATAGATGTAAAATTCCTCATAAGGCCTTTCCTCAGAGTGTACACACCTTAATATCTCTTCCTCTTCTTATAAAGACATCAGTGCTATTGGATAAGGTCCCCATCCTTATGACTTCAATTATCCTTAATTACCTATTTAAAAGACCTATCTTCAAATATAGTCCTATTAAAGATTAGAGCTTCAATCTATGAATTTCAGTCAATAACATCTATATTTCAAGATAAGGAAACTGAGATGCAAAGAATTTAATGGACTTGCTAAGAGCACACAGAGGCTTCCCTGGTGGCTCAGGGGTAAAGAATCTGCCTGCAATGTAACAGCTACAGAAGCCAGAAGTTCGGCCCCTGGATGGGGAAGATCCCTTGGAGGAGGGCATGGCTACCCACTCCAGTGCCTGGAGAATCCCATGGACAGAGGAGCCTAGCAGGTGACAGTCCATGGGGTTACATAGAGTCAGATACAACTGAAGCAACTTAGCGTGCTCGCAAGCAAGAGCATACAGCTATAAAGTAGAGGAACTTCAGCTCCAACCTAGATGTATCCCAAGTCTAAATTCCATGTTCCCTCCACTTCCCCACAGTAATTGTTCACACTGTGAGAAGGGTGAAGAAGGTATGTAAACAGTGTAAAAGAACAGATAATATAAAACTCATTTTCATTTTGCTTCGGAACACTCCGGATTTATTTTCATACCTTTTTTATCTTCATCATTATTTCTAAACTATCACTAAATGAGTTTGCATTGCCTTACTGTGTCTTCACACTCGTCCATTGTCCATGAGCATGGCATCCCCTCCACAAGTCAGGGCAAGCAGAGGGAGAGTGTGAATATACGGCACTGTGCCCCATTATAGGCAATTCTCCCTGATGGGGTTGCCTAAGAATAAAAAATAAATATAATAGATGAGTTAATGTATAGCATGTATGAAAGGACTGAGTTCTAAGGACAAGAAAATGGTTGTTGTTCGGTTGCTAAGTTGCGTCTGATGCTGTGACCCCACAGACTGCAGCACACCAGGCTCTTCTGTCCTCCACTGTCTCCCAGAGTTTGCTCACATTCATGTCTGTCTGTGACGCTTCTAACCCTTCTATGCCACCGCCTTCTCCTTTTGCCTTCAATCTTTCCCAGCATCAGGGTCTTTTCCAATGAGTTGGCTCTTCACATGAGGTGGAAAAGTACTGAAGCTTCAGCTTCAGCGTTAGTCCTTTCAGTGAATATTCAGAGTTAATTTCCTTTAGGGTTGACTTGTTTGATATCTTTGCAGTCCAAGGAACTCTCAAAAGCAGTGACAGATTTTATTTTCTTGAGCTCCAAAATCACTGCCGACAGTGACTACAGTCATAAAATTAAGACATTGGAAAGAAAACTATGACAAACCTAGATAGTGTATTAAAAAGTAGAGATATCACTTTGCTGCTAAAGGTCCATATAGTCAAGGAAAGGAAAATAGAGCAAAGTAACTGGGATACAGAGTGCTCCTTATAAAGGGGAAGGAAGGGAAAAAGAAATAGCTTTACCTAGTGTGGTCAGGGTGAGCCTCATGAAGAAGGTGACATCTGAGCAAAGACCTATGGCAGACAAAGCAGATTGTCATGCAGTTGTCTGAGCAACAGGTATTCTAGACAGAGTGAACAAAGGCCCCAGAGGGAAAGGGAAAGGGTCAGAGAGTCCTGTTAGGAAGTTAGTGAGTATCCAAGCTAGGGACAATAATGGCTAGAGCAGCAGCAACAGGAGCAGGGATGGGTGGCTGAATTCTGGACATATTTCGAAGGCCAAGTCCACAACATTTCCTGACAGATTCATTGTGGAATGTGAGTGACAAAAGTATTAAGTATGACTCCAAACTTTGGGCTTGAGCACATGGAAGGATGAGATGTTAGCACATGAAGCTGGTTTGGGGTGGAGGCAGAAAGGAAAATCAGGAATTCAGTTTTGGATAAGTTGAGTGTAAGGTGCCCATCATATAACAAAAACTAAGTAGGCTGTAGAATGGATGAATCTGAGGTTCAGGGAAGAACTCTGGCTCAAAATATACATTGGAAAGTCATCAGCATAGAGATGGTATTTAAAGCCAGGCAATAGTCAAACTCTCCAAGTGAATAACTGAAGATGGAAAAAAGAGGAAGACTAAGGACAAGTCCCTGGGGGCATTCCAATATTCAGAAGTCAGGAAAAGGAGAAATAAGAAAGGAGATTTAGACTCAGCAATCAGTGAAGTAGGGGAAAACCAAGCAAGTGTTTGGTGTTCTGGAAGCCAAAGGAAGACAGTATATCCAGAAGAAGGAAGTATCCAGGTATATCAAGGTAAAAGCAGTTAGCTACATTAAAGCTGTTGATAGGCCACATAACACAAGCTCTGGAAATATAACCACTCAATTAAGCAGTATGGAGGTAGCTTGGATACCTTAACAGAAACAGAAGAGAAAATGAAGCACAAAGGAGCAAAGAAACAGAGTCACAGCATGAAACATAGAATCAAGAAAAGGTTTTTCTAAGATATAAAAAAAAATAACAACACATTTAGATGCTGATGGGAATGACCCAATACAAGGAAGAGACTGAGGCTGCAGGTAAAAGAAGAGGCAATTGTGGAAACAATGTCCCTGAGTAGAAAAGAGGGAGTGGGGTGAGGGCACAAGTGAAGATAGAAACATGAGTAATTCATTTTATCATAACAGACCCAAGACAAAATATAGCAATGCAGATGCTGGTGGATAGGGAACATAAAAGTGCTGGGGAGAGGAGCTGTCAATAAATAAAGTCTAGAGAAGGAAGCAGGATCAGACCATGAAGGACCATATAACTTTCACAAGTGATCCAGACCTCATTCTGGATCAGTACAATGTAGAGCAATATTAAACTTTAGGCGGACTTTCACTTTATAAAACTTATTCCCTGGAATATGTAGAACAGATTTGAGGGGGACAAGAGAACGGAAAGGCAGAGAGACCAGTTAGGAAGATGTTGAAGATGTCCAGTTAGGAAGATGTTGAACATACTTACTAGCATAAATAATGGCAATAGAAAAAGAAAGTTGCAAAATTTTAAAGCAATGTGCTCCAAAGAATCTGAATCAGTTGACTACAATGAAAGGGGAGTAGGGATCAGAAAATGACCTCACAGTTGCCTGGCTAGAGGAACAGGAAGGACAGTCATGCCATTCACTAAGGAATTTAGAAAAAGAACATGATTGGGATAGAAGGTAAATGGCTGGTTTCTAAACCTCTTGGGTTTTAGACATCTGTGGGATGTCTCCCAGGTTGTGGAAAGTGTAGAGAAGAAGCTGAGGAAATAACTCTGAATTGGAGCTAAAGATTTGTGAATTCTATACATTCTAGACTTCCGTAACATGGACAAGATCTAAGAAATTAGTTGATGTGTGTAGTGTTGTCTGCTCCTGCACTCAGTGGTCCAAACCACTCTGCTTTCACAGGACTTGTCCGTTTGACTTTTGTTGTCACCATGATGTCAATGGAACCTACTTTTAATCCACTTTTATTTCATATTTAATGTATCTGTGTAAAACCATGAACGTAGCTAGTTCTGCAGAATAAAAAAACGAGCCTTTGTCACAGAAACTTAGAGATGGTTTTCACTTTCATTTTTATGGATATGCTCTTGCTAGCTAACATTTTAGATAAAAGGATGCTACTATAAAATGCATTCTAGTTCTTAACTACAAGCAACTTTTTTTATCATATGCAACTGTGGATGAAATAAGCATTCTTTGTCTCCATCTACAAGATTAGCAAAAAAGCTAATTACCTAAAGCAGTGTTTCCTAAAATGTAAACACATAGCCTTCCCTGTGGACTCAAAATGATTTTAGGTAGTGTGGCAGATGATTTTAGATGGTACATAAACATGGCACTAAATAACATTGACTGTCACTGTAAGAAAGCTTATTTCATTCTTTTCTTTTCATTCTCCTAACAAAGCCAGCACAAGAGGAAGGACTCACTTTCATGCTAGTGTGTCCTTAATTCTTACTAATAGCCCTTTATAACTGATAGTTTCCAGCAAAAAAAAAAAAAGGTAAAATAATGACCCATGTACACATAAAATAAGACATGTTAATTTTTATTTATTATTTAACTCATTACTTAAGTGAGCAAACAAGGTAGATGATATATATAACCAGTTCAAAGGAAAATTTGAAGAAGCACAAATTTGTGTTATTTTAAAAAATGCTAAAGTAAATGTAGAAATGGATACAAAACTGACTTTTTCATGGTGTGAGACGTACAGGAGAGGCTTCTCCCTCCACTGGATAGAATTTATTTGCATATTAAGAAAATATGAATTATTTTGCTTCACTATCTGTTATCTATAATTTTCAAAATAACAAAATATTTCCAGGGCAGTGAAAGGTGGGAATCAATCACCCAGGAAGGATGTACTATAAACCATGTATTTTCCATTGAAGCAAGACAATTTATAGACCAAATCCTAGGGAGGCAGCACAGAATAGATGAAAAGGTACATGGTGGAGGTCTGGATATTTGGAATATAGACCCTGTAACTATATGAGCTTAGGCAAGTAATATCTTCCTTTTGGCCTCAGATTACTTATCTATAAATGAAGGATCTGAACAAGATACTTTCATACATGCTATGAAATTCTCAAATTCCTGATACATGAACACCCAGGACTTTAACTGCCTAAGACTGGCATTTTGAAACAGTATCTCTTATTCATAAGGTTCTCACCCTGGAACTGACCTGCTCACCAGCCTTCTCAGAGCATAATTGAGAAGCTCCCTCTGTTTACTCAGACCAGAGTAAATACCTGTTCAGAGCGTAGTCAATGAACAGGTATTCAGTGATCACCATTCATATACTAATGGCTTTGTTAGAAAAAGGATGTCTTCTTTCATGTTCATCCTGTAATTGAGACTTCACTGAAACCCAACAAATACACTTCATTTATCATCATCATTATTATTATCATGAATAACCTGAACAGAAGTCCCAACTTCCACTGGCTACCATATCACATCGTTAACTTCCTTCTCCCTGACCTAGCTGCAGGTCCCACTTCAGCTCGAAAAGTTCCTGTGCTGTAGAAGGCATTAACATAGCTATTTTAAAAGTAATTTGATATGAGAATTTCAGAGATGCACAGTTCAATTTTATACCTTTGGGGTTTTCTGGATTATTGTTTGGAGGAAGCTGGATTAATATCATTCACACCAAGTTCAATCTATTCCTTCCTCAAACTACAGGGCATAGGGACAAGGGCAGAGGTTAAGAGGACTGTACTTCATGACCTCACACCAGGAAAGAACTCAGAGAGAGCCAAATATTGCTTTTTTCTTTTCAAACACTATTCCTCTATCATCTTGATACCCTGCAAGAGTTGGGATAAAAAACTAAGAGGGTGGGCCCTGCCGCCAGCAAGCCTTGAATCTGTGGCTTAACTCAAGCAGGTTCATTCTTTTCTCTGCACCTCGGTTTCCTAATCTGTTAATAGAAAATTAGAACATCAACTTCACCTCAATTAAAAAAATAATAAAATAAAAAATTTTAACAATAAAATTACAATTTTTAAAATTAGAATCACAAGATTCTTGTGAGGCTTAAAACTAAGCATGCAAAGCACTGAGTAAAATGTCAGTAAGCAATGACACATGGTGTTGCAGTTGTAGTTGCCATGATCCTAGCTGAAGGCATTTAGCATTGGAAATCAGAAGTGACCACAAAAAAAAGCATTATTCCATTCACTCATTCAACAGGCAATTTCTCCCTTGGCCCTTATTATTATCTTTCATTATAAAAATTATAATACAAGTGTATTACCATTTGTAGTCAGTGTTGGGAAGGATATACACCAAAGTACTAGGAGAAAACCTCTGAAGTATGGGATTAGGAGAATTTCAATTTATATTTGCAACACTGCAGGGTTTTATTTAATAATATATATATCATTATTATAAACATTTTTAAAGATTTCTTTTTTGAAAAAAATGAGATGCAAGCACTGTGAGCACATTATGGACAACTTGCAAAAACAAAGAGGAAAGAAAAGAGTCATCTTCCTACTATTTCAGCTAGCCTTTTTCTGACTCCTCTGAAAACCTAGAAAGATGAGAATCCTGCAGAATGTTAATAAAAAGATTCTAGGTACAAGCATAAGGCTCTGGAAAGCTTCAGTTTTGAATACATGGAAGACCATGAATCCCACTATCTGCTGAAACCTCCGAACTTGCTCCAAGGGACAGAACATATGTGAAATACATATGTGTTTAATACACAACTGCAGGGTTGTCCAAAGCCTCCTGAGATTTGCAGAGGTACAACAAACCATAATATTAATATCCACAGAACACCATTGGCAATATCCTCTACCCATCTGCCTATTTGATTAAAGCCTCACCAAGAAGGTCTCATGACAAAAATATTTTCTGCATAGACCTCTCATGATTAGAAATTCCTTTGCAACAAGGCATTATTACCTATAAAACTATAAACAGCTCTGAGAATTATAACACATTTTTTCATTCATTTTTCCAACAAATATTTATTGAGCGCATATTATATTCTAGTCAATAGGGTAAATAAGAAGGCTCTCTTTGAACTCACAGTCTGCTGTGTAGGAGAAGACTGACAGAGATGGAAACAGGTTTGTAAATGAACTAATTGGTGCTGTAATTGGTTAATGATGAAAATGGAATTTGGCTATGAAGAAAACCAAGCAATGAAATAGGAAGACTTGAGGGAAGGACAACTCTACACTGAGCACTCAGGGAGGCGTTCCGTGGACCTGCCTGATGAGCATAAACCAGCCGTATTAAAATACGTGAGGAAAGACATTTCATGTCTGTCATGGGAATGTTCACTGAATCTGCAGATTACTTTTTTTTTCTCAGATTAAGGCAATTTCTAAAAATAGGAAGAAAGCAAGTCCAGAAAATAAGATATTGCAAAGAGAGAAGAAAAGGGACAATCACAGAAGAGTTATAAATAGGGAGTACACTGAGAAATATGGATAGAAAAGAGAGGTAAAAGGTGACACCTGACATTTGATTATAGTTTAAAATAATTAGAATCTTTTTAACCACAAGTAACACACTTCTAACTCCAACAAGCTTGAACAATAAGAAATTTTACTGGCTAACAAAAGTGGAAATTTAGATGTGATGCAGGACTTGGGTATGATACCTTTAGGGCTCCAGCTTCATTTTCCTTTCATCCTCAAGCCCCTCAGTAGAGACAGAGACACAAAGAGGTAGAGAGAGATCAGTAGAGATGATCGAAAGGAATAGAAATATATACAGGTATTGATATGGGTATACATGCATTTTCTAATATTTCCAGGCTTTTCCACCCCCTTTGCTCCCAAAAATGTCTGGCTTTACTCACTTCATTTATTTTACTCCTCATCTCTTTGAGACACATTCTGCTATGGTCAGACTAGTTCTTTAGATTTTGTGATAGAAGTGGGGAAGGCTGGATCGACAAAGGGCACAGAGGCTAGAAATGGAGGTAAAGTTTTTCTGGGAATTTTATAAAACTATATAAAAGGAGAGGTCAAAAGGTTTGAGGCAATTAGATGAGTAGATAAGACTGTATCTTTAAGAGAGCTTTTGTGGTATGTGTATCCCCTTCTTAATGTTTGAGCAATTTAAATAAGAAACTTGGGGATTTGCTGTTATTGTTACTAAGTTCTTTACAACAGAACTCTGGACTATGTGGGTCCTGGTTTCAATAGGGTTACATGTGCACCCACAAACACAAACACACACACAGAGAAATAGCAAAAGCTCAACAACCCTGTTTCTCATATCCCTGGAGAACAAGGTGGTCAAGAACTGTTTCAGTGCTGACCTTGTCTAGGCACGTCAGAAGGAAAGGGACTGGAATTTTGGCAAGCCACTTCTTAAAAGGTCATTGACCTCTGGTTTACACTACAGTTCAAACCATGAACTCTGTACAATAAATCATTGTTATTAAAAACAGCTTGGATGTAGTTAAAAAGTTCTTGGATTTATGAGCAGGAGACATGGGCTAAAATGCTTTTCCATAGCTCCCTAGCTTGGTGATCTTTAGTACATTTCTTAGCATCCCTTCAACTTCTGTAAAAGGAGTATAATAGTACTTTACTACATTAGTGCGATTGTGAGTCCATTGACTCTATGGGCTTATACATGTGGAATATTCCTTATTCATTTCTGTATTCTTAAGACAGCACATGAATGGTAAATACACAGCCCCAGTGCTCAAATCCCCTACCTATGGAAAATACAGTTAATAAATAATAGCAGTTTGTTCCACTAAAACTGGCATAGGGCACTAAATAAGTAAATATTTGTTGAGTGCACGAACGAATGAACAGAATGCTCTAGGCAGTCACTACCAACTGACCAGAGCTGACTCCTGAGATGAAGCACAACTGCTAGCCCTGGCCCTAGTCTCTATTTCAGTATTAAATCACAATGCATGTCATTGCTTGCCCATACCCTATACCAGAGACTATTTTTGTAAATAAAATTTTATTACAACATTATGCCATGCTTAGTCACTCAGTCTTCTCTGACTCTGCAAACTCATGGAGTGTAGCCCACCAGGCTACTCTGTCCATGGGATTTCTCAGGCAAGAATACTGGAGTGAGTTGCCATTTCCCTCTCCAGGAAATCTTCCTGACCCAGGGATCAGACCCATATCTCCTGTGTCTCCTGCATTGCAGGCATATTCTTTACCCTCTGAACCATTGGGAAAGCCCTATTAAAACACAAACACACATTTGTTGTATTGTCCATGGTTGCTTTCACACTATAATGGCAAAGTTGAGTAGTTGTAACCATCACTTCATGGCAAATAGATGGGGAAACAGTGGACACAGTGGCTGACTTTATTTTGAGGGGTTCCAAAATCACTGCAGATGGTGACTGCAGCCATGAAATTAAAAGACACTTACTCCTTGGAAGGAAAGTTGTGACCAATCTACACAGCATATTAAAAAGCAGAGACATTACTTTGTCAACAAAGATCCATCTAGTCAAGGCTATGGTTTTTCCAGTAGTCATGCATGGATGTGAGAGTTGGGCTGTGAAGAAAGCTGAGCACTGAAGAATTGATGCTTTTGAACTGTGGTGTTGGAGAAAACTCTTGAGAGTCCCTTGAACTGCAAGGAGATCCAACCAGTCCATCCTAAAGGAGATCAGTCCTGCGTGTTCATTGGAGGGACTGATGTTGAAGCTGAAAGTCCAATACTTTGTCCACCTGATTTGAAGGGCTGACTCATTTGAAAAGACCCTGATGCTGGGAGAGATTGAGGGCAGGAGGAGAAGAGGATGACAGAGGATGAGATGGTTGGATGGCATCACCGACTCAATGAACATGGATTTGGGTGGACTACAGGAGTTGGTGATGGACAGGGAGGCCTGGTGTGCTGCAGTTCATGGGGTCACAAAGAGTCGGACATGATTGAGCGACTGAACTGAACAGAACCCATATGGGACACAAAGCCTAAAATATTTACTATTTGGGTTTTACAGAAAAAAAAAACAAAATCTTGCTGACTCCTGCTCTAGACCATGACCCCCTTGAATGTAGTGGCTGTGTGCTTCATCTTCTTATCCCAAGCAGGCTCTTGAAAAATGCTAACTGAATTAACACGTTTAGAATTCCAAAAAGGTCGTTGGTTGACCTGAAATCATGAGTTCACTGCAACTAGCCATTCTGTTGCCTCTCAAGAATCTAAGGTGATGGAAAACAAATTAGTCTACTTTCATATGGAGATGGGCCATCGCAAGCAGATGAGACCCAAAGATATACTGTCAAGTAGTGGCCTGGAGCACTTGGGGTGAGATGGAATAGAAGATGATAGAAGAGTGCAGACCAAGAGAAGAAAAGCATGGAAAGAACATGAAGGAGGAAGACCAAAATCTGGTCTCTCACCAAAATCTGGAAACCAGCACTACCTAATAAATGTACCCTTGAACCACATAAGTTTGATCTGTTGTGTCTACTTTAAGTGAAATTTTCTCAATAGTAAATACTGCATGATCCACAGATGGTTGAAACCACAGATGTGGAATCTCAGATACAGAAGCAACACAGCCAGACAAAACCATGCATAGCAAAGGGCAACTTTAAGTTATACAAAGATTTTGACTGTGTGGAATGTCAGTACCTATAATCCCCTATGTTGTTCAAGAGTCAGTTGTATTTTGGTTAAGAACTTCAAAGCATTTCCTGCGGGCAGCTTACATCAGAATCATCTGAGGAGTTTGCTAACAAATAAATCCCCAGGAATCATCTTAGATATAAGTCATGAATCCTGCGGGGGGAGAAGGGGATCCAGGAATCTGCATGGTTAACAAACTCCCCAGGTACTTTTTACACCAACTAATTTTTATAACTGACCTAGACAATATGATCTTTTCCCAAGTGAGAATTCCTGATAAGTATTTACCTCAGATGGCTCCCTTGTCACACATATTTTCCATTGAAAGATGTTAAGATCAGTGCATTCTCAATGAAGATTTGAGTTCTATCTATTGAAAGATACTTTTACTGCCTCCATGCTATGCTAAATGTCCTGTCAACTCAACCAAAAGTACTGGATAATGCTTTGCTTCAGTGAATTGGCCAGTCAAAAAATTGATTGATGATCCAAGAATCTCATGGAGACATTGGCCCAGAGAGAGACAAGGACAGTTGGGGGGGAATACGTGATGGAATGACTATATCTCTTATTGGAAAGTATCTTTACCTAAAAATAACCAAGATACATGATTTGTGACTGTGACATAGGACAAAGAAATTCAGTATAACGGAGTTTACTATGGAAAAAATGCAACCAGTACAGTAAATCACTCTATGGGGAAAAACAAAAAGGAAACAGTGCCTCTAGAGATAAAAATCACCTTTCTATTTTGGTGAAAAAAAAATTCCTTAGAAATATTGGGAAATAATTTATAGTAGGAAAAAAGCCATTATAAACCAAATAACCTTCCTACATGATAGCAAAATATATTTTTAACATGGGCTCATTATACCTTATTTACTATCAGTTCTAAGTAGGTTTTCACTTGCTGCCAAGGTTTGGCCCCAAGAGTGTTAACACTAAAGCTAACCCCTTCTTCTCAAGGCTATAAATGTCCCTGAAAGGGGTTAAGGAATGAAGGTAGACTTCTCCCCGACTGCTGCCTCTGGGACTCATTTCCTGACTTTTCAATGGCAGTTATTCATTACTTGTGTACCTTGGGTATCAAGCTATCTGCCAACTATTCCTATTCAGATCCTGCAAGCAGAATTCAGAAACAGCATATATTTCAAAGAATTCTAATTTTTTTTGTTAAAGAACTACAAAATGAGTAAAACTGTATTAGAAAACAAAATAATCAGCTAGGAAAATAAGTGATTTTTGATTCCTAGCACACCAATATGCGTTTCAGATGAACCAAAAATTAAAGTACAAAATATGAAACCATAATGATTCTAGAAGAAAACACTGGGAAAATGCTATAATTTATGTTATAATTTTAATTTCTATGTAAAATTCAGATGCCAAAAAGATGTATGGATGAATTTTACTCCACAAAATTTTGCATGAAACAAAATGTCAGGGGGAAAAAATCAAAAATAAATGACAAACTGGAGGAAAACTAGATTGTAATGCATATCATAGGTCAAAAGGTATTTTCATTAATACAAAAAGAGCCTTTAGAAATCAATAAGAAAAATCCAACTACCAAAGGAAAAATAGGCAAAGACTATACAGTTCATAGAAAATAAACTAAAACAATTTTAAGCATATTCAACTTCCCCATAATAAGAGAAATGAACACTAAAAACTATACTGAGAAACCATCCTTTACCTATCAGATTGACAAAGATAAAAATAAAAACTATACTACTTATATTGAAGGTAGGAAAATAGATGCTTTTAACTCCTTATTGATGGGAAAGTGGACTTAACCTCTGAGAAAGGCAATTTGGTAATGTTTACCAAAATTTATACATACAGCCTTCAACTTAATAATTAAAGTCTAATTATTTATCATGAAATTTACCTGAACTTGTACACAATACCCAGGATTGTTATAGCATCATTGTTTATATTAGAAAAAAATGGAAACATTCTGAATGTCCGTCAAAAGAGGGCTACTAAAAGGAATTATGGTAAATACATTAAGTAGAATATAGTATGAAGCGACTAAAAGAGGTAACTTTAATTATGTGAACAGATCATATATATACTAAGCAAAAAGGTGTAAAATAGCATATTGTATTCATATATAATAGGGCTTCCCAGGAGATGCAGGGGAAGAGGGTTTGATTACTGGGTCAGGAAGATCTCTTGGAGAAAGAAATGGCAAAGCACTCCAGTATTCTTGCCTGGAAAACTCCAAGGACAGAGGAGCTTAATGGGCTACTGTTTATGGGGTCGCAAAGAGCTGGACCTGACTTAGTGACCAAACAACCACAAATCAATGATTATACATGCAGAGAATATTTCTAGCAGGTAACAAAAGAAACAGCTAATAGTAGTTGCCTCTGGGGAGAAATGGGTGGTTGGGGAATAAGGGTGGGAGAGTGGCTCTTCAAGATATATCTTTTGAATTCTGAACCATGGGCAAGTACTACCTATTCAAAAGATATTTTTAAAAAGCTGTGAGAAAATTAGATAGATATCCAAACCATCTCATATTCTAAAGGTGTCTTGAAGGCAGATCTACTGCACCATGCCTATCTTGCATTAAGGAAAAGCCTATAACCTTAGCAAATAGCCATTAGGTAGGGGTCAGGGAGCAGTAGGAAAGGTTTAAAGGCACTCCCACAGTGATTCAAGCTGGATTTCCCTCCAACCGTCAGGATGCAAGGTGATGGTAAAGAATCTGCCTGCAATGCAGAAGAGTCAGATTCGATTCATAGGTCAGGAAAATCCCTTAGGAGAAGGGAATGGCTACCCACTCGAGTATTCTTGCCTAAAGAATTCCATGGACACAGGAGCCTAGTGGGCTACAGTCTATGGAGTCACAAAGAGTCAGACATAACTGAACAACTAACACACACAGACACACACACATCACATATCTGATTTTGTGGGTGGAGACTCCTCCACATATAGAGGAATTGGAGAAGGCAAAGGCAACCCACTCCAGTACTCTTGCCTGGAAAATCCCATGGACGGAGGAGCCTGGTAGGCTGCAGTCTATGGGGTCATGAAGAGTAGGACACAACGGAGCGACTTCACTTTCACTTTCCACTTTCATGCATTGGAGAAGGAAATGGCAGCCCACTCCAGTGTTCTTGCCTGGAGAATCCCAGAGACGGCAGCACCTAGTGGGCTGCCATCTCTGGGGTTGCAAAGAGTCAGACATGACTGAAGCTACAGCAGCAGCAGCAAATAGCAGGATGCAGCGTAAATCACCTGGTGTATAGAAGACACTCAATATATTAGTCCCACTACCTAATGTCCTTTTTGATGTTACTATGAGGAAACGTCTTTCTTTTCTCATTTTTTGTCCCTCAAATTCTCCACTGGTTTTTTTCTTTTAACATTTTATTTATTTATTTATTTGCTGCGATAGGTCCTCGTTGCAGCAGGCAGGATCTTTAGTTGGGGCATGCAAACTCTTAGTTGTGGCTTGTGGGATCTAGTTCCCCCAATAAGGGATCAAACCAGGCCACCTGCATTAGGAGTACAGAGTCTTAGCCACTGAGCCACCAAGGAAGTTCCACTCCTTTATTTCTTATGCTCTATCTTTGCCCTTTTTTCCAATCTCTTCTTCCTTTCCTGCTGCCCAAAATGTAGACATAACAAAGGCACAAGCAAGGATGATTTGATCAGAACCATTCAAATATGAAGATGTTCTCTTGAGCTTACCAAAACCATGCCCCAAAATCTAAGAAATTTTCTCCAAATGCCTGTCTCCTCTGGCCAGATTTCTCCATGAGGCCTGAAGAAGACATGAACACTGAGGGAGATAATGAAGCTGAATCTCTGAGACTTTACAAGAAACTTCTAGAGAGGGCTAGTTCTCCATCAGCTAAATGTGGAACTGACCCTGACTGCAACAGTACTTTTGAACAGGAGTTCAGGGAACTGGTCCTTCTTGGGTCCTCATAAGGAGGTAGTTTGGGGATCGGTAAGAAGCCCCAGCATCATTAATCATCAAAGAAACGCCTTGGCTGTCATGAGACATATAATGAAAAATGGGGCAAATGACAGGGGCGCTGAGACCCTGGTGGCATAGGGAGTCCCCTGCAGTGCTTAATTTAATGGGCAAGGGAAGACCTATTTTCTCAAGGGCCTAAGGGTTTCAGAAACATTTTTCAATCGTGTGTTTTCATTTCAATGATAATTTCAAAAGAAATAAAAATGTGTCTACCAACTACAAGACCAAAACTTCTCTTTTGCAGTGTCAATTTGCAGTTGAAAGTTTACTAGGTCAGAATTTCCCAAATAGGGGTTGTTTATAGTTCAGAGAATTTTTCTCCTTTAAAAGGGGTTCATACATTACACATGTTTAAGCTATGGTTTTAAGCACAGTCTTTTTAGAAAAGTGAAATCAAATGTGAATGTTTCCATGCTTTCCCATCAGTGTCTTTGCACCAATTAACAACCAGACACACCTTTGGAAAACAGGGTTCTGGAAGAGCACAGAAGGCCTGGAGGAGGGGTGGTAGAGAATATGAAATAGCTGGGTGAGACATGAGGAACAGGACACTGAGCAAGAAGGGTAGATGTCAACTAGCAGAGGAGGACCTTGCAAAAAGCTTCTGAAGTACCATCTAATATAATGTCAGGTGTCAGCCTCACAAATGGTCCCTGAGGATCCTGTGGCACCACCTAGAACTTGAGCTGCATCTTCTAGGACAGCCTCCCACTCCTACCCACTGTGTTCCTACTGCCAATGTCTGTACCAGCATTCCATAAGCCCAAAACGTTGACTAGCCTGGGATTTCTGCTCTCCTCTCTCTAAACCCTACTCATTCTTCAAGGTTTACCTTTTCCCTGACTTCTCCCAGTATATCTTACCATCTGTGCTATAGACTTCATCACTTATCTCTAAACTGCTTGAAATGCTCACTGTTGATCAACCTACATTCATTCCTCTTGTCTCCCGAAGAATTCTGCAAGACCCATATGAGTAAGCCCTAGGAAAGCATCAGCCCATAATAATCTTTTATTTTCATTAACTACAAAGCATTTTGGGGCATATTCTCTTATTTTACTCACATATCCATCCTATAAGGCAAATCAGATGGGAACTATAGATTTCTATCAAGAAAAGGAAACATGAATCCCAGAAAACTTTGCTGAGTGATTATGAACCCATTCTACTTTTTGTCAACCCCCACAAACCAGGGCAGTGAACCCCAAACAGAATAAAATTACTTCCAAGAAAATGAACTGTTCCCCAGTTGAAAATTGGCTCTAGATGCTGCTGCTTCACTCCCATTTACACTCTTTTCAGGCAGCTATTTCAGGTGATGGCATTATCATCGATGGAATTCAATAAAGTGACTGGCTTTCCCCCCCTCGACGTTTATTTTCTATAATCCGTCTTACAGCGGGAGACCATTATCCAGTCAAACAATGTTCAATTTCATCGGCATTACTGCTTCAAGGAAACATGCAGAGCACTTGCACAAACGGGTGTGTAGTAAATTTAGTCTTTTAATAGGTTCATTCTTTATTAGGTATTTATTTCGGGAGGCAAAGCCCTAATTAGATTAAGTGGGGAAGCTAAAAAACTATGGAAACACACAGAGCAACTTCAGAATTAGATGGATTTGGTTTAAGTTTCCGGTTTTCCTTTTATTTTCTTTTCTTCAGATGGCTGGAGAAATCCACACTGCAATCTCCAGTCCCTTAGATAAGAATTTGCGAAATGAAACCCAGCCAACATTTTGTGTAAGGAAGTCACATTTGTCTTTCTCCTACGCAAAGTTATTGTGGGACTGGAATCCAGGAAAAAGCAGCTCCCGGAGCCAATGGTGAACCCAATTTACTGTGGCAGATGAATATAACAAAGGTGGTGGTCTAGATGTTTGGCCTCAAGGCACAATTCAATTTTCAGCTGTTTCAAAGCTATTATGTCAAAGGCTGTTTGCATAAACATAATGTCGCCAGGGTAATCTTAAGGAAAGCAGGACTGGAGACGTCTGCCCTCTACTGCCCAAAATGGAAATAGCGTCTGGACGTCTCTTCAATCCAGAATTGGGCTACAAAAATGTCTATTATCCCACCAAATAATGGACCATCTCAGAACTTTCTGAAATGTTTTTCTCAAGCTTTAAAACCAGATGTGATTATTCGGTTTTGTTTTGAGGGAGAAAATGAAGTAGATTGAGGATGTGATGAGTTGATTGATGATGTGGGAACCTAGTAGAAAGCTATTTCCCTTCTTAGAATCTAAAGGAAAATTCCCTCACCCTCCCATCCACCCACACATATATATTTATATCATCACATTGATATTTAGTATGTTTTTTAACACAGAAAAAACAGAAAATGACTCACAGGAAACAAATCAATAAATTTCAAAATGGACTAAAAATGTCACTATAATATAAAATGTTTATGAGGGGAAGAGTGGAAGAGGATATCTTTTCAGTTTCAAGTAAAAGTCTAGCTCCTTCTTTAGGTTTCTTCTCTTTCTGCTTTTTTTTTTTTTAACAAAACTATGCCAAGATCTATGTTATGTATTTCATACCCTCAGAGAACAACTGTCAACACGTAAATGTTTTTCCTTCCTCCAAATACAGATAATTATTAAGTGAAACAAGGGATAGGCCACTTTGGGGGAGAATATTTTAAGTAGGGTGCAACAGTGGAGGGCCCCCAAACAAAGGGAAAGGTCACTGCAAATACGTAGAAGGTATGTTCTAGGGGACACTGGCCTAAACTCAAACTTGCATAGTTAGTCTTGAACCGTACTTGGAACAGAAAACTGCCCATTAGATGATGCTGGACCCAAATGGCACAGAAAAAAATCCTCAACTGGATTTTCTAAACTGATGTCCCTATATCCAGACCTGCCCTTATTCTACAAAAGGCCAAACCTTGTTCAAGTCACTGGACACAAGATGTTCCTTCTGCACGCCCAGGCCCCCAGTAAGGCCATGTACCAAGAGAGGACAACATGAAGATATACGTGAACGTTACAGTCTAGTGCAGTTTATAGCTAAGGAGGAGAGACTGACATTCATTAGATTCATTAGATGATACCATCAAATGATTAATTACAAAATGAAGAAGATTTTTTTTAAATGATGTTCTTAAGGCAGGTTTAATAGAGTACCTACACAAAGTCAATCCCTATAATGGCAAAATATTTGTCTAAAAAAATAAAAAATTGTTTTACTACTACTTACTGGAGTCTTCCCTCATTTCAGGCATTATGTGAGGTCTTCATATGGTTTCCTCACAGAATCTTCACTACTCCCCATGGAACATACATATTATTACCCCATTTTACTGATGAATAAATTGAAGCGCTAAGATGCAAGTAACTTGTCCAAGGCCATACAGCCAACAAATGGCTAATATCTAAGTACAAGGTCAACACCCTTCACAGATTCCTACTTTTCTAATTACCTAAATATTCTAGAAAATTCAGTCATTGGGTTTATGTTGAGGATCAACAATGGTCACCTTAGGCAGAGCTGCTGTGTTTCTGTGATTAAAGTTTCAGGAGCAAAAAATAAAGTAGTTACCTCCTTTAAGCTATAGGGGGAATGGGAGGTGACTCCCCAGGGTAGTTAGTAGGTAAGTGTGCTTTCTGAGGCTGGATTGCTTGGATTCAAATCTCAAGAGCTACCAATTACCAAATGTTTGACCTTGGGCAGGTTTCATCTTCCCACACTTCATTTCCTTAACAGTTGGATAGGGGTGATAATAATAGTATCTTACCTCATAGGGTTGTTGGTGAGGATTAAACAAGGTCACCCAGTATATACGAAGCAGTTAGAACAGTGTCTGGCACCTAGTAAGCATTGTATGTTGGATTCAGAATGAAAGCACAGGTGATGGTTTACCTCAAAGTGTTCTTGAGAAGATTTAATGAGATAACAGTTTTTAAGTGCTCAGAACAATGCCCCAAACCGAGTAGGTATTTCTTAGCTCCTCTGTGAAATCTGTTGACTGTCCCTGAGTAAGAGGAAGGGGGCTTCACAGTCAATGTCATCCCTGCAGCAACCGTTCAATCACGGCTTTGGGATGAACCATCTAGGTGTCTGAGGCCACAGCATTCATCAGAGGCTCTGGTCTAAGAAGGGTCTTATATTGCACTTTCATTTGAGCTTGTCACAAACACAAAAGCCTAAGTGTAGGGACACTACAGAACTACTCTGTGTGGGAAAAAAAATTAAGGCAAAAAGTTATTTGGTTTCTTTCCACATTACCAGTGGTTTGCCTTGCCCACCCACAAGGAAACGGGAATTCAGGGATTGAGTAACTTTTCTGTTGGTGTACTAAAGGATAGGAAGGCACCATAGAATAGTAATTTAGGACATGGAATCTGGAGGCAGGCAAAACTATATCCAATCCCAGCTCCACCCTTTCCTTACAGGCACCTGAGTAGCTTCAACTTTCTGAGCCTATTTTCCTGCAGGTAAATGGGAGATAAAAATAGTATTTTCCCAATAGGTCTTTTCTTTGGAAGAATAAAGCATGATAATGTTTTAATGATTAACAAGTGTTAATGATTAACACTTGTTAATCATTAAAAACTAACATAAAAATAATAAAAGCCAGTACTTGGTGAGTGCTAACCATGCCAAGGTCTTTCTAGGTCAGATTTATGCCTCAAAGAATCCAGAATAAGTATTGCTGTTAGTCCTATTTTATAGATGTGCTATGCTATGCTTAGTCATTCAGTCATGTCCGACTCTTTGGGACCCCATGGACTGTAGCCCGCCAGGCACCTCTGTCCATGGGAATTCTCCAGGCAAGAATACTGGAGTGGGTTGCCATGCCTCCTCCAGGGGATCTTCCCAACCCAGGGATTGAACCTAGGTCTCTCATATTGCAAGCAGATTCTTTATCATCTGAGCCACTAGGGAAGCCCATCTTATAGATGATGTTTGAGATAATTGAGTCATTTGTGGGCATAGTCAGGATTTTAAATCAAGTCTTATACAGCCTAGGAAATAACATTCCATAAGTGGTAGCTGTTATTTCATGTCATCGATTCCTCAGTGGTTCAAACCATTATTTCTTATATGCTTACCTTTATGAAACCATGGCCTGTGAGAAAAGACCAAGCAGGACAAGTCATGAATCTCATCTTCAGAGAGCTTTTAGTGTCATTGTATAAAAAAGACACAGACACCTAATGAGTTATTACCCCATCTCTAAATTCTCCCAAATATAACCAGAGTCGTCCACATACAATATTCAACGTTCCCCATTGGAAGGACTGATGTTGAAGCTGAAACTCCAATACTTTGGCCACCTGATGCAAAGAGCTGACTCATTGGAAAAAAAAACCCTGATGCTGGGAAAGATTGAGGGCAGGAGGAGAAAGGGACGACAGAAGATGAAATGGCTGGATGGCATCACCAACTCAATGGACATGGGTCTGGGTGGACTCAGGGAGCTGGTGATGGAAGGGGAGGCCTGGCGTGCTGTGATTCACAAAGAGTTGGACACAACTGAGCCACTGAACTGAACTGAAATAATATCTCTATTACATGAAGTTAACACTATTCACCATTGGCACATTTGTTAGGAATTCTGAAGATGATTTATTGGAAATATGATGATGAAAAGCATATATTTACTATTCTAAATACTCAGCATAGACGTCTATTATTTTTCCTAACATCCATAGATCCTTCTTCAAGTAACAGTATCCCAAACTTGCCCTGGAGGCACCATCTCCAGCTCTCTGTCCTTGTGCTTTGGGAGAACTGATTCCACTTCAGGCTCCACCTGGCATTGATGGGAGGTAGAGGTGGGACTGATATTAACTCAGGCTTAGTCAATCAAAAAGCTGACTTCTCCATCAAGTAATTGCTTTGGGGGTTGTGGCGGAGGTTGACTTGTAACCAAATTAGAGCCAGAGAGGATTTTCATGGGACTAATGGGAGGAACTCATCATGTTTTCCTCTGGGTCTGCTAGCAGTAAGGAGTGAGTCTGGAACTTCCATGGCCATCACAGGGAACCTCAGAATGAAATGAATAACACATGAGGCAGAGCTGAGAAATGGAGAGAAATCAAGTCTTCATGACATCAGTGGAGCCCTTGAGCCATGTGATTCCTGAAGGATACCACTAGAGAGAAATAATTTTTCACTCTTCCATGGAAATCCCTTCTCTACTTAAGCCAGTTTGAACTGGATATTTGTTATTTTCAGTCAAATTAATCTGGACTGATAGAGGACTCCATAAATATAAATTCATTCATTAACAGTAGTAGAAGAGAAGAAATTGACTCTATAAATTCTTTCACATTTCTCATCCTTTGAATCATTGGCATTGTGAAATGTCTCTCCAGAGTTAGAAATAGTTTTGGAAAACTAAAATGAGCAAAACCTGCCTCAAAAAGTAGGAATGAACCAAATAAATTTCACTAAACCTTAACTCTAACAATGTAAAACATAATATTGGCTTTACCATCCAACAAGTATAAACTCTTATCTTCATAAAGCAAGATCACTCAAAACCCAGACCTATGTGTGCCACAAGTAAGTTAAGATTAGGCTGAACCAAAAGTAAGTTAAGCTATAATTCCCAAATAACCGATTTGAAAAAAAAACAAAACCTAAAACCCAAAGAAGTTTCCTTTTCAGGAAAGTAGACACTTTCTGAGTGAATAAAAGCAGCATTTTTTTTTTTTTTGTAGTAGGACAATCGTTTGACAATTCATTTATGTTCTTTTCCTTCCTATCTTTTCATCCTTCTTTTTCCTTGCATCCAGGCAGGTACCAAAGTCTGTGCTTCCCTGCCCCAGGGAAGGTCTGTGACTATAAAACACCTTTCTTCCTTGGTTTTTGTTCTCAAAAGCCTGCAGTGGCCATGGCAACCTGGTGGTCCATGGATGTTTTACTTTGGCCTACACAGAATAATTTTAAATGTCTGAGGCAACGCTTGACAGGAAGGAGATCGCTCATAAAAGTCTAGATTTCTAGATTTTCTTGAAAAATCAGAAGATTCAGCAACACAGGGCAACATGAGTGATGACAGTAAGCCGGAACTAGGCAGCAGCCCCCTCTAGACAAACCTGCCAAGCTATTTTACTCACCTCCATTCGTATCTGGCCTCTGCAGTCACTTCAGTTTGCAATTCCTGGCCTAAATCTGCAAAAGAGAGCATGCCAGGAGTCGTAAAGGGATGGGAAAATAGAGTTGGAGATTAAAGGAAATTCCTCTGATAAAAGCAAGAATAAAAAATTATTTCTCTAAAAATTAAAGATATTTTCAAAAGCTGAAGAGGAAGACAAAGAGCTGTATTCTCTCAATGAGCAGCAGAGACCTGAGAGGGCTGACTAGTAATGTTCTGGAAAAACAGCAAGATTTCAGCGAGGAATGGCTGTGTAGTTCTCTGCTTTAACAAAGATGATCTTGCTCCATTTGTGGATTTAAAGCAGCAGGGCAAGAATCATACCACATGGACTGGATCCGTGGTTCTCAGCAACCAAGGCACACTGAGGGCCAATGACCCAGGACCCTCCCCAAGAGATGTCCCCAGGACTAAGTAAGGTTGAATTTCTAACCCACCAGGGAGAGAGAACCTCAGTTGTTTTAAAGTAGGTCTCCAATCTCTGGGATCTATGCCTGATGATCTGAGATGGAGCTGATGAAATAGTAATAGAAAGTGAAAGTGAAGTCACTCAGTTGTGTCCAACTCTTTGCGACCCCATGGACTGTAGCCTACCAAGCTCCTCTGTCCATGGGATTTTTCCAGGCAAGAGTACTAGAGTGGGTTGCCATTTTCTTCTCCAAGGGATCTTCCCAACCCAGGGATTGAACCAGGTCTCCCCCATTGTAGGCAGATGCTTTTACCATCTGAGCCACCAGGGAAGTCCAATAGCAAGAGAAATACGTGCTAAGTCAGTTCAATCAGGTCTGACTTTTTGTGTCAGGCTCCTCTGCCCATGGGATTTCCCAGGCAAGAATACTGCAGTGGTTTGCCATTTACAGGGCACAATAAATGCAATGTGCTCGAATCACCCCAAAACCATGCCTCCCCCTGACCCCCAGTCTATGGAAAAAAATGTCTTCCATGAAACTGGTCTCTGGTGCCAAAAAGGTTGGGGACCGTTGTTTTCAAGGAAAGAGCAGTGCAATAGTTCTTGAGCATATGAGATTGAGAATTGCTACAATTTCCAAGTGTCCCAGAAAGTTGCAAACATACCCACCCAAATTCTTTCCTCCCTTGGTTTTGCTCTGTTGCTTTGTTGTTGTTGTTGTTGTTTTCCCCATATATCTGGCTGGGTTTCTCAGATGGCCATTCTTATTTGCCCTGTTCCTAGAGCTCCCCTAGCCTCGGCCTACAAATACTTGGGTTTTATAGTGCCATTAGCCCCAAGATGTTTGGAAGTTTCAAAAACCTAATTTATTCAAAAGTATTACGAAAGAATAGAGATTTCCTTCACTATCATTTTTATCAAATTTGCATTTTTACTATGCTTTTAAATATGCCAAGACAAGCATTAAATCTACCCCCAAGAGTAACTAAGACATGATGTGGAGCAGACAGGCCTGGAATTAAAGTTCAGTTACGAACTGTGAGGTGCTCCATAAACAAGACAAAGGATGACCACTACTGTCTAGGCACTGTTTCTTAAACCAAGGCAGGAAAGTGATTCTTTGCAATTCTATGGACTGTAGCCAGCCATGGATAGGCTCCCCTATCCATGGCAATTTTCCAGACAAGATTACTGGAATGGGTTGCTATGCCCTTCTCCGGGGGATCTTTCTGACCCAGCGATTGAACCCATGTCTTATGTTTCCTGAATTGGCAGGCAGGTTCTCCTACAGCTAGCACTACCTGGGAAGCCCCTAGTAAGGTGATACCCCTTCCTGTTTAGGCAAAGCCTCCTTCTTCCTTCCTCCTTCCTCCCACCTCAATCTCTCAGCCAGGCTAAGCCCCAGGCAAATAGAGACTGCAAGGATGGAAAAGGTGGCATAATAGGCAGATCTTTCTGTGGAGAGAATTCATGGCCCACAGAAAAAGACACTTTTAAAATCACCTCTGTCTGGCACTCTCAAAATATACAAATATCTATGAAAAGATATCATAGAATTTTCGTTTGAATTTACATTTGAGCTCCTGGAATGCATTTAGTTCTTTGTCATGTCATCTGGATCTTCTCAAACTCTTGAAATCTAAAGAGGATTACCTCAAAATCCCTATTCTGCAGTGTGGGGGAAGCTCTACAGCTAAGAGACCTGCAATTTCCTCAATACTCAATTGCCTCTTTCTCCCAGACTCCCATGTCCAGGGAACCATCTCTGTTTTCCACTGAAGAAACTCCAAAGTAAAGTTCAGCCCTTCCTTGGGTTGCCTCCAGTGATCCACCCACAGAGAGCTAAGGATGAACAATGAGGATTTTTCAGAACATTTCAGAAAAAAAGATACCACATACCCTCCAGTGAGCTACATTAGAAGCCACAGTAAATGACTCCTACCTGACTGTCCACTAGATGGATCCAAGCTTCCCATGACCTTTTTACAACTCATAACTGATGCCCAGACATTGTTATGCCCAATCTTGTTTGTGGCAGTTGTGCTGTTATTGTAATTAAGTGATTTAATTCAATATAAACAGACAAAATGTAAGTATGAAAACACAGTTTTCATTTCTATCAAAACTAAGTTAAGGAATCTCCAATACTGTTCTCCATAGTGGCTATATCAATTTACATTACCACCAACATTGCAGGAGGGCTCCTTTTCCTCTGCACCTTCTCCAGCATTTATTGTTTGTAGATTTTTTGATGATGATCATTCTAATGATGTGAGATAATAACTTATTGTAGTTTTGATTTCAATTTCTCTAATAATGAGTGATGTTGAGCATCTTTTCATGTTTTTCTTGACTATCTGCATGTCTTCTTTGGAGAAACATCTGTTTAGGTCTTCTACCGACTTTTTGATTCGTTTGTTTGTTTTTCTGGTATTGAGCTGCATGAGCTCCTTATATATTTTGGAGATTCATTCTTTGTCAGTTTCATTTTCAGGCTGTCTTTTCATCTTGTTTATAGTTTCCTTTACTGTACAAAATATGGAGCTCACCCCAGAGTCTTTGACAACCTAGAGGGGTGGGATGGGGTGGGGGTAGGGAAGAAGCTCAAGAGGGAGGGAATATATGTATACTTATGGCTAATTCACGTTGCTATATGGCAGAAGCCAACACAACATTGTAAAGCAATTATCCTCAAATTAGTTTTTTAAAAACTAAGTAAATGTTTTGTATAGGCTTGATAAAGGTGTTCTTACAGAGAAATTACTGTCAGGTTCAATCGTTGAAAAAAAAGATCACTATCAGACAGGGAATAGTAGTAAACCTCTGAAAGGACTCCATGCTGAGATTATTTCCCAAGTTTATTTTAAGTTGATAAGATATAATTTAAAAAAAAAATGGAATTCACAGATGATGTACTTGGAGTGCCTGGCACAAGAAAAGCAAGGAACTCAAAAAGCAGCCACTTGGCCAGAAAACAAAGACCTTGGCCACACATCAAATGATGAGTCAATGAATATATTATGTGCCTTAAGTTAAAATAAAATGTATAAATGTGTTTTTTAATGATATCCTGATTCAACTATTTTTTAATTAACTGTGCGACTGTTCCTGTTTTATCAGATTAGAGAATTTCTGCCAGTCTTTAAAATTCACAGTTCATGGGGATATTTTCAAAGTATTGAGTGTCCCCTTACCTAGTCCTTTTTCTACCCAATACCCAGCTGTCCCTATAATTTCAAATATCTTCCCCCATCATGGTTCATTTTCTTAAATTGTCTTTTTTTGGGGAATGTGTACACATTAGTTGCTCAGTTGGGTCCAGCTCTTTGCAGCCCCATGGACTATGGCCTGCCAGGCTCCTCATCATCCATGGGATTTCCCAGGCAAAAATACAGGAGTGGGTTGCCGTTTCCTTCTCCAGGGGATCTTCCAAACCCAGGGACCAAACCTACATCTCCTGCATTGACAGGCAGATTCTTTACCACTGAACCACCTGGGAAACAATTAAACACATGACAAGATAACAAACCACTCTTCAAAGACGATGGCAGGAAAACCACCAGGAAGAGGTATTTACAACAAATATAAGAAATAAAAATAGAAACCTAGCAAAAGACATAAACAGACATTTCGCACAAAAGGAAACAATGAATAGCAATAAACATAAGAGATGTTCAGTCTTACAAGTAATAAGAAAACAATGTATTAATTTCAATAAGATATGATTTCACAGCTTAGGCAAAAACTAATAAGTCTGACAATAGCAAGCATTGAGGAGGGTGGAATTCCCAAACATTGCAGGTGGGACAGCAACTTCTATAAACTTCTGAGAAAACAATGAGCATAAAGTAGAAAATATATCTATTCTCCAATCCAACAGTTCCATTCTTAAATGTACACAGTAGAGAAACACTTGTCTTTGTTTACTAGGAAGACAAGTATGAAAATGTTGACAGCATTGTATGTAAAAGGAAAATAAAAACAAAACTTGAAAACAACTCAAATGCCCCCTCAAAAGTATTAAATAGGTTGAAATATATGTATTCACTGGAACACTGTACAACAGTGAAAATGAAGGGCACACAGGTGTCATCAAAGATTGAAGATATTCTACTTCTTAGGCTGGATGGTGGATATGTGGTTGTTTATTTATCATCACTCTTCACACTGTCCATGTTGTTATATTCAGCCATTTATGTGCATCAGTTCAGTTCAGTCACTCAGTCATGTCTGACTCTTTGCGACCCCATGAACCACAGCACGCCAGGCCTCCCTGTCCATCACCAACTCCTGGAGTCCACTCAAACCCATTATCATTGAGTCAGTGATGCATATTTCACTATATTTTCTAAAAGAGTAAAAAACTCACTAGTGCTACAAAGAAAAAGGGTCAAGAGCCAGGTGAGCATATGCCTCTTTCATATCTTCTCTCCCATCAGAATTGGGACTATGACCTGCTTCATCCCTACAATGAAACAGTAAATAAGTAACTTGAATCAACTCAACCAATATGGACCATCAAAATACATCAGTGTGACCTCAACATGGATTTAGACTAAAGTCTTGGATTAACTAAGTGGATGAATTACAACAGAGAAATCACCTCAGGTTTTTTTGCTATACATACATATGTACATATATATACATATGTACTATATATACATATATGTACTATTTGTACATATATACAAATTGTACTAAATCAATTTATTCTATTGATTAATGGTCTAGTGTACCAAAAATTCATTTTCAGAGTGACTAGAGGGCCACAGCTCCCTCAATACCTATTTTCTGAGTCTCCACAAAAGATCTTCACAATTTTCACCAAAAGAACAAAGAAAGAACTTTGTAGCCTGAATGATTTTTCAGAGCCTATACTCTTAACCAGAAATTCAGGGATAGAGTTCAAACATTAAAGAAATTCCTGAAAATATATATAAAACATTGCATTCATGTGGATGTGTGTGTGTGTTTTAAAGGAAGAGTGGTTGTAACCACCATTTGAGTTTCAAATATGACCTTTTAAAAAGCAGCCAGATTGCTCTCTTGATAGGGTGACTAATCATACCTAAGTCCCAATTTTAGATTGAAAGTTGTATTATTAAGTCCTGGGAATCCCTCAGGCCTGAGAAGGCCAGGGTTGTTGTTTACTCTAATATAGGGTTTCTAGATAAAATTAAGAATGTTCAATTAAATTTGAATTTCAAACAAACAATGAATTTTTTAGTATAAGTATGTCCTGAGAATTATTTGTTGCTATCTGAAATTCAGATTTAACTGGACATCCTAAATTTTTATTTGCAAAGTCTGGCAACCCTACCCTAATAGAACAATTAATACTATAAATAGGAAGAGTAGTAACAATAGCAGTAACTAACAATCACTGAGTATTTCTTTCATGTCAGGCATAATGTCTTATTCTATTTTAACCATATCACAGAAGGTTAAGATTATCACCATTTCCATTTTATGGATGCAGTAATTAAGGACTAAAAAGATGAAATAGCTTGTCCAATATCACATAATTAGTTAATGGCAAAATCAGATTCAAATTCAAGATCCGTGTTCTATGAATGGAGGAAGGGAGAAGTCTGTACCTACAAATGCCAAAGGTAGCAGAGTTTGCCATCTGAATTAACCACCATAACCACCCCCTCTAATTTTTGTAATCAGTAACTTCCCCTGGGCCCTGAACACTTGACAGGCTGTGCATGGGAGGCTAACAGATTAGAAGCATTAGCACCATGACTTGACAAGCATCCTGTTTCTCAAACCCTGCTCTAACTCCCCCACTTTTCTCATAGGCTTTATCAGCAAGACTGTCCCTGAAGTCTTTCAGCCCACAAGAGTTGACAGAGGCTTAGAGCATCAGCTGAAAATTCATTTGCCTCCTTGAGCTGCTTCCTGTTCCCCCAATCTATTAGTAGGCGTGCATGTTCAGGCATTAAGTCATGTCTAACTTTTTGCAACCCCATGGACTGTAGCCCATCAGGCTCCTCTGTCCTGTCCACATAATCTTCAGGTTAGAATGATACTTTCATGGAGGCAATTGACTGTTTAGATTTGCCTGGAACTGAGAGACTGCCAAGGAAGCAGACTTTCAGTGCTAAAAATGGGAAAACCCCAATAAAACTAGGGAAGCTGGTCACCTATCTGTTTGGCAGATGAATCACACACTTGCATTAATGTTATTTCACTTAACTGTCAGCAGAACCCTGGGATAGGGACATTTCACACACAAGGAGATGAAACTACAGAGATATTCAATAATTGCTCAAGTGTGCAGACTGACTGAATCTGAACCATGAATCAGACCCCGAGTCATTTCATCAAGCTTTTTTAATATCCCAAATTCCTTATCTATAAAAATAAAAATAACATTATAACCTGCTAGCCCATTCTATGAAGATTATGTGAGATAACACATTTAAAACACACCACACAATGCCTAGTGCTTAATAAGTGCTCACTGCTGGAAGCTATCATATTAATAACTGCATTTTATTGCTAAAAGAATGAGGTATGGAGACAGTTCTGTCCTATCTGCATCAATCTCTAAGATTGGAATATCTCCAAAATGTCCTTCTTTCCCTTTACAACACATTAGTCAACTCTCATCAGTTTTTTCCTAAATATTTTTAAAAATCACAGTTTCTGCTTTTGCTATCTCTTGTGAGTTCCACTTTCTGATCACATGCTGTGCCTACTATGAAGTCCTTTTATTCAATCTATATTCTGCTGTATCTTGCACAAGCTCAAAGGGAGTAAAGATCAGTCAGGATCTCCTTAAAGAACAAATTCTCCAAGACCCTGCCCTGAGTGACTTGGTGAGCACAGAAACCACCTATTCTGCTTCCCTCACCTCTGAGTTATAAATCATTGCATGTATTCAATAAATACTGAGTTCACAAATTAATCAATCAATATCACTTCCTCCATTATCGGCCATGCTTGCCACTCTGTATCTAGAATAAACCCTTCCATTCTGTGAGTCTCATTTTTACTCCCCATCTTACAATTGCTAATTTTCTAAAATGGTCAGTTAGACAAAGCTATTCACCAACCCAGTCACAAGAAGAAAATTTTTCAGACTAAGTAAGAGTCAAGGGATGAATGAAGGTAGGGTAGAAGGAATAACAAACCAGAAGTCAGAAGAACTGAAAAGCCAGATTTGCCAAGCATCAGCTCTGTGTCTTGGGAGGAAAAGAAAGGCATGAGAACATTTGTGTAGCTCTTGCTACAGGCCAACTCTGGACTAAACACATTCTAAAGATTTTTTTCAGCTTAATTCCCCTGCCAAGAAACTATTTCTGTTCTGTTTTTAAGAGTAAAGAAACTAAAACTCAGGGAATTTAAGCATTTTTACCCAAATTACATCTAGTAGTGAACTCAAGATCTGAACCCAGGTCTACTGACTACACAATACAGATTCTTCTCATTTCTCCCATCACCATCAAGTTGCTTTCTTAAAATAAGTGATTGCAATAGAAAATTGTTTCATTCAATCAGTCTCTAGTTTATGGGCCCAACACACTTCCCTTGAGTCAGATTTTGTTATCTATTTAAAACTTAGTTTTCCTCAAGGAAAAAGAAGGTTGAAATAGACAATACCTTTCACATTTTAAATCCTGTGACTTGGTGCCAATGCACTGAGGTTCACTCTGAAAAAGAGGCTACTTACTAGTTGGAGCACTCAGAAGAAGTCTGTGTGTTCAAGCATCCCTCCTTCTAGCCGTTATCAATCTGCCATATTAATATGTTAAGCTTCAGAGAAGAAATAATGAATAATGATTCCCTATATCTTTCAAGTAAGGGGATCCAGATAGCACCAAGATACTATAGGACTGAAATCAGCATGATTGCATTGACTTTGAGTGTGTCATGGCAGAAGAACAAGAAATGGGTTCTTTCATCACAGCTCCTTAACATGCTCATTCAAAATAGTCCAAGAACAAGAAAGCTCTCTTTTTCATTTTCTTCTGGAGTTGGCATTGTTCAATATATAAACCATGTTGGCGGCCTACTCCATGCCTCCAGGAACCCATCAAAAAATAATAACCCTGATGCCTTAGAGCTGGGTAAATTTGCTGCTCTCAGAATCACCACCCAGCTTGGAAGAGTTGGCTGACTTGAATAGATGGGACCAAAAAAAATGTTCCAATTGGCTTTTTCAGAATCTTGACTAACTGAACCATCTGCTGGAGTATAAAAACCATGTCATTTGGGCATGGTGATTTTAAATACACTGCCAGCATGTGCAGAATAAAGAATTGGTGGCATGTTGGTGATGGCTACAGGAGAACTTAGCACATCTGAGAACCAGTCCTGAAACAGAACTTCCTAAATGCACAATAAAAAGCATCCTGCTCCAATCCATAAAACCAAATGTATGCTTACATATATTTGCCCAAATAAGGACATTTCTAGCTTTGTCTTCTCCTTCCGTTTCTAAGAATAAGTCTAACACAACAAAATGTAAGTCACCCCTATGGCTCAGTTTGCAGGGCTCATTAAAGCCCTCCTGACTTATCCTCCATACTACCTATTCACCCCAAAAATGTATTAAACTCTGGCTTTATCACCATGGCTGATATTTCCATTATATCCTCCCTCCATATCCAATGTGTATGTATCTCTCTAGGATGTGGAAACCTAGTGTGATAGGTGAGATTCCTTCAACTCAGGTATTGGGAGGAGGGTTCACGGGTAAGTGATTTGTTAAAGAAATGCTCCCAGAAGAAATCAACAAGAGAAAAGCAGGATGAGGAGAGGGAGACGCCAAGCCAAGGTTTGTTTTCTGGCAAATCCGAATGAAGAGTAGATTCATCCTGATCCCATAGGGAATCCTGGAATGTAAGTCACATACCTCAGAATTTGTCTCAATCTGAGACAAGAAAGTTGGGCTTTCACACTCCCACACCAATCAGCTGTTGGCCAAGAGCAGCCCTGGGCAAATAAACCCCAGGTACTTCTACCACTCTGAGAATTTTGGTGAAGCCTCCGCCTATAGAACAAGAGTGTTCTTGAAAGACACAAAATCACAAGGACAGGTCATAAAAGAAAAAGCACCAGAGGAAGGTACATGAAAAGGGTTTAAGGGGATCTGACAGAGCATGACAGCATCTGTTACATGCATGAAGCTTTTCTCAGCCTTCAGTGGTCTAGGACAAAATGGCTACCTTAGAAGAGAACAGGATCCAGGAGGGAGGGTACAGATGACAAGAAAGGTAAGTGACAGGATACTACTGGGTAAAAGGAAGTAGGGCTCTATGAGGGGGCAGGGTTGCAGCCAAAAACATTGGGAGCCAAAGGAGAAGACTCAGTAAGGGAGGGAGGCAGAAGGACAAGGTGCTATCCTGATAGCATTCGTACATCTGCGGAAACAGCTACTGAGCAGTGCAAAGGAGGGAGAAAAAACCAGAGGGGAGGGCACTAAATCAAAATGCGAGTCTAGTTCAGCCCCAGCAACCTCACTGTGACTGGACAAGCCATTTTCCCTCTCATCATCTCAGCTTTATCTTTGGTAAAATGAGGGTTGACCAGATTCAGTTCAGTGACTCAGTCATGTCCAACTCTTTTGAGACCCCTTGGACTGCAGCACACCAGGCTTCCCTGTCCATCACCAACTCCCAGAGCTTACTCAAACTCATGTCCATCAAGTCAGTGATGCCATCCAACCATCTTACCCTCTGTTGTCCCCTTCTCCTCCTGCCTTCAATCTTTCCCAGCATCAGGGTCTTTTCCAATGAGTCAGCTCTTCGCATCAGGTGGCCAAAGTATTGGAGTTTCAGCTTTAGCATCAGTCCTTCCAATGAATATTCAGGACTGATTTCCTTTTGGATTGACTGGTTGGATCTTCTTGCATTCCAAGGGACTCCAACACCACAGTTCAAAAGCAACAATTCTTCAGCACTCAGCTTTCTTTATAGTACCACTCTCACATCCATACATGACTACTGGGAAAACCATAGCTTTGACTAGATGGACCTTTGTTGGCAAAGCAATGTCTCTGCTTTTGAATATACTGTATAGGTTGGTCATAGCTTTTTCCCAAGGAGCAAGCATCTTTTAATTTCATGTTTGCAGTCACCATCTGCAGTTGACCAGATTAGGACTTTCCGAAGCCTACTGCAAGAAACACTAGAGTTTAAAGAGCTATTGACAGGTGTTTGTGGCAAAGGGTTCTGCAGACACAAAGTTTAGAGAACACTGCAGTTTCCTCTTGGAAGTCCACATTAACAACTAAGAGCCCTGCCTTTACAAACTTAACTGCTAAACTCTGTCATTTGTTTGACCATAAGACTCTTCTGGTCCAGATATCTAGAATTTTTTGTCAGAACACTAATGTTTGGGATATCAAGTTTCTTTATTGCTCAAGTGTTGATTCTATTATTTCACAATTTAACAATTCTTGTACTCAGAAATTAGGTGAAATAAAAACATGTCCAGTGAGGGAGACTCATGGCTATCAAAAGGCAACCAAGAAACTCAGTGATAACATTTACAACTACCAGGTATCAAGCAGTTAACCGATGTCAAGCACTGCGGCAAGCACTTTGTAAATACCATTAGATTTGATTTCCATAGGGACCTTGATGAGTATTTTTATCTTCACTTTTCATATGATGTAACTGAGACTCAGATAGGTTCATTAAGTTGCCTTGGTCTCATAGTAAAGTTTAAAGCCAGGTGCAAAGCCTTAGCAGCCTAATGTCATGCCCCAGTGTTTGTCATTACCCAACTCTGGGGAGGGTTCTTTGTTTCTTATCCTTCTCAAGTCATTCTTCATGTGTGAGAATCTTTGTCTTTTTGTCAATTCACCTTTGATACCTCATCCATAAAATGAGGCTAACTGTCCTGGTCGACATGTATATTTGGAAGCTTTCACAAAAATAATTGTAAACTGTTTTCCAAATAAAAAATGTTCTAAACTAATTTGAAGCTAATGTTGAAGACAAAAAATAAAATTCCATACATAGCTGTATGACTTATGAGAAAATTGTTTCAATGAATCAACGAAAGGAATTATGTCAACATGATGAGGGAGCAATTATGCTATTGTAAGATGAAATAAGAGCAAGTTTTACTGAGAGTCTGTTATGTTTTCTCTCACCCTTCTGGTAGACTACTTTGTTCCAAGGTCTAAGAGACTCTTCCTTACCATTGTCATATCATTATTGCTTCTAGAAATGTCCTTTGCTATTCCTCCACCTATCCAAAGCTTTAAGACTCTGTTTAGATCCTAATTCCTCTGTAATGTTCACACTCTCTCCTGTGTAACTTATGGTCAGTACTACCCACTGATGCCAAAAACTGACCCCACCTGTATTTATCTGACCTGCCCAAACAGACAGTAAGTGCCTCTCTGGGTTCAATCAGCCTGCTATAGCAAAAATACCATAGACTGGGTAGCCGAAACAACAATTTATTTTTCACAGTTAGGCTGGGAAGTCCAAGATCAAAATGCCCACAGATTTGGTGTCTGGTAAGAGCCCACTTCCTAGTTCATAGACAGTTGTCTTCTCTCTGTGTCCAAACAAGGCTCTCTGTGGTCTCTTTTATAAGGGCATTAATACCATTCATGAAGGTTCCACTCTTAAAACCTAATCATCTCCCAGAGTCCCACCTTCAACTACCATCACACTGGGGATTAGGTTTCAACATATGAATTTGTGGGCGACACATGCACTCAGTCTATGGCAGTGACTCACAGGAAAGAAGTATGCATTACATGTGTCTTGCATCACTCAAGCCCTGGATACTATCCCAGAACTGGACACTAAAAAACAAAAATTTGAGTAAGTTTTACTTTTTGTCTTCTTGAGGATAGAACATGTCTATTTTAACCATTTCATCCTCAGAATCTAGCAAAGTACAGCAAACAATTTTTTTAAAAATTTTTGTTAGATAAATGAAATAAGTAAGAAATCTTCAGCTGACAATAATGGCAATAATGACATTTCCTGAGTATTTGTCATATGGCAGGCACCATGCTCAGCACCTGTATTATATTTACAGAGCCATTTGAACTTTACAACAAACTATAATATCAACTCTTTTATTAAGCCTCCTTTAGAGTTGAAGACACTAAAGTACCAACAGCTTGAATGACAGGTCCAAAGTCACAAAGAAATTAAGGATTTAAGCCTAGTCAGTCTAACTCCATAGCCCAAGCTCTTAATGATAAAGATAATATCAACATCTGGACATTCCAACTACCTTCATAATGTCCCTGATGATTAAAAAAATCCAGAAAGAAATCAGATTGTTCAGGTGATCTAAGGTACAAACCACAGAACTAAATTCTCATAAATTGACCCTCAATGCAATTCTCTAGTCAATATGTTGCTTCCTGATATACCAATAGGCAAGAGAAGAAGAAGAAATTAAGAAAATCATCATTACCCTGGAGAAGCAAACAGGCAGGGTGTGATACCCTGCTGCATGGAGGACTGATCCATTTATTCACACAAGAAACTTTTCTTGAATACTTGTGTAAGAAACGTGTAAGTATTAGAAATACTCTAATGCATAAGATAGTCAACATACCTACCCTCATGAAGCTTCAATTCTGATGAGAGAAACCACACATAATTCAGTAAGCCAAGCCAGATAATGTAAGACGGTGACAAATGCTAAGAAAGTAACAAAAGAGGTAATAAAATAAATGATAATGGAGTGAGATAGAGACTACTCTAGAAAGAGCAGATAAGGAAAGCCATTCTCAGAGAGTGTCACTGGAACAGAGACTTGAGTTAAGAAGGGAATATTCATACAAAAACCTGAAAAGAAGTTAAATAATCTGAATTTTGTCTTTTAAAAATCACTACAGCTGTTATGTGGAGAGTGAACTGTTATTGAACAAGTATGGAAATAGATCATTTAAAAGGGGTCAAAGACCAAGGAGGATGGTCATGGCTTTGATTCAGGTAGCAGCACTGGAAACAATAAGCAGAAGACATAAGGAAGCATTGGAAAGGGAGGGAAAGGATGTCACCTAGTATGCCACCCTCAGAGCTGAGGGAAGACAGTTATGGGATCCAAAAACTACTTTTTTAAATCCCTATCTTCTCCCTTAACCTGCCTATCTGTCTATTTCAGAAAATAATGTTAATGAACATCGAAAGTCAATATCCAAATGTGCCAACAGTATAAAGGACTTTGAACTCTTGTACTACAAATTTTATCCTTTTCAGAGTCCAAGTCCAAATTCCTCCAGGACGGGAGTCCATATACTTTTCCTGCAAATGGCCAGAGAGCATTTTTGGTTTTGCAGCTACAGTGTCTGTTGCAACCACTCAATTTGTAGAAAGCAAAAACTGCCAGAAACGATATGTAAGCAAATGGGCGTAGCTGTGTCCTCCCCCAAAATTTTATGGACAATAAGATTTTAATTGCATATAATTTTCCATGCCACAAAATATTCTTATTTTGATTTTTTTCAACCAATTTACAAATGCAAAAAAACATTTTCAGCCCATAGAATATACAAAAAGAGGTAGCGTTTGGTCCAAGGGCCACAGCAGATCCCTGCTCTAAGAGGATGCTGGCTAGAAGAGCAGGATCTCTAACAGCTCCCTCGCTGTTTATTTTCTTATATAGCATCACTCCTATGGGCCCAATATAGGTCATACTGCATATCTTATATATAAGCATAAGCCAGATTTTATATTCCCCTCCATGGTGTCCCCCTCGGGACTCAAGGGTCTAATAGTCAGAGTGAGTGTATTTTGCCAACAATCCCGTCTTTCCATAATGGAATTTAATTATTTGCCCTGAGAAGCATTTAAGTTTCACTATACAGAAAGAGTCAAATAAATAAATAATAAAGGGGCACATTTTGATAGCACCTGCCTCAAAGATCTTAAAGACACTGTCATGCCTGCTTTAATATTTTATGGTGTAGAAATGTGACTGTTACCAGGTCATAAAAATATACTGCTTTTTATACCAGGTCAAAATCTAGGGCCAGTAGTCCTGTTTTGCAGCAGGATGCAGAAAGCCAGCCAGGAAAGAGGATAGAGTTACCCCTTTTGAAATCTGAAGAGAGCTATTTAAAGATGATGGGCCAGATAAATTGCACATTGGATATTTTTTTTCTCTCCTTCTGCATCTCAAAACAGGTTTCAGAGTCTGCTAGCAGCTGGGGCAACATTCATTATTTACTGCTGGAAAGCCAAGAATCTCAGCCTCTGACCCTCCATTGTTGCTTAGGCATATTCTGGGAAGGGCCAAGAGGCAGGCAGGTGTTTCCTGAAGCCAGTAACACATGGCTTCTATGCAGACACTTCAAATTCTCAAGTTGGAACTGACACTAGCAGTGATCTACCCCAACATCCTACATCCTGGAAGAAAGACTCTTGCTGCATTGTCACTGACTGAAGACAATCCCATCATGGATTTAGAGAATTTGTCCCCTCCCTGAGCTTTATCATCACTGGAGAGACAACTGATTGTTGTTTAATTTTCACAAAAATCCTGGGAAATAAGGATTTTTAATGTCCACTGGTTATTTAATGTGCTCAAAAGCACTACAGCTGGGCTTCCTTGGTGGTCTAGTGGTTAAGAAAACATACTTGTCAACGCAGGGGACACAGATTTGATCCCTGGTCCACGGAGATCCCACATAACAGAGGACAACTAAGCCCATGTGTCATAACCACTGAGTCAGAGCCCTAGAGCCCATGAGACACCACTACCAAGCACACATGCAGTAACTACTAGAGCCCACACTCCACAGCACGAGAAACGACTGTGCTGAGAAACCGTGCATCACCGTGAAGGGCAGCCCCTGCTCACCGCAACTTGAGAAAGCCCATGCGCAGCAACCAAGACCCAGTGCAGCCTTAAAATAAATAAATCTTAAAAAAAAAAAAAAAGTAACACAGCCAGTAAGTGTCAGAACTAGAGTTTGAGCCTCAGTTTTTATTGGCTTAAAGAAACTGCAACCATCCCTTTTATCCTCTTCCCCTCCCACCTCTCAAAACACTTCAGTACCCATGGAAAATGACAATTTCCAAGATGGAGATGAAAAAGAACATGAGAGAGTGGGGCGGGGGCGGGGGAAGTATCAGCTCCACAGCTAGAGTTAGGTACTAACAAAGCTAATAACTGATGCACAAGCCAACAAATGCAGAGAATGGTTTTGGGCACCACAAAACAGAGATTAATTAATACTAGATTACAATAGAATTCCTATAGAAATACTCTTGATCCGGACCCCAGAATAACAAAAGAATTCAACATGATTAATGCTTTGAATAGCAAGGGACGTCAGAATGATTTACCTCTTACTATTAAAAGGGCTGCCAGATTGCTTTAAAAAGCTTTGCCTGACCCAGGATTTTGGTATCTCCAGTGCAATCAGCAATCTGGTTTTACTCATTTGACAGAAACACTGATTCTTTCCCAATATAGCTTTGTTTTACATATCTTCTTTTCCCCCTTTATCCTCCTTGCCCCAATCTCTCCCCCAGTTTGCAATAATTCTGAAATCCTCAACAAGCCCAGCTAGGTAACCTGGGTGTTCAGAAGAATTATCTTCAGGCAAAGGGCACTACAGGCAAAACCAGCCCAGACATAAGTTTCAGCAAAAGCAGCTGCTGCACCAACTCTGAAGGGGCTTCTTTACTTTATCTTCCCATTTCTCCTCTTTGGAAAAATCTCTGCTGGTGAGTCATTTGTGGCTATAGGTGTTTAAAGCATTTATATGAGGAGAAAGACAGATTGATGCCTTTAGCCCAGTCCGCCTGCTCTGTCTAAGGAGAGGTCAGGAGGACGACAAGAACACTAAAACTCAAACCGACAGAGTTGGCGCCAATATGCATTTAAGCAGAGACTGAGAGTCCAGAATTCCTGGACATCATAAAGAACCTATTATCATTGCGGTCACTTTCAGCAAGACTGATTTCATTACCATCTGTCTTCATCCACTGCTGCTTGGTGAATAAATATTAAATATGGAACTTTTCCTGGATTCAAGTCACTGAGGCCGAGAGGGAAGCCGTTATGTAACCATGTGATCTCTATACAACACCTCACAGCCATAGATGAGGCGAGGGGGTCAGTGTGGGGGCCAGGGGGAGGGAGACACTACAGAGTGAGATAAGATCATTAGCTCTACTGAGTTGAAAATAAGAGTTCAGTTCTCGGTTGAGTAATAATTCTCTTTGCAAGGTGGGCAATATTTAAGCAATCATCTCTTGAAAATTGGTCATTACCACCAGCTAATAACTGATTTGTTAGTTAATAGACCAAGGTGAAGCCAAGGGCAGCAAATGCTCTGGCATACCATTCTCTGATGGCAGGATTAACAGGTTTCAAGGGCATTATTGCTATTATGAAGCATGTTCACTGATTTATAACAACAGTAATATGTTTTATTTAAAAAAATAAAGTGGATGCAATGTCCTAGAAAAAATCATCATTGTCTGGTGCTTTGAAGTTGAATAGCCATTATGCCACATCCAAGAAAGATCCCCTCTGGTTCAGCAATAGGCATCCCCAATGTCTATAGGCTAGTCCATGATGACTTGCACAGTGTGGGATAGAGAACCCAGAGAAACATCAATCAGAGGGGCCCAGGCTGTAGCTTTAACTACAAAGACATTGTTCACTTCTTCCTTTAAACATGTGACAGCTGTATATTTTTTTAATTTGCCAGTGTAAGATCTTGAAGAACAAACAATGGCACCTCTTAGAACTGATATTAACCTAGGCAAAAGACAGGACTCTTTCATTTCCAACTTCTGAATTTCTGTTTCTTTTTGAATATTTAATAAAGTTGGTCAAAAAATATAATTGCCCACCGGGAAATCCTGAGGCTCAGAGTGAGAGTTAATATACTGGTGAGACAAGTCATCCTCCAAACCACAGCACAATATTACTGGATCCAAGGCAGAGAAGCTACTTTGGAGGGATAAGAATTGGGGGTCCCACTGGGAGCTGCCCAGAGAGGCTTCCAGCTGAATGATCACCACTTCTATTCTTGAAGTTAAAACTTTCCTAGAGAGACTGGAATCATCTCCCCTTTACCACTTGTGACGGCCCTTTTCTCCCTTCTCCCTTAAAGGTATAACTCTAATTTTATACTTCAAAGAAGACAGGGCTCCTCTCCAATTAATATAAGCTAGTGGTGGTAATTCCAATTCCCTTCCAATGATTAGTTTAAGAATGGGCATGTGACCCAGTTCAAGCCAATAAGACTAAGGGGAGATCTGTAGAGGGATTTCTGAGAAAGCATTTTTTGGCTCCTAAAATCAAATGTACAAGATGACAGAAGTCCATTTTCCCCCCTCAGCATGGCTGATAAGAAAGTGATGTCTGGAATTATTGCAACCTTGTTGAGATCACAAAAAAGGTGTCAATCCAACAAACAAATATGCCAAGGATGGCACAGCAGAAAGATGGACGCGACTGGGGATTTCACTTGGTTGAGCCTCCAAATGAACCAACCCTTTAACTTTCCTGTCTTCAAACTTTTTATTATTTGACATCATAAAAAGATGCCCAATTGTTTACAGCACATTTTATTGGTTTTCTTTTTCCTTGAAGCTAATAACATTCGATCTGACACACTCTTCAAGTCCACCTCAAGAAACATGGATAAGGAAAGGTTCACAGAGAAGGAAGTGAGGACAAAGTCATCACAGAAGCTTAAATGCAAGGTTTAGGAAGCCTAGAGAACATTTAAGTGAGTTCCATCTGAACGAATGATTCCTTATACCCTAAAGATTAGGTAGGGTCTTTTTGATGGCAAATGCCAAAGGACTGTGTACGTTAGCCAGAAAAATAAACACTTATCTATGCCAAATCCCTCAAAAAAAGAAAAAAATAATCAGAGTGCAGCTAGTGAAAATCACCTCACATACTCGATGAAAACTAAGTTAGGAGCAATGTGTTATGATCAATCTCGACTCTCAGATTCACTAAATTTGGCTTTCAAGGAAATCTACTTAAGGGGGGGAAGCATTTAGTGAAAGTGGTTGCTTGGCTCTCTCAGGGTGAAGAAAAAAAATAAAAGATGAGGTTTCGTAACTGATTGTTTCACTAAATAAATATATCCTCACTGTCTGTCATGCGTAAGTACTGTTGTCAGGACAACAGAATAGCTGAAGATGCTTCTGTCTTCAAGGAGCTCACAGTCTGTAGGTTTCTAAAGAAAGGTGATTGTGGGTTTCTTGAAGAGGTTAATGTAAAAATAGAAGCTTCAATCATTAGGTAAGTGAGAAAGATTCATGCATGTAGTTGCCAAACTCAAAACTGCAAAACATACCACTGACTGGCTCCCAGCCATTATGTGTGTGTGCTTAGTCACTCAGTCATTGTCCGACTCTTTGCAACACTATAGACTGTAGCCCACCAGGCTCCTCTGTCCATGGGGATTCTCCAGGCAAGAATACTGGATTGGATTGCCATGTCCTCCTCCAGGGGATCTTCCCAACCCAGGGATCGAACCCAGGTCTCCCACACTGTAGACAGATTCTTTACCATCTGAGCCACCAGGAAAGCCCATGAGTACTGGAGTGGGTAGCCTATCCCTTCCTCAGGGGATCCTCCCAACCCAGGAATCAAACTGGGGTCTACTGCCTTACAGGCAGATTCTTTACCAGCTGAGCTACCAGGGAAGCAAGCCCCCAAACAATATATGTGCCTGAAATCAGCAGCTCTATGTTAGGGGAATAGGTTGTTACTTTTACTTTAGCTGAGACAGAGGCTTTTCAATAGCTAAAGCTTGATTTTTGAACTTCTAAACCTACCAAAGTTGGAGATGCCAGAGGATGAGGAGAAAGATGAGGAAGAATATGCTATGGCATAAAGACTATTTTGGAAAAGCTTATTACGTGATAATTGTTTTCTGATTCACCACTTTTTGATTTGAGTTATTAGTCAACCAATGCCATCAGTTAGTCTTAGGCTTGACCCAAAATAGAAATTTAAATATCTCTGAATTTCTTCAGTAAAGGGTATGATCAATTAAAGAATAGAGAAAACATATACCTTACTTATCCCATCTAAAAGGAAAAAGAACTCTTCCTTACTATTAGTAAGTAACAGAAAAGTTAGTACTTCACCTCTACTCTGTAACAAAACTCAAAAGATTTATAAATAGTGTTCTGAACTTTATTTTTTTTAACTAAGACAAAACTGATGATGGGGACAAAGTTTGTCTGCCTACTTCCTTTCTATTCTCAATCTCCACCATCCTATTTACAGAGCTCTCCTTGCTCTTTTTGCAACCCTCCCAGGCACTCAGGGGTCCCTGAATTGTAGTCTCCTAACCAGACCTTCCTTGCCCTCATAACCACACTTTATTCTCCCCACCCATTCTGCCTTCATCAAAAATTCATTTAACCAGTGTGTCATCCCTTTAATATAAGAATCTGGGAAGCAAGATGTTCTTAGTGGGTATGGATTGGTTAATCTGGTACCTCTCCTAGATAAACAAGATGCATTTTTTACATAAACCTTCCAAGATACTATTCTAGCCCTCTATTTAAGATTCTAATAATGAGGATTTCTAAGTACCCTGAGAGACTTGAGAAGGGGTCTACTCTTAAAAGCATAGCGGCAAGTCATTGGAATTTACTTAGGTCTGGTCATCTCTTGAATTGGTCAAGAATCTGTCTTCCAGGCCAGGAGATGCAAGAGATGCAGGTTTAATCCCCATGTTGGGAAGATCCCCTGGAGAAGGAAATGGCAACCCCCTCCAGTATTCTTGCCTGGTAAACCCAATGGACAGAGGATCTTGGTAGGTTACAGTTCATGGGGCACAAAGAGTCGGATACAACTGTGAGACTGAACATATGCCCGTGCACATTTCCTGAGTTCATCCAAACAGTCATCTGAGATGCTTCTATGAAACAACTCACATGTTAACAGTCCTGTTCCAGAAGATTCCAGTACCCACCTGATGGTGGCTACACGCTGAGGACTGTGACACTTCTAGAAAGCACTCTTCAGTTGAGTCTAGACATTCATCTCCATTAAGGAAGCAAGAAGATTCTCTGCTTAACAATGACAACCTTCCCCTGTATATTCAACAGGTGGACTAACCATAGTAACAAAAACATCAAAATCCCAAAGTCTTAAAATAGTAGAGTGTTGTTACACATAAAATTTGAGCAGCACTCCTACAACAGACAATTCAGAAACCCAGGATCCTTCTATCTGGGGTTCTGTCATCTGTAATCCACAGATGACAAAGCTCCCTGGGCTTCACCTCTGAGCCAGAAGCACACAGAAGAAGGAACACGGAATCGAGAGATCTTGGGACCAGGCTTGGAAATGAATGACAATATTACTTTAACCCACATGCCATTGGCCAGAACTCAGTCACACGCCCATCAAACTGCAGATGAGGCTGGATAATGTAGTTTAGCTGTGTGCATGGTAACAAAGTAACAGTAGAGTGAGCAGCATCTGCCACACCCAACAACTTACAGGATTGACAGCTACTAATGGGCCTCCACACAGGCCTATCACTGACCCGCAGCTGCAGCTGACTGCAGCTGACCAGACTCCAGTTGTCTCTAACAGATTCTCCGACAGGTTTCTGTTTCTGAGACTTCACAAAGGTTCTTTGCTTGACCCAACTTTACTCAGGTTCCTGAACCTTCTCCAAGGTCCATGGGCACACTTCCTTGAAAAATCTAGTTTTAGCAACAGCACTAAGTTAGTTTAATCAGAACCCTCACCCGTGATATCTGAGCACCTTCAGTACTAGATCAGGTTCCTCATACTCCACAGTCCCTCAGGTGATGTCTGATCACTCTGGCCTGTCTTCAGCAAAAATCATTAGATCAGTTTAGCCAAAACCCCTCTTATTCCTGATGTTTCCTCTTAGGGTGGAAAACCACCCACTGACCCCTACCCTGTTCATTCGCTATCAATTCCTATTTGCACAGTTTGTATTCAAAGTTGAGTCCAGTGTCTCTCCCCAGCTATAAAATACTGTTGCAGTGTCCCTATACTATCATAATGGTCCTGAATAAAATCTGCCTTACTATCTTTAGATAATCTAAATAGAAATTTCTCCAAAGAAGACATCCAAATGGACAAAAAGCATATGGAAAGATGTTCAACAATGTTAATTATTAGAGAAATGCAAATCAAAACTACTGAGGTATCACTTCACACCAGTCAGAATGGCCATCATCAAAAAATCCACAAACAACAAATGCTGAAGAGGGTGCGTAGAAAGGGAACCCTCCTACACTATATTTGGTGGGAATATACATTGGTACAGCCACTACAGAGAACAGAATGGAGTTTCCCTAAAAAAACTAAAAATAGAACTACCATGTTATTTAACAATCCCACTCCTGGGCATATACCCAGAGAAAACCATAATTTGAAAAGATATTAATACATGCACTCCGATGTTCACTGCAGCACTACTCACTTATATTCAAGACATGAAAGCAACCTAAATGTCCACAGAGGAATGGATAAAGAAGATGTGGTACATGGAAAATTACTCAACCATCAAAAAGAATGAAACAATGCCATTGACAACAACATGGATGGACCTAGAGATTATTATACTAAGTGAAGTAAGTCTGACAGAGAAAAATAAATATCATATGATATCACTTATATGTGGAATCTAAAAATATGATACAAATTAACTCTTTTACAGAATGGAAACAGACTCACAGACTTCAAAAACAAATTTACAGCTACCAAAGGAGAAAGGTAGGGGAAGGATAAATTAGGAGTTTAGGATTAACATACACACACTTCTATATATAAAGCAGATAATAAGCAAGGACCTACTATATAGTACAGGGAATTCTACTCAATATTCTGTAATAACCTATATGGGAAAATAACCTGAAAAAGAGTAGATATATGTATATGTGTAACTGAATCACTTTGCTGTATACCTGAAACTAATGAAACATTGTAAATCAATTCTAGACTAATATAAAATAAAAATTAAATTAAAACAAAATAAAGTCTGCCTTACCACCTTTAGCAAGTATCAACAAATATTTTTTTCTTTAGAGGATTAGAAGTATGACCTTTAGGAGATAAAGTTAGTACTCTCAGTTATGATAGATTCTTCTAGAAAAATTATCTTCCATTTGAAAAAAATTATACACTTTCCAGAAAAAAAAAAATCCCCTTAGGAGTTTTCTGCTCTGGTCCCAAAAAAATATATCCATGGATACATAAAGTCTGAGAACAACAAACAAGTAAATACATAGGCCTCTGAAAATCCCACCCCTTGAGTCTGAATAGCTTTCTCTGCTGTGGACCCAGAGCATTTCTGTTTCATTGGTCACTTCACAGAAAGCCACAATCAAGGAGGACTAATTCAAAGATTATAAAGACTCTTTGATCCAGGGATCACTTTTTCGAGGCATTCACCACTTATGGTCCAAGTCTATCTATTTCATCCTCAGAAAACCTTCTAATTTCCTGGAGGGATACTCACTGCCTTCAATGAGACACCAGTGAGGTGGCTTCTAGTTTGTATTCAATAAGATAATTATTAATACAATATCAAATTATTAATTTATGTCAGAAACTAAAGTATGTATGCTGTCATCTTACAGCATAAATAATAGAAGAGATCAGACCTTGGACCACACTTTGAGAATCTCTAATATAATTGATTCCCACTCCCAGCTGGCCCCATCCAGGCAGAACCACATGGCTAGTTTGCCTCCTGCATCTGAACAGCACTGATTAAAAGAGAAAATGACTATTTTGTGAATGATCGACCTCATGCAATGATAACATTTTTAACACTGAAGGTAAAAGCAAATGTTGACTAATGAATATGTTACAAGGAAAATTCCTTTTTTGGCTTTAAGATGAGTTTTTTATTTCTTAAGTATATTTATCCTGCAATCTCTATATTTATTGAGTATGTATTATTTCCTACAAACTATTCTAAAAAGCTTTACACGTATTATTCCATTTACTCCTGAAAAGAATCCAGTGAAATGGACACAATTCCGGTCTCCATTTAACAGATGGGCAAAACTAATGCCTTGTTAAGGTTGTATTAATAATATCTCATATTTGCATCACGTACTACCGATTATTTTAAAAAAATGTTTTACTTGCATTATCTCATTTGATCCTTACAACGTAGGAGGTAGATAGAGCATGTCATATTTTTCCCTTTCAGGAGAGAGAAAACTTATTCTAAAAGAAGTTAGGTTACTTGATCAACATCTCTTGGAATTTTGAAAGTGAAAGTAAAAGTTGCTCATTGGTGTCCAACTTTTTATGATTCCATGGACTATATAGATCATGAAATCTTCCAGGCCAGAATACTGGAGTAGGTAGCCTTTCCCTTCTCCAGGGGATCTTCCCAAACCAGGGATCAAACCCAGGTCTCGCACATTGCAGGCAGATTCTTTACCAGTTTAGCCATACGGGAAGCCCACCAGGGCTCAAATCCAGTTCTCCTAATTCCCAATCTCATTGCTCCATATCACACTACTCTGCTTCACAAAGCACTCAGAGAAGGCTACTTTATTTCAAGAAAATGGACTGAATCAAAACATTAAAAATTTGGAGCATATCTTCATACTTTTTAGTAGTCAACCCAAAAGTAACATGAAAAGAAAAGATAGATGATACAAAATACTATCTGAACTGTCATGTTGAAATAGTCCTTCCTTTAGGAGGGAGAATAGAATATTCCATTGGAATCAGCTCTATCATGTTCACTTTTGAGAACATATAACTTGGACTAGTAGATCCACAAATGTTGAACAAAAAGGAAACTCAGCAACAAATTTCAAGGCCTAGAGGCATAAAACACTGGACAGTGTCACTTCTCTCCTCCAGCAAGTCCTTTTCAACTCCTCATCCCCTAATGGTTCTTCCTTCTTGTGAAGGTATATTTCTCTCACAGTCTCTTACAATCTAGTGCCTGATGATAGCTGGGATTTATTATCTTCTATATATCTCAAATACATGTCTAGCGATAGAGACCATGTCTTCCTTTTACTTTTGTATCCACCATAAAATGAGCACCTTTCAGGGTCCAGATGAGATTACTAAAACTTGAAAGATATTTCTTCTGATGTTAATAGTCGTTTCACCTAAAATATTTGGTTGGCCCAAAAGTTCATATGGGTTTTTCCATAAGATCTTTTGGAAAAATCTGAACAAACTTTTTGGCCAGCCCAATATTAGTATTGTAGGATAAACTAACCACTGATGAGCTTATCACATTGTACTGAGATTTTATTCTACAGAGATATATTTCAGCATACACATTTTAAACCATGTCAAATATTGTATAGCCAGGGCTATATAAGAAAGATGCATGTTTAAAAGACAGTTTCACTTTATTTGTGTAGATAGTACCTACTACTAAATTTTGAAATCTCAGAAATGAGAGACAAAGATGGCTTGTTAAATATTTGGTATTTATACACAGTGTGTCAATCAATAACAATAAAAATATATTGCAGACATTTCCACCTAGCAATTTTAATGACAATAAACCTCAAGATATATATTACTATTTGAAGAAAAATGGAATTATTTCACAACTCTGTTACCTAATGAACTGTACATATCTTGTCCTTTATCTTGGAGGATGAGTAGAAATGAATAGAAGAGGCCATGTTTGACAATGATATTACTGATTACTGAAAGATCTTTTACTACTGTCTGTACCATAGAGACCTCCAATGATTTACACCTCAAATATATGAGCACCAATATATAAGAATATAAAAATAATTGACAGCATCAAAAGGTTGACAATTAGAAACAGCCAGCATGAAACTCTGCTCGTTGCCATTTAACACTCCAGAAACAGGATAAGAACAAATAATAACTTCCTGTTCTTTGTATTCTGCAAAAATACTTCCCCATCATCTCTCTCAGTTTGAGAAGAAGGCCATGTTCCCAGACGCAAAAATCCACTTGCTCTGTCAAAACATCCTGGGCAGTCAGAAGTCAGTGTGCTAAGCCTTTCTGTAGGTATCTGCCTATTGTGTGCACATCTGCCAAGACCTTGAGAATGCTATTATTACATAAGAGATAAAGCTACATATTATAATCACCATTTCCCATCATGCTTAATAATAGCACAAGTTGGTAATGAGTGCAGTTCTTGACCTAACTAGTCTCCCTGACTCATTGGTGTCCATTTGCTTGGGTGCATTTATGACTATAATCTAGGAATTTAAGTGTGTGCTAAGTCACTAGTTGTGTCCAACTCTTTGTGCCTCTATGGACCATAGCCCACCAGGCTCATCTGTCCATGGGACTCTCCAGGCAAGAATACTGGAGTAGGTTGCCATCTTCTACTCCAGTGTATCTTCCCAACCCAGGGATTGAATTCACATCTCCTGCATCGGCAGGTGGGTTCCTTACCATTAGCGCCACCTAGAAATGCAAGTAGAAGAAAACAAAGTCTTCATAATGTGACAACAAATCCCTGGTCTAGAGACAATGAAGGCTGCCTTCCCAAGCAGCGCTGTGAAAGATGGTACACAGTGCCCAAGATCTTTATTTGCAAAACTGTCCTGAAAAACAACCCCAGATTCTGCTACCTGTCAAAGCAAATGCTTACAAAGAAAAGTGGCTAAAGAAGACTGGCAGCTTACTTGGGTGGTGAGAGAATGTGGTTCCAACATAGTCATAACTTAAAATGCTTGATCCACAGAGAGAAAAAGCCTAAATTTTGACTCCAGTCCTGACTCTGCACAAACTAGCTAACAACCTCAAGCAAGTGACTAAAACTCTCTTGGCCTTTGTTGCCTCACCATTTTAACGATGGTGAAACTGTAGGACCATCTACAGTAGTCATTTGCTAGCTTAAAAAAATATAACAATTAACACTTGTTGGAGATCTTAGTTCGGGCTACTATAACAAAAATACCATAGATCCATAGACCAAGTGGCTTATAAACAACATAAATTTATTTCCCATAGTTCTGGAGGCTGAGAAGTCCAAGATCAAGGTGCTAACAGATCCAAAGACTGGTGAGAGTCCACTTTCTGGCTTGTAGGTGGCTGTCTTCTCACTGTGTCCTCACGTGGCACAGAGCAAAGAATGAAAGAGGCAAACTCGCTCATGTCTCTTCACATAAGGATGCTGATTCCATTCGTGTACATTCCACTGTCATGATTTAATCACCTTCCAAAAGCCCTACCTTCTAATAGGGAGTTAAGATTTCAACATATGAATTTTGAGGGGACATAAACATCCAATCCATAACATTGACCAAAAGTTTAACAATTTTATCCATTGATTCCTTCAAATTTTTGAGACAGATTCCATTGAATCATGCAAGTTTTTATAGTTAGATTACACCTGAAATCTAGGATATTCTGAACCAGCACTACCCAAAGCATGTGTTATAAACTGTAAGTTCCAAAGACAATCCACACAGAAAAGATTCTATCGTAAATTTTGAGGGACTCCCCTGTCAGTCCAGTGGTTAAGACTCCAAGTTTCCAATACAAGGGCATGGGTTAGATCCCTGGTTGGGGGAACTAAGATCCACATTCATTTAAAAAATAAAAATAAAAACAAGAGAAAGTTCTAGTGTTAGTCTAAAAGGTGTGCAGAGAGAGAACAGAAAATGACAGCATTTAAAGAGATAAAAGGTTCAGATTTCCTCAAACCCATAAGAGTTGTAAAACTTCAGATTCAAGAAGCCCAAAAAATCTCGAGCATAATAAGTAAAAAAAATTAAAATTAAAAAAATAAAATTTGAAAACATGGCATACCATAACCTGATTTTTGGATATTCACTATCTATACTAGTATTTTAAAGACTCCAGGAAATCCTAAAGTAAAGAAACTTTTGTTATGTTTAGCCCATATCTCTAGAGTCCAGCTGACTTTCAATGGTCAGTATCTGTATCTTTGTCTGGGCTGATTTCTCTCTCTCTCTCTCTCCTCAGAAGGCTGTTCTGCCTGCTTGCAAAGCAGGACTCAAATATCAAGAAATCTATACACACTCCAAAACACACTGCCCTTAAACAATAACTGATGGGATCTGGGATATAAGGATCCCAGTGCCCTTGCTGCCTGCTGGGATAACTATGAGGCCGGGGCTTTGCACTGATTGCCATAGCTTTCCCATGGGATTAAGTTCTAGCCATCCACAGTGTTTGCTGGCTTGATAAATAACCATTTATTAGATGCAATCCCTTCACTATCTTACTTCCTTACTCTCCACTTACCAAATAAACTATTAATACTTGGACACAAATCCTATCACAGAGTCTACTTCTGGGAGAACCAAACTAATGTGCCCAAGATTTCTCACACCTGTGATGACAGATCAGTCTTCACATAACACTTGTTTCAAATAGCCAAAGCTTTTTTCGTGGCAGGTAACAAATGCCCATCACAAACTGGCTAAAACAACAACAATAACATATTATTGTATTTAAGTCCAAGGATAGGCTGACATCTGGCCTGGAAAAAGTCAGGATCTTGGACAATGTCATGGCTCTCTCTCCATTTCTGGGTTCTACATTCTTTTTGTTGGCTTCATTCAAGCAGGCTCTTCCCACAAGGCAGAAGGATGACCACAGCACTGAGCTCAAAGCCTCTCTTCCCAGCAACCCTAAGAAGAGGCTTCTCCTTTGCAATAGTTCTAAAAAAGATTCAGAATGAATCTCCCTGGACTGTCTTTGGTCACATGGTCATCGTTGCACTGATTCTCAAGAAAGGTGAGATAGAATGTGCTGACTGAAGAGTCATAGGTCATTTGCCCACATCTACTCAGCCACATCCAAACCACATAGGCCAACATGGGAAGGGGTAGTTCCTCAAAGGCAAATCAGGGTGTTGCCACCAGAAGTAGCTTCAGAGCAGGCACACATCAATTCAGTTCAGTTCAGTTGCTCAGTTGTCTGATTCTTTGTGACCCCATGAACAGCAGCACGTCAGGCCTCCTTGTTCATCACCAACTCCCAGAGTTTACCCAAACTCATGTCCATTGAGTGGGTGATGCCATCCAACCATATCATCCTCTGTTGTTCCCTCCTCCTCCTGGCCTCAAACTCTCCCAGCATCAGGGTCTTTTCCAATAAGTCAGCCCTTTGCATCAAGTGGCCAAAGTATTGGAGTTTCAGCTTCAACATCAGTCCTTCCAATGAACACCCAGGACTGATCTCCTTTAGGATGGACTGGTTGGATCTCCTTGCAGTCCAAAGGACTCTCAAGAGTCTTCTCCAACCCTACAGTTCAAAAGCATCAATTCTTCAGCACTCAGCTTTCTTTTTTTTTTTTTCTTTGTTGCTGCTGTTCATTTATTTTTTTTTTATTGTTTTTGCCATACAATGTCATGATATCACCATGGGTTTACATATGCTCCCCCTCCAGGACCCCCCTCCCTCCTCCCTCCCCCCCAGGAAATCTGGCTGCACAAGCCCCGAGCATCAATCCTGGGCTGGCGATTGATTAGACATATGATAATTAACTTGCTTCAATGCCCTTCTCCCATATCATCCCACCCTTACCCTCATCCACAGAGTCCACGAGTCTATTCTATACATCTGTGTTCCTTTTGCTGTCTCGAATGTTGGGTTCTCGTTACTGTCTTTCTAAATTCCACATATATGTGTTAATATACTGTATTGTTGTTTTTGCTTCTGGGTTACTTCACTCTGGATAATGGGCTCCAGTTTCATCCATCTGAGTAGAATTGCTTCAAATGCTTTCTTCACACTCCAACTCTCACATCCATACATGACTACTGGAAAAAACCATAGCCTTGACTAGACGGACCTTTGTTGGCAAAGTAATGTCTCTGCTTTTTAACATGCTGTGTAGGTTGGTCATAACTTTCCTTCCAAAGAGTAAGCATCTTTTAATTTCATGGCTGCAGTCACCATCTGCAGTGATTTTGGAGCCAAAAAAAATATAAAGTCAGCCACTGTGTCCACTGTTTCCCCATCTATTTGCCATGAAGTGGTAGGACCGGATGCCATTATCTTAGTTTTCTGAATGCTGAGTTTTGAGCCAACTTTTTCACTCTCTTCTTTCACTTTCATCAAGAGGCTCTTTCATTCTTCTTCACTTTCTGCCATCAGGGTGGTGTCATCTGCATATCTGAGGTTATTGATATTTCTGCCGGCAATCTTGATTCCAGCTTGTGCTTCTTCCAGCCTAGCATTTCTCATGATGTACTCTGCATATAAGTTAAATAAGCAGGGTGACAATATACAGCCTTGACGTACTCCTTTCCGGATTTGGAACCCAGTCTGTTGTTCCATGTCCAGTTCTAACTGTTGCTTCCTGATCAGCATACAGGTTTCTCAAGAGGCAGGTCAGGTGGTCTGGTATTCCCATCTCTTTCAGAATTTTCCACAGTTTATTGTGATCCACACACAAGTTTTGGCATAGTCAATAAAGCAGAAATAGATGTTTTTCTGGACCTCTCTTGCTTTTTGGATAATCCAGTGGATGTTGGCAATTTGATCTTGGTTCCTCTGCCTTTTCTAAAACCAGCTTGAACCATCTGGAAGTGCATGGTTCACGTATTGCTGAAGTCTGGCTTGGAGAATTTTGAGTATTACTTTACTAGCGTGTGAGATGAGTACAACTGTGCAGTAGTTTGAGCATTCTTTGGCATTGCCTTTCTTTGGGATTGGAATAAAAACTGACCTTTTCCAGTCCTGTGGCCACTGCTGAGTTTTCCAAATTTGCTGACATATTGAATGCACATAGCAGGGGTCCATTGCACTCTTTGACATTCTGTAGAACTCACCTGGAGAGATGCTATTCTACAGCATTCACAACTACTTCCCCAAAAATTCTTGAGAAAATCTTTTTCAAAAAAGGCTGAAAGTGCACTTTAAAAACAATTGAGTCTGTCTGACATTTTATATCATCTCAGTACACCATTTATTTATCACTATTTTATTGATGTCACCCGTTCTCTACTTGACTTCCTGGTTTGGCTATATTTAAAGGAGTACTGATTATCAGCTTTGACACTTCTTGTCAAAAGAAAAAGATACTCCATCAATTTTTTTCCATCAGTCTAGATCCTCACAATTAATTTCTTTACTACTCCTATCAAGGAAGATAATCAAATAGCCTTAAGCAAATGAGAGAACAAGTTTATAGCAATGGAAAGACTAAAGAATAAAAGAGACTAGAAATGTATTCTATAAACTACCCACCCACTTATGGAAACTTTGTTTTTAACTTTCATGTCTTTCCCACAGGAAAAAAAAATAAACAAAAATAAATAAATACTTTTTCTAAAGTACAGAAGGATTTAACTGCACACTTGTGGTTTTATTGGTTTTCCTAGAATTTACTACAATGCCAGAAATTAATTTATAAGTAATGGCAAGCATGGGATTGCAACCAACATCACGTGAAGAAAAGGAAAACACCTCAAGAATGTTCTAATTGGTAAGAAAATACTTATCTGTGGCTGGAATGGCCGAAAGAGAAGGGAAAATTTCACATACCAGACTTGGCAAACATTATCAGTTTTCAGAATCTAAAACAAGGCAATATTGTCTTTTTACTTTTTTCTTTTTCTTTTCTCTGCTCCTAAGTTCACTCTCCTGAAGGAATCTCACTGAAGCAAGAATATTCATCTTAACAGAGGACACATGATGCCACTTTCTTCCATCTTGCTTTGGTCATCCTCTACTTTTTAAAAGAAAGGTCCTGTGTCATTTCTATTTTACAGCTCTTCTGACAAACATGACTACTGGTAACTATCATAAAAAAGATTTACTATATTAAAATTATATTTCAAATTTCCTTAATTTAGTACTAATGGTAAGCAGCTTTTCAAATACATAACAAGGGCCTCTTTGACTGTTAAGGTGTGCTATCAACTATGCTCACGTACGTGCAAGCTGAGGAGGAGCACAGATTGTCTGCTGTCATTTATGTCTCAGGGGGTTGCACTCCTCTCACCCAAGTGTACCCCATGTGGGCACAGCTCCATTTTTATGAAATACTACTCTATCCCAGCTATCTGAGAACAGTCTCAACTCTGGGCCTGTGAAGCTCAAGCAAGGAAGAATCTAGCTGTTTAAATAGAAAAAGACTCAACATTAGTGGGCCAGTAGATAAATGGTGAAACATCAATTCCATTCAGCTATTTAAAAACATTCTTCCAAAGAATATTAATGATGTGGGAAAATGCCAACAGTAAAACTTTTTTTAAAGAATAAGAAAAAATACACTCAAACGTTAATAGAAACATTCCATCTCTAAATGATAAGATTATGAGTAGCTTTTTTTCTTCTTTATGTTTTTTTCTACTTTTCCCATGTTTTCTACAATGAATATCTATTACTTCATAACCAGAAAAAAAACAACAAAGGATAAACATTGAATAGCACAAAAAAAACTTTGAGAAAAAAATCTATAAAATGCTAGATCAGAGCTAGTGGGACTAAGTAGGTCATTATTACAAAAATCAGAGCCCCAGATTTCCCTCCACACTCATAAATGTTTGTCATCATCACCTCATTATATATATTTACATCCCCCACAGCACTGAAATCTCCTAATTATCAAAGCCACATCTCAAGTTCTTTATCATCCCCAAAATTCTTAGTATAGTACTTTGTATAATACAGGTGTTCATGAAATGTAGTGTGAATTGCTTTATGAGAGCATGATGGTTACAGGAGCAGTGTGTCTAGGCAAAGGCCATTAGATGACAGGAAGAACTGAGGACCCAGACCCTTGAAACTTCAAGTAAGTATCTGAAGTAAGAAAAACTGATGCAAGAGTCAAATGTCCAGGAAGTCAGACAGAGCTGACTTGGTGGGAAGGGTGGGTCAAAGCAAGCATCTAGGAAGTCAGCTGAGCCAACAGCCCTGAAAGCCAAGACAGCAAAGCATTGCTGAGTCTGTTTCAGCTTTCTTCTAAGCAGGGTAGCCCTAGGATCAAGTGTGTTGGTAGCTACCCAGAGTTGCCCCCTGCATACACCAGGTCCAGATGGTTTGACTGAAAACAATTAAGCCATAGAAATTTAGTTAACTGAACAATCTATAGCAGCAATAGAGAATTCATTGAAACAACCTAGTCCCACAGTAGAATATCTTTTAAAATATTCTACATTTCAAAATTGTTTTCCACATTTCAAAAATAATACATTCTCATTAGAGAAACATCTTGGATGACTAATCTAATCTAATCGTGTTAATCAAATCTAACATGTCCAAAACCAAGCTCCTGATGGTGCCTTCCAGACCCCATCGGCCTACAGATATCCCCATCTCAATTAATACACTTCCATCCTCACAGCTGTCATGGTCAAAACCCTGGGTTCACTCATGATTACTTTCTTTAATCTCATATCCCATACACACATAGCATGCTCCCCAGCAGGCCTTTTGTACTTGCTGTTCCTTTGGCTAGCATATATTTTCCCCAGACATCCACCTGGCTCACACTCTCATCTCCTTTAGGTTTTTACTCAAAATTTACCTCCACAGTCAGACCTTCCCTGATGGCCTTCTTTAAAATTGAGTGCCCTCACCAACACTCTCTCCCTCTTCCCTGATTTCTCCATAGTACTTTTCACCATTGAACATATTACTTGTTTTACTTAATTTATTTGGCTCTCAGCTGATATGTACCTTCAGGAGTGCAAGGTACATACTATCTTTTTACTTTACTGCTTTCTTCCCAATGGAGAGAATATGGCTGACATTTAGTAGGGCCTTAATAAAGTTTGTTGAATGGATTAAAAAATCACAAATGAGCAAAATAATTCCACCCAGCAAACAGTATTCAAACCTTGATGTATGGTTGTTCCTATACTTTTCTATAAATTACTGTATTGTATAAATATAGGATCATACCATATATATAATATATATCAGTTCAATTCAGTTCAGTCACTCAGTCGTGTCCGACTCTTTGTGACCCCATGAATTGCAGCATGCCAGGCCTCCCTGTCCATCACTAACTCCCGGAGTTTACACAAATTCATGTCCATTGAGTGGGTGGCACCATCCAGCCATCTCATCCTCTGTCGTCCCCTTCTCCTCCTCCTCCAATCCTTCCCAGCATCAGGGTCTTTTCCAATGAGTCAGTCCTTAGCATCAGGTGGCCAAAGTATTGGAGTTTCAGCTTCAACATCAGTCCTTCTAATGAACACCCGGGACTGATCTCCTTTAGGATGGACTGGTTGGATCTCCTTGCAGTCCAAGGGACTCTCAAGAGTCTTCTCCAACACCACAGTTCAAAAGCATCAATTCTTCTGTGCTCAGCTTTCTTCACAGTCTAACTCTCATATCCATACATGACTACTGGAAAAAACCATAGCCTTGACTAGAAGGACCTTTGTTGGCAAAGTAATGTCTCTGCTTTTTAATATGCTGTCTAGGTCTGCACTCTTTATTAACCTTTAAATATTTTTGCTTATTTAATATTTAACTTTTTAATATCTCTCCATATATGTACTATTACTTTTCAAATTCATTTCAAGTCCATTATTCTTATTCTTTGATGTCTACTGAAGTGGAAAGTTGAAATGACAGGATTTAGTTGAAATATTCAGAATATCCAACAATTATGTGGTGATAAAATAAACACACAAGTTCAAACATTTTATACATATATAAAGCTGGTTTTAGAAAAGGCAGAGGAACCAGAGATCAAATTGCCAACATCCGCTGGATCATCGAAAAAGCAAGGGAGTTCCAGAAAAACATCTATTTCTGCTTTATTGACTATGCCAAAGCCTTTGACTGTATGGATCACTATGAACTATGGAAAACTGTGAAAGAGATGGGAATACCAGACCACCTGACCTGTCTCTTGAGAAACCTTAGAACCGGACATGGAACAACAGACTGGTTCCAAATAGGAAAAGGAGTACATCAAGGCTGTATACTGTCACCCTTCTTATTTAACTTATATGCAGAGTACATCATGAGAAATGCTGGGCTGGAAGAAGCACAAGCTGGAATCAAGATTGCTGGGAGAAATATCAATAACCTTAGATATGCAGACGACACCACCCTTATGGCAGAAAGTGAAGAGGAACTAAAAAGCCTCTTTTAAAAGGGAAAGAGGAGAGTGAAAAGTTGGCTTATAGCTCAACATTCAGAAAACTAAGATCATGACATCTGGTCCCATCACTTCATGGCAAATAGATGGGGAAACAGTGGAAACAGTGGCTGACTTTATTTTTGGGGGCTCCAAAGTCACTGCAGATGGTGACTGCAGCCATGAAATTAAAAGATGCTTACTCCTTGAAAGGAAAGTTATGACCAACCTACACAGCATGTTAAAAAGCAGAGACATTACTTTGTCAACAAAGGTCCATCTAATCAAGGCTATGGTGACTGAACTGAACTGAACTGAACTGAAAGGGTGCAGAGTAGCCATAGTCATGGACAAAAATTATCAAAGAATAATATCTGAAGAATATTTGTTTTATGCTTTTTCTTTTACCAAATAGTTATGTTGATCAACTTATTTTTTACTGAATTATTTTCAGTCTTATAGCCTAGAGCTTGTGTTGGCAGAAGTTAATAGACACATGGGAAGAACCAAATCTCTCAGGAGCATTCTGATTCTGGCAGAAGCAGGAGCAGAGGGGTTTAGAACCAAGAGAAGATCATTGTAAATGTTCTCCTTGGAAGACTTCAGGTCCTCAGACCACAGAAATTACCCAATTTCACCAACCATCATATTAAGACAGAAATGTCCCTCACCTCTCTACTATTCAAGGATGGATAATTAAAGATGAGTCAGACCTCTCTGAGATTTTTCAAAGAATAGTCTTGGCAGTGCTCAGTAGGTTTTTCCAGAGTCAAAAGCCAATGGGATAGATTTTTGGAGTCCAGTGACCCTCATCTCTTTGTCCTTGTACTGCATGGAGGTTCATAGGGGGGCACTAAAAGGATCATAGCTTCTGTTCCACATCCGCCACCCTTGCTTGCCACTTTGGTTCCTTGGACTCTGTATTCATCTGAGAACCATTTAGTTGGTAGAAATTTTGAGAGTTTAGACTGACTTCTCAATACCTAAATAAAATGGATGATGCAACTTTTCTTAAAAGATGGAAACCAGACCCTCTATTTTGTATTATCAATTCAACTACTGAATTGAGGTGTCCCTAGCAACAGTGTAGGGCCTTAAACACTTCCAAAAGGGGATTTCCAGGAGGGAATACTGAGTAGGCCCCTACAGAGGATTCAGTCTTCACATAAAGGGAGGAGAGCGATCAGTCATCTTTCAGCAGTTCAACTTGAGGCCCATCTTGAAGAGAGATGAAAAGATGAATAAAATCACATCCTGAACCTACCATGTGACATACCTTATGTTGGTGCTTTCGCATATGTTATCTTAGTTAATCTCCACAACCACTACATTAATAATAATTACCTGTGATGTGGGTGTCATTATACCAGTTTTACACATAAAGAAAATGTGGCTTAAAGAAACTGCATAATTTCTAAGAAGCAATGTCAAAATTTGGAACCTTCTTAAAACTTCTAACTCCTAAATCATTACTCTGACCTACCCCTTCCATCATGCTGGATTTTTGTTCTTCAAATATAAGTGGAGGACTTCCCTGGTGGTTCAGTGGTTAAGAACCTACCTGCCAGTGCTTGGGACATAGGTTCAACCCCAGGTCTGGAAGATTCTACATACTGTGGGGCAACTAAGACCATGTGCCACAACTACTGAAGCCTGCACACCCTACAGCCCATGCTCCACAAGAGAAGCCACCACAATGAGAAGTCCAGGCATCACAACTAGAGAGTAGTCCCCAATCATCACAGCTAGAGAAAGCCTTCACATAGCAATAAGGATGCAGCACAGTCAAAAATAGATAAATAAATCATTTTTTTAATGTAAATGGAATAGTGGTGTCTTGATGAGGAAGATGGGAGGGATGAGATATGACTCCTAAAGAGTATGGAACTTTTAGAGTGGTGATGAAAATGTTCTAATACTGACTGTGTTGATGTTTACCCAACTGCAGGGATATACTAAAATCCATTGAATTATATACTTTAAGTGACTGAATTGCATATGGTTTCTGAATTATTTTATAATAAAGATGCTACCAAAAATAACATTTAATGGAAGACTTTCCCCACCAGTGAAGCCACAAAAACCTCTCAGTTTCCCATAATCAACATATCCTGAGGTTCAAAGGCTGTGCTCTATATCTCTTTGTAATATTATATAGTAGACAGTAAATAAATGGTTTTTAATAGTATTGACAAAGCAGGTCCAAATTTTCCCACTCCAGTCAATGGGGAAAATACCCAGTTAAAAACAGCTGAATGGAGGTCAAAACCATAATCCTAAATGAAAATAAGACAGCAAAGTTTCTCTAGCATAGTCTTTCTTGCAGTTCAAGAATCTGTCCATCTCTTCACATTTCTTTCTCTTCCATCATCCCCACCATGATTTTGTGGTTACACAAATTCAGATTCAAAACTAGAAATTAACTGAAAAGTTTACAGTATTTTCCTCATTCTATGATGTCATCCTTTTGCCATGAATCATCAATTTAATAACAACTTTTAAATAAAAGTGGAACATCACATAAAGCACATACATTGTACATTAATTTAGCACTTCAGAAATGTTCAAATGTGGGAGAAAATGCATCTTACAATCAAAGAAATGAAGTAATTTCCACGAAGGTGATAATCTAGTTAAAGCAAGATTTTTCCACATTTGAAGAAAACCAAAATGTTTTGTTTAAAATCAGAGGGGCAATGATTTTTTTTTAATAACAAAAATACAGGCCTGAGATGACAGGAAAAAAGTGGTATTTATTGTTAGTGTGGAAAGTGGCTTCTTAGAACTTATCAGATATTCAAGGCCATGTTCTACCAATTCATTTTGACTAGGATGAACTTTCATTCTATTTTGCAAAGGTAACAGAGAAAGTGGAAAAGTATTTGGCTTTGGGCATCCTTGCTGAAGTCTATATGTTCTCAAAGGCCTGGAGAAGTATGCATAATTGCTGGGACAACTAGGCTATTACCAGCATGCTGCAGAACTTTCAACAAAGGACTGGAGATTGGAGCACCCAAGCTCTGAAGCCTACCTGTCCTTGCGTAGTTCAGTTTTAGGGTTTCTCAGGTAGCTCAGTAGTAAAGAATGTGCCTGCAATGCAGGAGCCCCAGGTTTGATTCCTGGGTTGGAAAGATCCTCAAGAGAAGAAAATAGAAACCCACTCCAGTATTCATGGCTGGAGAATCCCATGGACAGAGGAGCCTGGCAGGCTACAGTCCATGGGGTTGCAAAGAGTCAGACACAACTGAGTGACTAACACGTTCACGTTAAAAAAACAAAAGACAGTTTAACAAAATGAACCAAACCCTACCTACAAATCAATGCTTCGGCTCTGTATCGGTCAGTCCATTGCAAAGGTGACTTAGGCTGGAGGCAGTAAGGAAATTCTAGCATCTCTGTTCCTGGCTTAATCATGGGAAGAATTTGCCTAGCCTAGCATCCCTTGATTCCTTTCTGCCTAAAGAAATAAGACCTAGGAGCCTCAATATCATCTAAGCAAAGGGATTAAACAGGGTAGAGTATGAGACTCTGTTCTGCTACTCTTGCTAACAACTTGATTTCTTAAATTTTGGACAACCTATGCTCCTGGCCTACTCCATCTCCTACTAGAGTCACACCTGCCCAAACCTCAGGTATTTGCTTGGTGGGAAACCCAGAACAACTCAAAAACCATCCATATATACACATAATAAATGTTTCTTCTTGACAAAGAAAACACAAAATTCCAAACAAATGGTGATAATATAAGAAGAGATTTTTCAATAGTGAGTTCTATGAAGGCAGAAACTACCATATTTGCTGGCACAGGAAGGAGTTGTAGAGATATTCTGACTACTTTGTATAGAGATTTTCCAAGGGAAAATCTTTTAATCATATTATTAATATCACATAAGAGTTAAAAGTAACTCTAAATTGTGATTACAGAGGATAATATTGCTTTGTTTAATAAATATAGCTTATTATATACTAGAATCCAGTAGGAAAGTACATATTCTGGGTTTGAAGCAATATGCTGTTAACTTCGAGAAATTATAATTCAAGTGGCTAGAAAATTTACATTGGTATCACTGAATATGGGCATATAGCAGAGTTATATTAAAGAAAAAGGTCCTCATGTTCATACACTTGAGATTGGTAGTTTAAAATTGTTAAAAATAACATTTTTTAAGTCAGTTAATGATAAATAACTGCAAATAATAGTATTTCAATAACATTTTTTTAACTTTACACATATAAATACATTATTCATACATTCATATATTCTCATTCATTGAGAATAGGCCTGTTGGTTGAAATTGGTCACTTTCTGTTTTTGCATAAACTAAACTCATAATATGATGTCTCCAATTTCCAGTTTAGGTTTCCTTAAAGAGTGATGAGAACTTGAAGACATTTACATAGAATTCTTCTTAGTTTTTACAACATTGCTACACCAATCTTTTGCAGCTATTTCTTTTATTCCAAATTCGACAGCAATATACATAGTTTTAAAGATCACCTTAATGAGCCTTTACAAAGTATCTAAACTTATCCTCACGTACACATTAACTTTGCACATATATCTCACTGAATTTCTCACTAGCAAACATGGATAATTTCTCCACATTTCATGAAACAATGCATGGAAAAAGAAAGGGCAGTTGTATGTCAATTGAATCGCAATAAAACTAAAAAAAAAACAGACAAGAAATTACACAAGCATACAAACAGTACCTTTTCAGCCCTTCTTAAGACAAAGTAGAAAATACAATTGAAATGAAATGTGTGGCTTCCAAAGAAGCGAACAGAAAGGCAAGTATGGACTTATTTGTTAAAATATACATGAGAATGTAAAGTAAAAGAATGTATAATAAATGTGGCAGGTGGAAAAAAAAAAAGAGCAGGGTGCTCAGAAACATAAGATCTCATTCAAGTGCCCGTGCCACCTCTTTCTAGTGGTGTGACCTTGAACAACTCAGTGCAGCTTCCTGGAACTTGGGTCTTCTCTCAATAGAAGAGGTGGTCTAAGATCTGTAACTTTCAAACTATAATCCTAAGAGTTTTGTGTATTTGCTCCCAGCTGACAAATGCTCTGTCCTAACAGAGGAATGAATGGGAGGCACGCATGCACACACATTCACATACACAGCCACTCAAGGTTTCCTGCTTTACATATCAGGCTTCCAGGTAAGATTCTCTTTGTTTTCTGACCTAAAATTTAAAAAAAAAAAAAAAAAGGAAACAACTGGGAATTCAGGCAGGCTCTAAATTTCTGTGACTCTTCCTTCCATACAACCATCTGTACAAAAGGCATCCAAAAATGTGAGTTGTTGATGGTGTCTATTGTGAGCATTGCAGCACTGAACACTCAGCTATCAAGAGCTGCTGGAGCTAAGCCCTTTTCTACATGCCAGATCTCTCACAGCGCTGCACATGTTTAAGGTTTAAAAAGTGCAGCCTAATTAGCAGAGAGAGAAAAAAAATAATAAAACCTGGCTGCTTAACATTGGTGTTGCCTTTCAATTGTATTCCCATTTGCAAATTTTACCATTGGATTCTTTTCCTGATGTAGTTGGCATTTTATTTCCCTGTTAAGACTAAGCTCAAGAAAACAGAGAGAGGAGGAAAGAGAAGGAAAAAAGAAAGAACCAAACAAGCAGAACAGAGGAGAACAGCCTGACAAAGATCACCGGAAGATTGTTGCCTCTAAAAAGTTCAGGAGCCTTGTAATAAATAACCCTGCATAAATCCAAAGAGATTTGAAATGTTTAACTAGGTATTAAATGTGAGCAAATACACATACACACCACAGCCAAATATGCTTTAGCTTCATATCCTGAACACTATAAAAATGTCCTATTTATTGTGTTCTCAACAGTTTAGCAGCTTGAATATATTATATTCCTTAGAGGCAGCTACAATGCAAGGTTCAAGTTCCTAAAGTTCAAATCGGTTTCGGGCATTAAAAAAATTTCCCATAGGAAGAATTAATTTATCTGAAGGAAAAAAAAAACAGGAGTGAGAATTTCTTCAATTAATCCATGTTTTGGACAGAGACAATGGAAATTCTCAGTCTCATAGATGACTTTTGCAGAAAGGCTTAAACCAGAAATCTCCCAGGAGGCCACACCCATGTCTGTTAGAAGTGTATAAGCATGAAAATATGTAGGACATTTACATATTCATTGCTCAAAGTTTACATAAACTGACTATGTCTGTACAGTTGATTCTCAGGCACTTTTCAAGTTGACATTTTATACCTGCTATCTCAAGTTAGTCAATTAGAAAGTTCACTTATCTATATTTCTTCTCACTCAGCTAATACTACTATACTGGGTCCCCAGAGAGGAGGCACATTACTTAATTCACAGAATCAGAGGCAAGATTATGAGATGGGAGAGTTGAAAGGGTTTTATTCTCTATCTCTCTGACATACAGAATTAGGGACAGAAAGGCAAGGTCATCTGAAATTTTCCTATGGCCCCTCAGAGCTGATAAACCACAATTTGGAAAACATCAACCTAAAAGGGGGAAATATACAGAGTGAATTAGAGTGTGGGCTTTTGAGTCAAATAGTAGTGGATCCTTATCCCAGCTCTGCTTCCTGCTAACAGAAATCTGGCAAGATTTCAGACACCTTATTTTCCAATATGTAAAATGGGAATTATGCTGAAGACTGTTTCATAGAGATGTGCAAATTAAAGGAAGGAGGCCTAGATTTAGTTCATTACTGTTTTAGAATTATTACCTCTATCCTTTGCTGATGATTTTGACAGTTAATAGCATCAAAGGAGTCCTTACAGATAGAAAATTTCTCTTAACTTAGTAAAATTCCATAATCAAACTCTTCATGTTCCACTTTAAAGAACTAAGATTATTTATGGAGAATTCATATATCCTAAAAAAATTTTCTTGCAAACTAAGAATTATATGTTATTAATCCAGTTGCCAATCACCAGAGCCCCCTCTCCATCATCCTTCACCAGTGAACTAAGGTCATCATGCTGTTCTGTACTATTGATACCGTGTAGTCTCTCTATACTTTTCATGGTTACTACCCTTTTCCATACCCACTTAAAAAAAAAAAAAAAGAAGAACCACATAGGTCTAAGCCATTTCAGGGTCAAGGGTACAGTTAGGCATTATTTTCCCCCTTCTCAGCTCTATCATGTAAAGAGATAGGATAGAGATTCTAAAATTCAGCAGAGAAGAGGAAAGAGGATTTTAGTCCTAGCCCTTGACTGATTTTAATTTGAAGCATTTCAGTATGGTTATTTCTCAGAGTCATTGAGGGCTAATGGTGCAATTTGATTTTGCCTAGATGAATTTCCCATGACAAATGATATTGGCTCATCATTTATGGTAGTGACTGAGTGCCAATATTTTTCTTCCTCCAAAGCTTGTGTAGGACAGCATGGAGCGCTTATGTTCCTTAGAACATTTGTTTCCAATTTTACAAACACTGTGAATGTGGTTATTTTTGTAGCTCTGTTAGGAAAGTGCATGGCATTTGGTTTTCTTGTTGCAGTTAATTATAAATCATTAGGATTCCAAAGCCCACAACAAAGGCCTTGGACCTTGAAGCTCAATCACTAGTGATTGCAGTGGTCCTACCCACAGCCCTCCACCTCTTGCTTAATCTCTCCATTTCTCATCATGGAGCAGGAGGGAGGAGGGGGCATTATTTTAAGATGTTTGTATTGGCTTCTAAATGTGAAGCTTTGGTTCCAAGGTCTTCTTTTTTCCCAGAGCAAGATAAACTTCTTTGGGTTGTAAATCATGGGAGTTTTGCATCACTTGACAGAGTCCATGTTTGAGAGTCATTCCTATCGCCTCTCTGATGACTTAGGAAGCAGAGAGAGTTGCCCACGCATCATGAAAAGGACCCTTTCAGTAGCACTGGGCTTATGCCCAGATCTGTTGCTTTAGGAAGATAAATTATTTCTATTTTCATCCCCTCCCCACCTCAACCCCCCAGTTACAAAAAAGGCATTGTGACCTAACTGGTAACTTTAGGACAAGCCACTGGCAAAACTGAGAGATCTAAGATAGAGGGCCCTTCCTCAACCTCTGAACTGACCCTTCTTCCTGCCCACAGCCAGACATTCACATCCTTGGGCTGCCCCCAGACCCTGCTGTAATTATTCATCCTATCCTCACTCCCCAGGGTAGCACCCGTAGTCCCAAGTTTTTCTCATTAAAATATCTCTGCCCTAAATATCATTTTCCCACAGGGTTCTGTTTCTTGCTAGAGAGCAAATGAGTAATCTAATTTTAAATAAACAAACAAACAAAATAAAACCCTGCACTCATATATCAATAGGTACCAACTGGATAACGAAGTGAGGAATAGACTTGTTTTCTCCTTTTGTAACTTCCAAACTTTTCTTCATTCATGGTCCTTTGACTGAATCAGAGTGGGCAACTGATGCTCTGCCTTGTTCACCTCTATCCCCAGTGCCTGGAACAGCCCTTGGTACCCAGCGCACTTCAAGAACAATTTGATGAAGATATATATATGAAGGCCCATCCTACTTCTCCTTCCTTCCCCTGTCCCTGGCTGACCCAGAGGGAGGCCTTGGAGTAGAACTTCCCCACCATGAACCCAACGAAATATATTCAGAGAGTACCAAGAAGGTTGACCCTGAAGAACACTTAGTCCCAGCTCACCACTTCTATATAAGGAAACTGAGGCCCAAGGTCACACAGCCTGTGAAGCTGCAGGTGTCCCACAGCAGCCTGATGTACCAGCGCCAAAAGCATCTGCTGCAGAGGATAAAAAAGTGGTCAAAAATCACCACTGCTCCAGAACATGAGTGACCTACTCTTGAGAAAGCTCCATGCAGAGTTGGGCATGGAGTTTTACAGGCACAAAGAAATCACATAAAATACAGTAGGACACTACCCCTTCTTTAAATAGTAACTTTATTCCTACAGGGCTCTCCCCTCTGCTCATTCTTCAGGTCTCAGCTATTGAAAAAAAAAAGTGTTTTAGGGGAGCCTTTCCTGACCTGCTCCCTGTACCCTTTCCCTTGGTGATGCTCCTGGTTATAATATGTATTCTATGTCCAACTTCCCTAAAGACCCTTTTTTATTTAACATTTTATTTTGTATTGAGGTATGCTGTTCAGTCACTAAGTCACGTCCAATTCTTTGCAACCCCGTGGACTGTAGTATTTCAGGCTCTTCTGTCCTCTATCATCTCCTGGAATTTGCTCAAATTCATGTCCATTGTGTCTTTTATTGCATCTCTTCTGCTGCTGCCCTCGTCTCCTTTTGCCTTCAATCTTTCCCAGAATCGGGGTCTTTTCCAATGAGTCAGTTCTTCACATCAGGTGGCAAAAGTATTAGAGCTTCAGCATCAGTCTTTCCAATGAATATTCAGGAATCATTTCCTTTAGGATTAACTGATTTGATCTACTTGCAGTCCAGAAAACTCTTAAGAGTCTGCTCTAGGACCACAATTTGAAGCTTTAGTTCTTCAGTGCTCAGTCTTCTTTATATCCAATTCTCGTATCTGTACACAACTACTAGAAAAATCATAGCTTTGACTAGATGGACCTTTGTTGGCAAAGCGATATCTCTGCTTTTTAATACACTGTTTAGGTTTGTCATAACTTTCCTTCCAAGAACCAAGTATCTTTTAATTTCATGGCTGCAGTCACCATCCTCAGTGATATTGGAGTCCAAGAAAAGAAAATCTGTCACTGCTTCTCATTTTTCCCCTTCTATTTGCCATGAAGTGATGGGGCTGGATGCCATGATTTTAGTTTCCTGAATGTTGAGTTTCAAACCAGTTTTTTCACTCTCCTCTTTCACCCTTATCAAGAGTCACTTTAGTTCCTCTTCATTTTCTATGATTAGAGTGGTATTATCTGCATATTTGAGGTTACTGATATTTCTCCCAGCAATCTTGATTGTAGCTTGTGATTCATCCAGCCTGGCATCTTACATGATGTACTCTGCATATAAATTAAATAAGCAGGATGACAATATACAGCCTTGTCATACTCCTTTCTTAATTTGGAACCAGTCAGTTGTTTCATGTCCAACTGTAACTGTCACTTCTTGACCTACATACAGGTTTCTCAAGAGACAGGTAAGGTGATCTGGTACTCCATCTCTTTAAGAATTTTCCACAGTGTGTTGCGAGCCACACAGTAAAAGACTTTAGCATAGTCAATGAAGCAGTGTTTTTATTGAATTCCTTTGCTTTCTCCATGATCTAATGAATGTTGGCAATTTTATCTCTGGTTCCTCTGTCTCTTCAAAATCCAACTTGTACATCTGAAAGTTTTCAGTTCACGTACTGCTGAAGCTTTCTAGCTTGAAGGATTTTAAGCATTACCTTGCTAGCTTGTGAAATGAGCACAATTGTATGGTAGTTTGAACATTCTTTGGCATTGCCCTTCTTTAAGGTTGGAATAAAAACTGACCTTTTCCAGTTCTGTGACCACTGCTGAGTTTTCCAGATTTGCTGACATATTGAGTGCAGCACTCTAAGAGCATCATCATTTAGGATTTTAAATAGCTCAGCTGGAATTCTACCACTTCTACTAGCTTTGTTCATAGTAATGCTTCCTAAGGCCCACCTGACCTCACACTCCAGGATGTCTGGCTCTAAGTAAGTGGTCATATCATCATGGTTATCCAGATCCATAGTAAAGAGTTCTGACAAAAAGTGGTTCACTGAAGGAGGAAATGGCAAACCACTCCAGTATTCTTGCCAGGAGGACCCTTGAATAGTACAAAAAGGCAAAAAGAAATGATACCAGAAGATGAGCCCCTCAGGTCAGAAGGTATCTAGTTGTTACTGGTGAAGAGTGGAGCACAATTATTAATAGCTCCAGAAAGAATGAAGAGGCTGGGACAAAACAAAAACAATGACCTACTGTGGATGTAAGTGGCGATGGAAATAAAATCTGATGCTGTAAATAGCAATATTGCATAGGAACATTGACTGTCAGGTTCATGAATCAAGGTAAATTGGAAGTGGTCAAACAGGAGATGGCAGACTAAACACTGACATCTTGTGAATCACTGAACTAAAATGGACAGGAATGGGTGAATTTAATTCAGATGAACATTATATCTCTTACGGTGGGCAAGAATCCCTTAGAAGAAATGGAGTAGTCCTCATAATCAACAGAAAGAGTCTGAAATGCAGTACATGGGTGCAACCTCAAAAATGACAAAATGATCTCAGTTCGTTTCCAAGAAAAACCATCCAACATCACAGTAATTCAAGTCTATGCCTCAATCACTGATGCCAAAGAAGCTGAAGTTGAATGGTTCTTTGAAGAACTAAAACATCTCAACTAACACCAAGAAAAGATGTCCTTTTCATCATAGAGGACTGGAAGTCAAGAGATACCTGGAATAACAGGAAAGTTTGATTTTGGAGTACAAAATGAAGCCAGACAAAGGCTAAAGGAGTTTTGTCAAGAAAACATGCTGGTCATAGCAAGCACCTTTCTCCAACAACCCAAGAGACAACTCTACACATGGACATCACCAGATGGTCAATATCCAAATCAAAATGATTATGTTCATTGCACCCAGAGATGGAGAAGCTCTGTACAGTCAGCAAAAACAAGACCTGGAGTTGACTATGACTCAGGTCATCAGTTCCTTGTTGCAAAATTCAGGCTTAAGTTGACGAAAGTAGGGAAAACCACTAGTTCACTTTGGTATGACCTAAATCAAATCCTTTACGGTTATACAGTAGAGGTGATGAGTAGGTTCAAGGGATTAGATCTGATGGATAGGGTGCCTGAAGAACTAGGGACAGAGGTTCATAACATTGTTCAGGAAATAGTGACCAAACTATCCCTATCCCCAAGGAAAAGAAATGCAAGAAGGCAAAGTGGTTGTCTGAGGAGGCTTTCCAAAGAGCTGAGGTAAGAAGGCAAGTTGAAGGCAAAGGAGAAGGGCAAAGATATACCCAACTGAATGCAGAGTTCCAGAGTATAGCAAGGAAAGATAAGGAAGGCGTTCTTAAATGAACAATGAAAATAGAGGAAAACAATAGAATGGGAAAGACCAGAGATCTCTTCAAGAAAATTAGAGATATCAAGGGAAATTTTCATGCAAAGATGGACACACAAAGGAAAGAAATGGCCAGGATCCATAGAAGCAGAAGAGATTAAGAAGAGGTGGCAAAAATACACAGAATTAATTATTGGGGTATAGCCAATTAACAATGTTGTGATGGTTTCAGGTGAACAACAAAAGAACTCAGTCATACATATGCAGATATCCATTCTCCTCCAAACTCCTTTCCCATCCAGGCTGCCACATAATATTTAGCAGAGTTCCATATATACAGAAAAGGTCAGTTTTCATTCCAATCCCAAAGAAAGGCAATGCCAAAGAATGTTCAAACTACTGCACAATGGCACTCATCTCACACGCTGGCAAAGTAATGATCAAAATTCTCCAAGCGTGGCTTCAACAGTACATGAACCAAGAACTACTAGATGCTCAGGCTGGACTTAGAAAAGGCAGAGGAACCAGAGATCAAATTGCCAACATCCACTGGCTCATCAAAAAAGCAAGAGAGTTCCAGAAGAACATCTACTTCTGCTTTATTGACTACACCAAAAGCCTTTAACTGTGTGGATCACAATAAACTGTGAAAAATTCTTAAAGAGATGGGAATACCAGACCACTTTACCTGCCTCCTGAGAAATCAGTATGGAGGTCAAGAAGCAACAGTTAGAACCAGACATGGAACAATGGACTGGTTCCAAATCAGGAAAGGAGTATGTCAAGGCTGTATATTCTCACCCTGCTTATTTAACTTATATGCAGAGTACATCATACTAAATGCCAGGCTGGATGAAGCACAAGCTGGAATCAAGATTTCTGGGAGAAAAATCAATAACTTCAGATATGCAGATGACACCACCCTTATGGCAGAAAGCAAAGAGAAACTGAAGAGACTGTTGATGAAGGTGAAAGAGGGGAGTGAAAAACTTTACTTAAAACTCTACATTCAAAAATCTAAGATTATGGCATATGGTCCCATCACTTCATGGCAAATAGATGGGGAAACAATGGAAACAGTGATAAGCTTTATTTTCTTGGGCTCCAAAATCACTACAGATGGTGACTGCAGCCATGAAATTTAAAAGATGCTTGTTCCTTGGAAAAAAAGCTACAACAAACCTAGACAGTATATTTAAAAGCAGAGATATTCCTTTGCTAACAAAGGTCCATCTAATCAAAGCTATGGTTTTTCCAGTAGTCATGTATGGATGTGATAGCTGGACCATAAGGAAAGCTGAGCACTGAAGAATTGATGCTTTTTTGAACTGTGGCATTGGAGAAGACTCTTGAGAGCTCCTTGGACTGCAAGGAGATCAAACCAGTCAATCCGAAAGGAAATCAGTTCTAAATATTCATTGCAAGGACTGTGATGCTAAAGATGAAGCTCCAATACTTTGGCCACCTGATGCAAAGAATTGATTCTAAACTTTATTAGAAAAGACCCTGATGCTGGGAAAAATTGAAGGCAGGAGGAGAAAGGGACGACACAGGATGAGATGGTTGGGTGGCATCACCAACTCAATGGACATGAGTTTGAGCAAGCTCTGAGAGTTGGTGATGAATAGGGAAGCCTGGCATGCTGTAGTCCATGAGGTTGCAAAAAGTCAGACACGACTGAGTGACTGAACAGAAGTGATGTATACCGTACATGGAACTACACAGTAGGTCAGACTCTTCAGTGCAGAAATATGTCTGTCTTACTCACTTCCATGCTGCAAGCCCCTAGCACAAAGCCAAAACATAGGTGTCCAGTAAATATCTGTTATGTGTGTTAATGCTACTTGACTGTGGGTCATATTTGTTTAGCCTAATAAATGGCTTGAGTTAGGCCTCCTGGTTTGTTTTTGCCTGTTTTTACTTGATCAGTCTCAGCTTCCTCTCTGGATAGCAGATGAAGCTGTTCCTTAAAGAAGTTTAAGTCAGTAAAAACACAGGTGAAAGGATCTCATCCAGTTTCCTCGAAGGAAATTTGCTAAAACTTTTTCCCCTCTAACCTCCTTGCTGTCAGGACCCATTTATAAAGCAGAGGGCTACAGCTATCAAGGAATTAGTCAGGTTTCCTCTTTTCTTGAGAGGATAAAAAATTAGCTTCTGAATAGAGTAAGCTATATGATGTTTACACTGCCTATTCTGGGAAGGACAAGTCTATACCACCTAATGACTATTATTTTCTCTAGATTTTATTTTCTTGGAGCCTTTCACAGCAGCTGGCAACAGCCATAGGGAGAGGGCTAGCAGGTTAGCTTGCTTCAGACACAGTAGAGGGAAAAGGAACCACAGAAATGGAGCACAGGAGTCACTTTTAGGGGATCATTCTCCAATTTCCTGCCAAAGTGTTTTTGATGAAGACAATTATTGGTAACTGACTCATAACAACACTAGAAAAGAGTGAAGGTAGTTATTGTGAGGATAAAGAAATGCATATGGGAAGGCAGGAGAATGTGAACAGCCAGGACTCAGAAAAGCAAGAAACAAGGTACCTTTGGGGTTTGACCTCTTAACACACACTATCTGCCTCTCTCTCTTTTTCTCTTCCTTCTCCATATTGCCCTCTCTAGAAACCACCTAGTACATTATTTCTGCTTGAACATACCTATCATGTTTCTCTCTTCATACATTAATATTTTAATTCTAGCTCCTACTGCTAACTGGAAACTGACTCTGTTTCTCAACTCCAAATCCCCAAAAGAGGAACTGGATCTGCCCTGCTTGTTTTATCTGGGACAAACTCCAATAACAAGTCATAGGTTATTGGCAAGCCCATAACAATGCTCACTTTGACTCTTGTCCAATCAGTGTAGTAGGAATGAGAATGAAGAGTGAGTTCCAAGGCATAAAACATGGACATGCCAACTGAGGAGAGGGTGATGGCAAAATTTCCTAAGAAAGCAGTGAAGATGGTACAAACAACCCAAATATCAACTGCTCTAATTCTCTCCCAACAGGGGCAGGCAACTGGTGTCTAAGGATGTAGAAATTTAAGTCTTTCTAAGACAGTTCCATCAGAGTCTCTGCATTACTGTTCCTGTGAAGGCTGACCACTCCCATCCACCAGCATCTGTGACTCTCTGCCTGGGACTTTGGCAGTCATAGACATACACTCCAGGCAAGCCAGAGGTCCCTGGGAATTGATGCCACCAGAAGCAGCATTCAATCAACGACAAGTTGGAGTCAGTAAATACCCCAGATGCTCTGGTTTTCAGGTTGCACAATCCTGAAGTACGTTCTACCCTTTCCCAGAGGTCCAGAGTATGACTGAGCCACAGAAGCCCACAGAGACAAGCTGCTCAACGACAACACTCTATACTGGCTTCCTCCATTCCTAGTCCAGAGAAGGCACTGGCACTCCACTCCAGTACTCTTGCCTGGAAAATCCTATGGACAGAGGAGCCTGGTAGGCTGCAGTCCATGGGGTCGCTAGGAATCAGATGTGACTAAGCGACTTCACTGTCACTTTTTTGTTTCATGCACTGGAGAAGGAAGTGGCAACCCACCCCAGTGTTCTTGCCTGGAGAATCCCAGGGACAGGGGAGCCTGGTGGGCGGCCGTCTGTGGGGTCGGACAGAGTCGGACACGACTGAAGCCACTTAGTAGCAGCAGCAGCAGCCCTTCCTAGTCTCACTTCTCTACTCTACTGCCTGTTCCTCTGAGATTCACACATCCTAGACCGGGGTGTGCTTCTTAAAAGCTCAGCCTATGAAAAAAGTTTTCCAGATTTAAGAGTTCAAACCAACACATTCTTCAGATAATGTGATCCCTCTGTGTTATGGTCTCCTTATCCTTTTCTATGAATCACCACAAACACTTAAGAATGGCAAGGCAAAATTCACAAATTTATCATTTCCTACAGGAAGATGTGTTTGCTCTGTGAATATCATTACACAACTGGTTCACTCCTAGATCTGCTGTATGGTGGAACAGGTTGTATTCCAGAAATAAAAACAATAACTTAAGCCAATTTAAGGAATGAACAAGGTGGTCACTCTCAGAAATATGTCATAGTCATAGTCAGAAAAACTCAGTCAATAACCAAAAAGGTAATTTAAAAACAACACAAGTTCTTCAAATGGACAGATATACTAGGTCCATACTTTAGAACATCAGCATCATAAAGATAACAATTCTGCCATATTAATGTAATAAATTTAGTGCAATCCAAATAAAAATTATCAGCAGTATTTTTAACTATTTTATATAGAAAAATAAACAAAACTAGCCAGAAAAAAACTCATTAAAAAAATAATGAGGGCAAGTTAGCCCTCCCAGATATTAAAATGTGATATAAAGGTACATTAATTAAAGCAACATAATACTAGCCCATAAATATACATGAAATATTCCAGTAAGACCCAAAAACATACAGGAAATTAACATATGATAAAAATGCATTATTAAAGAAATTGTGTTCATAGAATGGATAGCCAGTAATAAATAAAATTGAATCCATTCCTCTAATCTTAAAACAAAATATATTACAGATGCAGTGAACATTTAAACATAAAAACTGAAAACCACAAAATTATTAGGAAAAAATAGAAGAAATTTTTGTATAATTTTGATATGGGAAAGCCTTATAAGCATGATATGTAAGTCAGAGTCATGAAACATAAGATTGATCAATTTGACTATTTTTAAAATAAAAAATTTAAAAATTTGCAGAGCAAAAATTTCCATAAGCAAAGTAAAGGAATACATTAAAAAATGGGGTAGAAGACTTCCCTGGTGGTGCAGTAGATAAGAATCTGCCTGCCAATGCAGAAGATACAGGTTCGGTCCCTGGTCCAGGAAGATTCTACATGCTGCAGAGCAACTAAGCCCGCACACCACAACCACTGAGCCCATACTCTAGAGCATGCAAGCTGCAACTATGAGCCTACATGCCCCAATTGCTGAAGCCTGTGCACCTAGGACTTGTGCTCCACAATAGGAGAAGCCAGCACAATGATAAACCTGTGCACGTCAATAAAGAGTAGCCCCCTCTCACTATAACTAGAGAAAGCCCATGCAAAACAATGAAGATCCAGCACAGCCAAAAATTTAAAAATAAATAAAAATATTTTTTAAAAATGGGGAGGAGACTTGCCTGGTGGTCCAGTGGTTAAGAATCTACCTGTCAATGCAGAGGAGATGGATTCTATCAGTGGTGGGAACTAAGATCCAACATGCTGCAGAGCAAATAAGCCTGTGTGCCACAACTACTGAGCCTGCATCCTGGAGCCAGTGAGCCACAGTTATTGAAGCCCACATGTCCTAAATGCCTGTGCTCCATAACAAGAGAACCCACAACCACTGGAAGCACTCACATCACAACTAGAGAGTACCCCCCGCACACCTCAACTAGAGAAAGGCTATGCACAGCAATGAAGAGCCCATGAGCAGTCAAAAATACTAATAATAATAAAATTAAATTAAAATTTAAAAATTCTTAAATGAGGTTTTGCAATTTGTATCATAAATGGCTTGGTTCCCTAGCATATAAAAATCCCCTAGAAATTATATACAAAAGTAACAACCCAATATTTGCCAACAGATGTGCAAAAGACAAGTAGATAGTCCACAGAAAAGGAAGTGCAAATATTCTTAAAATATGATAAGTTACGATCATGATTAGTCTAAAAGAAAAACACACTCCTATATGACTCTCTTGTATGACTCTCACACTACTCTACTATACTCACACTTCTAACATCAAATGTGGGGGGGTTCCCAAACATTTGAGTTTGGAAAGCAATTCTTCCACTGAGTTTAGTGTCTTACAATATGGACTCATTTCTGACACTATCTACCGTGTGTGTGTGTGTGTGTGTGTGTGTGTGTGTGTGTGTGTGTGCGCGCACGCATGCTAGTCAGTCATGTCCGACACTTTGTAGCCCCAGAGACTGTAGCCCACCAAGCTCCTCTGTCCGTGTAATTCTCCAGGCAAGAATACTGGAGTAGGTTGCCTTTCCCTTCTCCAGGGGATCTTCCTGACCCATGGCTCAAACCCAGGTCTCCTGCAATGTAGGCAGATTCTTTACCACCTGAGCCAGCAGGTAAGTCCTGAGTTAGTGTCAAACCCACAAGTTAAGGGCTCAGGCTTACAGGACTTCAGACACTACTTCATCATTTCAGATACTAATGTCACTTGACCCACTGGCTATAAGTCAGAGGTTTCCAAGATTCCCTCCTTCAGTTCTATTAGTTTACTAGAGAAGCTCACAAAATTCAGCAAAATTATTTACTTACTAGAATAGCAGTCTATTATAAAAAAAAATCTAACTCAGGAACAGCCAGATGGAAGATGCATAGAATAAGAAATGGCAAAAAGGGATATAAAGCTTCTATGCTATCCCACCCAGCACCTCCCTGTGTTCACCAATCCAGAAGCTCTCCAGACACTGCTCTTTTAATTTTACTGAACCTTCATTATGTAGGCATGATTAATTGATTCAATCTCATGGCCTTCTCCTCTCCAAGGGCATGGGGGGAGGGTGGAAGAGATTGAAAGTTCCAGTTCTCTAATACTGGTTGATTCCCCTGGCAACCAGCCCCTTCCTTATGGATTTTCCAAAAGTCACTTCATTAATACAAACTCATGTGTGACTGAAAGGGTTTTGTTATGAATATCAAAAGACACTTCCTATTACTCTGGAAATTCCATTGGTTTTAAAAGTTTTGTGCCAGTAGTAAAGAGGAACTAAAGAGCCTCTTGATGAGGGTGAAGGAGGAAAGTGAAAAAGCCAACTTAAAGCTCAATATTAATTAAACTAAGATCATGGCATCTGGCCCCATCACTTCATGGCAAATAAAAGGGGGAAAGATGGAAGCAGTGACAAATTTCCTCTTCTTGGGCTCCAAAATCTCTGCAGATGGCAACTGCAGCCATGAAATTAGAAGACGATTGTTTCTTGGCAGGGAAGCTATGGCAAACCTAGACAGTGTGTTAAAAAGCAAAGACACCACTTTGCCAACAAAGGTCTGTATAGTCAAGGCTATGGTCTTTCCAGTAGTCATGTACAGATGTGAGAGCTGGACAATAAAGAAGGCAGAGCATCGAAGAATTGATGCTTTCAAACTGTGGTTCTGGAGAAGACTCTTGAGAGAGAGTCTCTTGGAAAGCAAGGAGATCAAACCAATCAGTCTTAAAGGAAATCAACTCTGAATACTCTTTGCAAGGACTGATGCTGAAAGTGAAGCTCCAATACTCTGGCCACCTGATACAAACATCTGACTCATTGGAAAAGACTCTGATCCTGGGAAAGATTGAAGGCAGAAGGAGAAGAGGGTAACAGAGGATGATACATTTGGATGACATTACCGATTCCATGGACATCAACTTGGGCAAACTCTGTGAGATGGTGAGGGGTAGGGAAGACTGATGCGCTACAGTCCCTGGGGCTGCAAAGAGTCAGACATGACTGGCAACTGAACAACAACAACAATGAGGGACAAAGAACAAATATTGTATATATTTTATTATATATACTCCCTTTTACTAAATCTTACTACTGATAAGGTAAGTACAGTGAAAACTATAGTAAAATACCATTTTCACTTATCAAATTTGCCACATGGAAAATTTTGATATTACTGTGTTGTCTGGGTAACAGACAATTCCACACACTGCTAGTGCAAGTAAGAAGGGGAATATCTACTAAAATTTTCAATGCACAATTCCTTTGACCCATCAAGTCCACTTTTATGGGCAATTCAGAACCCTCTCTAGAATAAGGATCACCAATTTTTTTTTTCTAAAAAAGCCAAAAAGTAATTATTTTAAGCTTTGGTGCATGGGGTCTCTGTCTCAATTACTCAACCTTTTAGTGTAGTGTGAAATCAGCCACACACATTGCATAAATGAATGAGCAAGGCTTTCCAATATAACTTTATTTATACAAACAGCTGTGGGTGGGATTTAGCCTGCAGGCCATAGTTTGCCAACTACTGCTTCAGAGGCAGTAGGTGCAGAAAGGCTGAGCACATCCTCATTGTGGCAGAAACCACTACTGTCCCCAAACTCCATTTCGTCCCCCTTGTAAAAGTCCTGCAACCAGGATTTGGATGTCCAGACTGCAATTCTCAGCCCTACTGGGAGCTTGGTGATCGTGTAATTAAGCTCTCAATGATGTGGGAACAAAAATTCTGCTTCCACCTCTGGCTCATTTCCTTAGGCAAGATTTCTTAGGAAGAAATCTCTGTTCTTTTTCTCTTTCTCACTGGCTGTTGACAATGACCAGAACAGCATTAAAGCCATATACTGAAAATGGCAGAGCTACCATCAACCAGAGTACCTGAATGACGAGAGCGGGCAGAGTGGCCCATGGTCCCACCCATGAGAAACTGTTCCAAACCCGGTCTCAAAGGCAAAACCATTTTGCTCATAACCTCTTTCTGAGAAGTTAGCATTCCTGATAAAATGCTTAAGCAATTTTCTGTGAACTTTAATGGGATTAAGGTTTGCTCTCAGAAACCAATTACCCACATGCCCAATTACCCACACACTCAGTTGCCAGCTGTCGATCAAGGGTCCAGTGACCTTTAACCAGACTTTCTTTTCTTTCTGTGTCTAGTTTAACAATGACTATCTAACTGAACTCTCTTCCTATCAAATGTCCCTACCAATAGTAAATTTGGGAAGTGGCCTTTTTAGGGTCCATTTTCCTTCTGTACCTAATCGTAATAAAATTTTGATACATGCTCACAGCTAAATTGCCTGAAAGCTTTTCTTTAACACTTGGAACACTCACCTGGTACTGTAACATGAGTGAAAAATAAATTTATGATTCTTTAAGCCACTAAATTTTGGTCTCTATTTTGGCAGCCAAATCTACCCTAATACATTCACATTTTCTAAATTTGTTTAAATTTACTAAATTCTTGCTTTGTGTCAAAGACTATACTAAGCACTTTACATGTGTTGTATGTCACTAAACTCCACTTCTTTCTCATAATAAATACCTACCACTAGGACTGGATGCTGGGCCAATGACCACCACCACTAATAATAATACTAGTTGTAGCAGCAATAACAACAATAATAGCAGTAGTTAATACTTATTGAATGCTTTCTATGAGTCAAGCACTGAGCAAAACTCTTTATATCTTATTCTTTAAAATGTTATGGGGATTCATCTTAGAAAAAGCAAGCAACCAATCCAAGTTTTATCACTAGTGTTAAATTAATCTCTGCCATAAGTTAATTCACTGTATTTAGAAAATGAAAGGAAACTTAATGCTTTCCTATGAGCAAAGCTCAAGACAATCACCTTGGTTGAGGAAGATCCAGAGTAAATGAAGCTCCTCTTTAGGGAATCGGGAGGGAGGAGGGAGGGGGTTCTGGAGGGGGAGCATATGTAAACCCATGGCGGTTTCATGTCATTGTATGGCAAAACCAACACAATAAAGTAAATAAAATTAAAAAAAAAAAAGAAGCTCCTCTTAAAAGCAATATGATTCCCCCAAAGCATATTAGCATCATTGAGACAGAACTGGTGGTGAGATTTTTTGCTTTGTTTTCCCCAAAGGAACATTATTTTTATAGGCTGAGAAACATCATATACTTTTGCTGTTTAGGGCTTTTTCACTGGTTCTTCCTAATGCAAAAATTTGAAGATGCTCTTGAAGACTTTTCTCCAAAATGCCCCTACCCTTCAGGAGAAAGAAATCATCTAATTTCATCCCAAAGGCTTGACTTTGTTTTAAACCAACCTCAGATTATAGGCATAAAAGAAAGAATTAGATTTTGATTTGAAGAATAGGCTAGGCTTGGAATCAGTTCAGCTCAGTTCAGCTCAGTTGCTCAGTCATGTTTGACTCTTTGTGACCCCATGGACGGCAGCATGCCAGGCCTCCTTATCTATCACCAACTCCTGGAGTTTACTCAAACGCATGTCCATTGAGTTGATGATGGCTTGGAATAATTTTCTCTAAAGAGGATTTAAGAATTGATATTGTCATATTGCACTTCAGTAGGGTTGAACAAACTTTTTGTTGTTGCATTTGTGGTTATGCTAATGAGCCTATGGAGAGGTTCAGTTCTGCACATGCACTCACCCTGGTCCTGAAGGAGCGGGGTATTCCCCCTAGAGAACTCCTATGGTCCTCTTAGGTGAACCAATCTCTTCAGACTGTGCAGAACACAGGTTTTCCAGTGACACATTCAGGCAGCAAGAAAGAAAGAGTTGGAACAATGCAGGGATGGCCCTCTGGTGTCAAAAGAAGCCTGGCTGCCCCATTTGTCTTTCAAGAATAAGAAAAAATTTCTGGAATTTGTAGACATGTTCAAGTTATGGGAGCCTCAAGAGAAAGACATCTAGGGTCCCTGCATATGAGGAAGAGTTTCAACAATATTAGAAAAAAAATTCATCACTTATGCATCCATCCATTTATTTTACAAATAATTATTGAGGACTTACTATATGCCAGGAACCATTCAAAACTTAGGGGAGGGGGGAAAACCAGGGAAGTACTGGTCAAGGGTACCAAGTTTCAGTTGGGCCAGATGAGTAAGCCCTAGAGATCGACTGTACACCATAGTGCCTGTTAGCAACAATGTGTTGTGCAGGAAGGGTAGCTCTTCTAAGTGCTCCATCACCATCACCACTCCTCTGGCCAGCAGTGCTGCCCTGATTCCTCTCAGGTGTGTGGGTGCTGCTCAGCCATCACCCTTTATACCAGAAAGCTAGCAGGCACCGTGAGGAAAATACGAAACAAGAAGAAAATAGAGGAGGTGCTAGAGGAAGAGGGATATGTGGTGGGAAAAGTTCTAGATTGGCAAGTGGTAAAGGGCCAAGTGGAGTATCTCCTAAGTGGAAGGGGGTCTCAGATGAGGACAACACACAGGAGCCAGGAGATAACCTGATTGCCCTGACCTCATTGCTGAGTTTCTGCAGTCACAGAAAACAGCACCCAAGACAGATAAATCAGATGGAGGCAAGTGCAAAGCTGATTCTGATTCAGACGATATCAGGGAGGAGAGCAAACCAAAGAAGAAGAAATGAATCAGAAAAGCCTGGGGTTTGGAACCTAAGCAGATTATCAGAGCTACAGACTCCAGTGGAGAACTCATGTTCCTGATGAAATGGAAAAACTCTGATGAGGCTGACCTGGTCCCTGCCAAGGAAGCCAATGTCAAGGGCCCACAGGTTGTCATTTCCTTCTATAAGGAAATGCTAATGTAGCATCCCTATCCCTCAGAGGATGATGACAAAAAAAAAAGATAACAAGAATTAACTCTCTTGAATACCAGCACCTGTCACATCTGACTGTGGGTTTCAAGTGGGGAGAAGAGTTCTACTTGTCTTGACACCATAAAGGTGGCTTGAGAAGATATGCTTTGAAGAGCCAGTATAGTTTCTGTGCCCTATATCAGCCTAAGTGCTTTACAGCCATTCCATGCTGTACAGTTTGCACACCCATCTCAGTGGAGGGGAAGGGGAATCAGTGTTTCAAAGCAATTCTGAACTTCACTAAGAAAAGCAAAGGGTCATTCATGATGGATAAAACTTGTAGAGTGGGATGTGGGAGAGCAAGAGATACTGTAGATCTTCAAAGAGCATCTCCACAACCCACAGCCTTCTTCCCAAGAGGGTTAACTCTGCATTTTTACAGCATAGAATGTGTGTATTTTTTGGCTATTACTGGTGTATTATTTGGTATGGGTGGAATGGGGTGGAAAAGAAGGGAGACGGGAGTTAGGATCATTTTTGTTAAAATTTGAAGAAACTGTGAAACAAAGGAAAAAACAACTGATGATGATTGGGTTCTGTGTCCAGAATATTGTATCCTTTCAAAAAATGTCATTGGCCACCTAAATGAGGACTGTGAGAGACTGTTTAAAAGCTGTTAATGCCTGAAACTCAGAAGCTAAGGTATTCCCTGCCTGAGATTAATGCTGGTCCCAACAAAGGACTAAGCCAGTTATGAAGTTAACAAAGTTGCCATTTGGGGGATGGAAACTGGTTGAGAAGGCAAAGTCTTATTGAATGTATACAGGAGGATCATTCTGTCTTCTGAGGAGCCAATTCTTGAAATTGACAAGACTCTTTCTTTTCCAATTATGAAGTTGTAAATATCAGTTTCTCCACCCAGGCCACTGGCTGAAGTATTTAGGGAAGGGCAGAGAGTGGTATAGGAGGTAGGTAGATAGGGAAAGACAAGGACCAGTGTTCAGAGGGTGGAAAACTCTTGGAGACTCTGTTTTTTTGAACTTTGGAACCATTGATGACAGGGTTTAGTCACTGACGGCACAAGTTCAAGAGCTGAATCATTTCAAAAATTAAATCTTCTCAGGAAAAGAAGATTTTCATACTGGGGAAGTGGTTCACTTTAAAACAAAACAAATTTTTTAATCCTAAGAATTAACTAAAATCTAAAACGCTGTCTTGGATCATGAGCTCCATCACTTCTAGGCATCATCTAGACCTACATCTAAAATCCCATTGTAATTTTTAGGCATGTGTTAGGTTTCTGTGAAGACTTTTGTTTAAATGTAAATTTCATACCAACACTGTCAGTTTTTTGTCTTAATAAAACTATAGATTTATAAAAAGACGTTAATAAATAAACAAGTAAATAAAGAGGGTGGGAGTAAATGCTTGGAAATGATGAAGATGTTTATGGCATTGATTGTAGTAATGGTTTCACAGATGTATATTTATCTCCAAACTCATCAAGTTGTATACTTTAAATATGTACAGCTTTCTGTATAACAATAACACCTCAATAAAATGGTTTTTAAAAAACACTAGAGACACAATAGTGAACAAGGTAATCAAAGAGATGTGACCACATTTGTAACCCATGTGGTGGTTCATACAAGCATCAAATATAGATTCTCTAATGTCGTGTGTTTTTTTTTCAGTTTACACTTCATTCTCGCTCACTCAACCATCTTAAAAAGTGCATATAACTCTCCATGTATAATGTTGGTTATATGCAGCCAAACAATTGCCTCATTGGCCCTACTGAAGTCTGAAATTCTCCTCAATAAGTCCTCCTTCTGAGCTCAGACTTGTGTAAATGTCGGGAATTCCCTGGAGGTCCAGTGCTTATGCTCCATTCTTGCACTGCTGGGGGCCCAGGTTCAATCTTTGGTTGGGGAACTAAGATCTCACAAATCAAGTGGCAGGGTCAAAAATTAATTAATTAATTAATTAAAAATACACAGATTTGTGTAAATATAAGAGTTACCATTTAAATGCAAATAGCCCTGCAGTCATAACGCATTGCATCATTGTCATTTATTAACACCTTTCAAGTGTAACAGAAACTGGGAAGTCTAAGAAATCCTGGAAAGGGAGAGAACGTAAGAGTGCTTCCACAAAGAACAAGACCCGCTGGCAGCCTCAGCAGGAATATGGGAAGGGGGTTGCCAAGCGATTGAAGAAAGGTGAACTGAGCACATACTTCCACTGGAAGAGACTGAAGGACTTTGTTGAAGGACAACAGGACAATCAGTAAAAAACTGAATGATGTCTGGTATTAGACTATGTAATTAGTTACTCATTTATATTCTCATGTATATCTGAACCTCTTAATGGTTCACAATCATTTTTGGAAGAAGGTATGGTATACTTTATGTAATAATATGAAGAAAAATCTACTTACCAGGAGAATCCACCCACCACCAAAATTGTTTACTTGGATGAATAACTAAATTATAAGCTTTGATGAGGAAGAAAGCCTCCAAGAGGCACTTGATGATCACTCTGGGGCTAATTCCAGGGTTTGGCTTTGCTGACAAGGGTCTATAAACTGGGGACAGAAGCTGAATAGGCTGGATAATAAAAGAGTCTTCAGAGGCTGTTTGGAGTAACAGAGGAAGAATGACAAGGTCACTGGCAGAGGACAGAAGAGGAATGAAGACCTTATTAGTTCTCTAATGTGTGGTCTCTGATGCAAATCAACTTCCCCATTTCCTCATGAAATCTTCAGTAAAAGTCCATTCTTGTTAGTGTGTCCTATTAACGGGGGTTCACCAAAGACCTTAGGGAATAGTGTGAATACCAACCATCCACAGCAGTCGACCACATCTGGCTTCTACTTATGAATATTTAAAGAACTGGAGTTGTACAAGGCCCAGGGCATAGAGCCTGCTGCTTAACGCAGCATTATACATTTGGAGATGGGATTTTTAATAATTTTTTATTGAAATACAGTTGACTTAAAATGTGTCAGTCTCTGCTGTATAGCAAAGTGACTCAGTTATACACATATAGACATTTTTTTAATATTCTTTTTCATTATGGTCTACCACAGGATACCGAATATAGTTCCCTGTGCTATACAGTAGGACCTTGCTGTAACTATATAATAGTTTATATCTGCTAATCCCACACTCCCCTCCAGCCCTCCACCACCCCCTCCCCCTTGGCAACCACAAGTCTGTTCTCTATGAGTCTGTTTCTGTTTTCTAAATAGGTTCGTTTGTACCATATTTTAGATTCCACATGTAAGTGATATCATATGATAGTTGTCTTCCTCTTTGTAACTTACTTCACTTAGTATGATAATATCTTGTTCCATCCATGTTGCTGTAAATGGCATTATTTCATTTTTATGGTTTAGTAGTATTTCAATGTATATGTGGGCTTCCCTGGTGGCTCAGACAGTAAAGTGTCTGCCTACAAAGCCAGAGACCCAGGTTCGATCCCTGGGTCGGGAAGATCCCTGGAGAAGGAAATGGCAACCCACTCCAGTACTCTTGCCTGGAAAATTCCATGGACCGAGGAGCCTGGTAGGTTACAGTCCATGGGGTCGCAAAGAGTCGGACATGACTGAGGGACTTCACTTTCACTTTCCATGTATATGTACCATATCTTCTTTATTCATTTATCTGTCAATGGACATTTAGGTTGTTTCTATGACTTGAATATTGTGAATACTACTGCTGTGAACACAGGAGTGTATGTCTCTTTTTGAACTTTAGTTTTGTTCAAGTATATGCCTAGGAGTGGGATCATTGGATCATATGGTAATTCTATTCTTAGTTTTCTAAGGAAACTCCCCACTGTTTTCCATCATGACTGCACCAACATTCCCACCAATAGGGTAGGAGGGTTCCCTTTTCTCCACATCTTCTCCATCATTTATTGTTTGCAGATTTGCTGATGATAGCCATTCTGACTGGTATGAAATAGTATTTCATTGCAGTTTCGATTTGCATCTCTCTAATAATAATTAGTGATGCTGAACATCTTCTCGTGTGCCATCTTTTCACACTAGCCATCTGTATTTCTTCCCCATTCTCAGGAGGCATGTGACTCTGGATTGGCAAGACTAGAGAATTCCACCAAGGCCACTTTTCCCAATGAAGACAAGAATTAGAGAACCTGGCTCTACATTGAGAGACAAACACAATCCATGGGGCCTGGGAGCATAGAGCTTCATGAAATTGATCTCCTAAAAATAAATTCCATCATCTTCTCCATCAAAATGCTGCTGAGACTCCATTGGGTGGCACTATTGCTTACATTTTAAAATTTCAAATAGTCAAAGTCACATTTCAAACTCACCAGCAGAAAGAATAGCAGAGCTTTCTCCAAGAAGCTCCAGAAGACATCATCCTACCAAGGTATATCACAAATATGGCTAAACTACAGAAGGTTCAAAGTAAGTAAAATATGATTTCTTGGAAAATAACTCAACTCATATAAAAAACATTATCTACCAGGTTCAATGAGCATCAGCATCCTCATTACAATTTCCATGCAACTGGACATCCTGAAGAGCTTCTTTCTTCATTTGAGATATATTGCCAGCAATTTCCACTCACTTCTGTTTAAGGGATAATGGGGGAAGGCATACTGTTCTGTGGCTTTTCTTTTCCGCAAACATGCTTAAGCCTTGATTAGTCGATTACCCCCATGACTCCTATATACATTTACAGTAATTTATATTAAGAAAAGTTCCACCTCTTGCACTAATGGGAGTTTTGATGATCAACTCAAGGTCCCTAGCTACTATGTGTAGCTGCTATCCTTGCATGGACTTCCAAGACCTTTCCCCGCACTATAGAATAATGGATCTTTGAGAAATATAATACTTCTTCTTGCTCCTCCTCTCACATCCACCTTACTAACAGATAGAAATAAGCAGGGGTGATAGCCAGCAAAGCAACACTGGACACAACTGTCACAGTTACAATTACCAGTGTTTGGCATAACACACACAAGCACACATGTGCCACACAATGGGATTTTTTTCAACAGATTAACCCCCTATTAATTATATTTTTCACTGTTAATATTTTAACTAATTTAAATAGCTCCATGCTGCTGTCCTAGAGTAAAACCAAGCATGTACACTGCTAACTGCATAACAATGAAAGATTATGCTATCACAATCAATTACATGTGCCAACTTTTTTCAATAGCACATTCTGCTCATGACAGCCAGAGAAACAACAGGGGGAAAAGAAAGAACCAAAACCATAAGCCATATATAAAATAAGAGGAAAAATACAATAGAAAATTATCCCAAAGTTTGATGCAACGGATATGACTGATGGTAGAAGCCCTCCCCATTCAACCCTGGCTTCTAGAAAACAGAATAAAAAGCCCAAGACAGAGATTTTAAACAGAGTCCTTGCCATGCTACTCTGTGGACCACAGTAGCAGGAATGGCATCATCTGAGAGCTTGCTAGAAATGCAATTTATCGGGCCTTACCTAGACCTAATGAATCATATCACACAGGTGATAGGCATGCATGTGAGAAGCTCTGCTCTAGCTCAATGGGGTGTGAGAAAACAGAAACCTCCTAATGATGGAGGGCCATTTCCTTCAAGGATGAACCTAGAAGGAAGTAATGTTTTTATTTTTTTTCAATGTGTTACTGTTTTAATGTTTTTTCAGTGTTTTATAGGGCCTCTTGCCCATAAGTTTCCAGATGGAGTCAGTTAGACAATGTGATGACTTTGACAAATGATTAATTTTCGTTTTTAATTCATTTTTTAATTGAAGGATCATTGCTTTACAGAATTGTGTTGGTTTCTCCCAAACCTCAACATGAATTAGCCATAGATATACACATGTCCTCTCCCTTTTGAACCTCCCTCCCACCTCTCTCCCCATCCCACCCCTCTAGGTTGTTACAGAGTCCTGGTTTGACTCCCTGAGTCATATAGCAAATTTCCATCAGCTATTTATTTTACATAAGGTAATATAAGTTTCCATGTTACTCTCTCCATACATCCCATCACCTCCTTCCTCCCCTCCCACCATGTCCATAAGTCTGTTCTCTATGTCTGTGTCTCCATTGCTGCCCTGCAAATAGGTTCCTCAGTACCATTTTTCTAGATTCCATATATATGCACTAGTATAGAATATTTGCTTTTCTCTTTCTGATTTAATTCACTCTGTATAATAAACTCTACATGGTTTATCCACCTCATTAGAACTGACTCAAATGTTTTCCCTTTTATGGCTGAGTAGTATTCCATTGTACATATGTATATATGTACCACAGTTTCTTTATCCATTCATCTCTCAATGGACATCTAGGTTTCTTCCATGTTCTAGCTATGTAAATAGTGCTGCAGTGAACATTGGGGTACGTGTCTCTTTTCAATTTTGGTTTCCTCAGGGTATATGCCTAGTAGTGGGATTACTGGGTCATATAGTGGTTTTATTCCTAGTTTTTTAAGGAATCTCCATACTGGACAAATGATTTTTAATGTCACTTTCTGCCTGTACTCTGCACATGCCATGTCTTATAGTATATTTTCAAGTTACAACAGGACATAAAGATTTGTATTTTATTAGTGACTTTGTCTTTTTACATGATATTTTAAGTTTTATTGCTTAAATGAGAAATCTAGATACACTTAATTCATTTATTCATGCTAGACCTGGAGAAGGAAATGGCAATTCACTCCAGTATTCTTGCCTGGAGAATCCCATGGACAAAGGAGCTTAGCAGCATAGAGTCTGTGGAGTTGTAAAGAGTCAGACACAACTGATGGGACTGAGCACAGCACTTATTCATTCAACAATAATCATTGACCATCTGCTATGTGATAAGCAGGGTTCTAAGTGCTACAGATACATCAGTAAATAAAACAGACAAAACTGCCTGCTTTCAGTGGGTTTGCATTCTTTTCAGGGGAGACAGACCATAAGAAAAAATAGTAAGTGATATCATATGATGTATGTTGATAAGTGCTATGGAAAATAACAGAACATAGAGGAGCACTGGGGGAATAGGGAAGGGTTTGCAATTTTAAGTGGGAAGGTCAAGGTAAGTATCATTTGAGCAATGACTTGTAGCAAAGCAAGGGGTAAAACACTCAGATTTCTAGGAGAGGAGCAATCTAGGTATGACTGGCATTTTGAGGAAAAGAGGAAATTTATGGAACAGAATGATCAAGCAGAAGAGTAAAAAGAAATAAAGTCAGTTAGGTAACAGGAATGTGAATTAAGGCCTTTTATAAATAAGGATTTTTATTTTAAAAAAATAAGCTTTACTCGGCATCAGATGGGATGTCAATGGAGCTTTTTGAGCAGAAAAGTGGCATGACCTAACTCATGTTTTAACAGAATGATTCTAGCTGCTGTTTGAGAATAGACTATTGGGATAAGCAAGAACAGAAGCACAGAGACCAGTTGGTTTCCACCATAATGCAGGTCAGAGATGATAGAAGCTTAGATTAAGGTGGCAGTAGCAGAAGTGTTGAGAAGTGGTTAGATTCTAGGTATCTTTTATAAGATTTGTTTATGCTTTGGATGTGGGGTATGAGATAATGAAGGAAATCAAGGATGATAAAAGTTCATGGCCTAAACAATTGGAAGGTTGGGAAAGATGTAAATAGGGCAAGTTTGTAGGAGGAAGATCAAGACTTTCTTTTGGACAGGTTGGATTTGCGTTCTAAAGGCAAAAACCCTAACACAAACCAATGTTTCATGGGAGACAACTGTTTAGTTACTTTTTTATTGACATATGAGACGGGGGGGGAAATCTTCTCTAGGCACTGGGCAAGGAGATGAGTTGGAAGGGATGCAAAAGACATGAGCACTTCCGAAGAGCTTTTACTTCAGCCCTATCACATATTGGTGTATCACTTATGGGAGGCATTAAGTTTCATAGGTCTCAGTTTCCCCATCTCTGCAAAGGAGCCCTGCATTTAGCCCCTCCCTGTAAAGTCCCAAAATGAGGGAATAATATCCAGACAGACAGGCATTCACAGGCACCCGCTCATGCACAAGTAGCAAATGAGTCCATGGCACCGCCTGAGCCCTTCAGAACCTGGACGCCAGCTAGAGATGAGGGAACAAAGCTGAAAACACTGACTTGACTCAGTGTAGCTAGAATGGACTAATGTTGTGTTTTCTGTGATTGAAAACAGTCTCAAGGGACTTCCCTAGTGGTCCAGTGGTTAAGACTTTGCCTTCCAAAGCAGTGGGTGCAAGTTCGATCCCCGATTGCAGAGCTAAGATCCCATATACCTTGAGGCCAAAAAACAAAACATAAAACATGAGCAATATTGTAACAAATTCAAAAAAGACTTTAAAAATGGTCCATATCAAAAACACTTTAGAAATGAGACCAAGTTGGGTTATCAAAACCTAAAGTGACTTTTTTTTTGCACAACCAATTATTAAATCCACATTTCTACTATTAGTAGCTTTCGAAATCACTTCACATTTTCTCTCTTCCATGAAGACCTTCTTGATAGGCTCACCAGGCTATCTTATTCATTTGATACTCAGTACACAGTCTTGCATTGTTATTTATCTTTTATTTATATAGCTTGAGTCACCTCCTTGAATTCATCAATATTTTCAATTCAACAAGGCTTTTTTTTACAGCACTGTATAGAATTGCTTTTAGCCACGAGTAACAATGGATATGATTTGCATAATTTCACAATTTTATTATTTCTGGCTATTAAGGGCTGACGCAGAGGTTTAGCAATATCAACCAGTACCCAGACTCACCCCACATTTCTGCTCTGCAGTCCTTACTGTGATATCTTTTTATATTTGGCCTTCTTATTTCAAGCAATATGATTGATTTAACTGCAAACATCACATCTCCACACAAACACATTTAAGCCCAGAATAAAGGTGCTGATCTCCTTACCATCTCTTTCTATTCAGAAGCAAAAGCCCTCCCAGGAGACTTCTCCTTAGACCTAATCAGCCATAATTTGGTCACATAACCACACCTAAACCTCCCTAGCAAATAGGAATTGCCAACGTAGGTTTAGACCCTGGACTCAAGAGTGGTTCCTATTTTCAGAGTATGTTGTAACCCAAACAAAATTGGGGGTGGGGAAATTTGTAAACTTAGGAAGAAGTAAGAAACAGCTGTGGTGTTGGAGAGGACTCTTGAGAGTCCCTTGGACAGCAAGGAGATTCAATCAATCCATCCTAAAGGAAATCAGTCCTAAATATTCATTGAAAGGACTAATCCTGAAGCTGAAGCTCCAGTATATTGGCCACCTGATGCAAAGAGCTGACTCTTTAGAAAAGACTCTAAAGCTGGGAAAGATTGAAGATGGGAGGAGAAGGGGACAAGAGAGGATGAGATGGTTGGATGGCATCACTGACTCAATGAACATGAGTTTGAGTAAACTCCGGGAGTTGGTGATGGACAGGGAGGCCTGGTGTGCTGCAGTTCATGGGGTCACAAAGAGTCAGACATGATTGAGAGACTGAACTGAGCTGAACTAAATGGTGTTTGATACAAGCACTGTGTTCAAGGCATCCTTCTGGTCCTATCTAGAATATAAAAATGAGTTAGGCAATTACAGGTTATAGGCCCGGTGGTCAGATACACGGATGCTGGAGCCGGACTGCCACAATTCAACATGGCTCCTTTACTTACTACCTATCTGACAGTAGAGGAGTCACCCACAAGCCTCGCAGCTTCAGCTTCCTCAACTGTAAATGGAATTAATAATAATACTGACCTTAAAGGACTGCTATGAGCATAAAATGAGGTAACATGACAAAGTGCTCAGCATGGAATATGGCACTCAATAAGTAAATAGACAATCTCAGCTACTACTACTATTATTTGTCTATTCTTCATGGTAAGCCTATGTATTAATTGCAAACTTGGTGGGTGCCCCTCAAGGTAGTGGACCCCAAATAAGAAGTGACCTCTGCTCTCCCAAATCTCACCTTTTACTGACTAAGCCCATTCCTCAGGTCAACCATTCTTCACAGTTTGACATCTATTCATGTATGTGGATACTACCCCCTCATTTATTTTTATTAAAATGCTATCATAGTATCATTCATTCATTTGATAAATATTTAAAAACATTTACCATATGCCTTGGATAGTTCTAAGAGCTGGAAATACACGTGAATGGGACAGATTCTTCAGAAGCATGGTTTGTTCACAATAAATAGTCATCTACTCAGTCTTCATGACGAACTACCGCTTTCTTATTTTTTTAATATTTATTTATTTGGATGGGTCTTAGTTGTGGTATGCATGATCTTTTAGTTTCGGCATCTGGGATCTAGTTGCCTGACCAGGAATCAAACCCGGGCCCCCTGCACTGGGAGCAGGGAGTCTTAACCATTGAACCCCCAGAGAAGTCTCCCTCTCTCTTATTAACAGTTTTCTGCTATCCCATCAGATGATTCCACCAGAGTGTGTTTAACTATTCCCTTTTTAACAGACATTATACTTCTACCTTTCTACTATTAATTTCATACAAGATTTTGATGAACTTCCTTTAAATCTATCCTACAAACATACATAGGAGTCTCCTGTTGGCTAGCTTTCTGAAGCAGCTTGTTATATCATAATTTTTCCCTTTTCTCAACACTTGGCACAGTGTTTTATAGCCAAGGGTGTTTCAACAGCATTTACTCAATGATCAGTCTCCACAACCATCCCTACCTGATTAACCATCCCTTGAACTTTCTGCATGACCTTTTTTTTTAATGTTTCAATGAGAGACTGAATTCTTGCATTGAAACAAATAAAAATGTAAAACCCTAATTCTGTTTTGTAGGATTTAAGTTATAATTCACTCCAATTTATTAAAAGGCTGCTTTGGGGCTTTCTACCAACAACTTGGCATTTTTAATATGTTCTCATTATAAATTTTTTAAAACATTGTGTTTTTAAGGAACAAATTTTCAAACTGGCTTTTGAAAGTGTCCCCAGAGAACTGCTGTGGATTGCTACTGACGTGAAGAAAACCAAACATTTACCATGTGGAATTATCATCTGCATATCCACAGGAGCCCTTCCCGGAGGCTGTCTGGGGACCAGAGCCCCCAAATTGCATTTATGCTATGTGACAAACAGCAGGGAAGATGTCTAGTTTCGTGTCTTGCTCGTCTGATGTGGGTGTCAGTAAGTGACAAAAGAGCACAAATGGTCTGTTTGTGTTAAATGGAAATCAATGTGGACTATCACTTATTAAAGTTCTTATTAAATGTGCACTTTTTTGCGTGTGTATTACTTAATAACGAAGGGTAACAGAACTTCAAAGGCTTGCACCCATGTAAAACTGCATGTAGTATCAGTCAATGATGGCTATGAAGAGGCAAAAAATGTCATAGTTCAATAATTTGTGAACTTGGAGGATGAGAGCAAATTCTCTATATTTGAGAATGAAGAAACTAGCAACAATTGTTTGGGTGTATAAAAGTTCAAACATATGGGGATGTATAAAAGTTCAAACGTATGATGAACATTTGTTCATCAAAACAAACCTGAGTGGCTTAGAGCATTTTTTCAAACCTTTCTGACTGCAACCCACAATAAGAGATACTTTTTATATCACTACCTCATGCAGATACATATGTACATGCCACACACGTGACAAATATAAGTTTCATAAAATAATACCCTTACTACATGGTATTTTCTATCTTATTCCATCCATTTCAGTTTTCAATGAAGTTTCTGACTCACTGAACTGATTTCAGGACTGACTGATTGAAGGTTTATTATTATTGATGGTCAGCAGCTATCCACTAAAACTAGGGGAAAAAGCCAACTTAATGAAAATTGGAAAACTCAGGCACGTAATTGTCACATAGGTCAAGTTTTAGAGTCACGGAGATCTTGGTTTTAGTCCTAGCTCTATCACTAGTCTGTTACTTGGGAAAGATGCTTAAGTTTCATAAGCCTCGTTTCTCCATCTGCGAAATGGGGATAAAAATAGTATCTATGATATTATAGGCTCTCAAATGATAGCTACAATCACCAACGTCAGGGGGATGATGATAATGTTAATGGACTCACTCAGCTTGAAATACGTCTCAGGAGTGTCAACATACTCCAGGGGAGAGCAAGCCCTACAAAACGAATGAATCTTCTATGGTTGTATCATTCTATTTACAAATTACACAGGCACCCAAAGAAATGTTTCCTAGAAAAAGAATGACAGTGTTTTCCAAGTCCTAAAAGGCACAGTTTATAATATAATCCTAAGACAAGTACATACGCAGCTATGCTCATAGCAGCACTATTCACGGTAGCCAGAAGGTGGAAACAGCATAAATGACCATCAACAGATTAAGGACAAATACACAATGGAATATCATTCAGTCACAAAAGGAAATAAAGTACTGAAACATGCTACAACATGGATGATCCTGCAAACCATGCTGAGAGAAAGACGGCAAACACAAGTCACATACTATATGATCTCCTTTATATGAAATATCCAGAATATAAAAAGTGATATAGACAAAACTCAGATCGATGGCTGCCAGAAGTTGAGGGGAAGAAGGAGAGGGGGCAAATGCTTAATTGGTAGGGGGTTTTACTTCGGAGTGATGAAAATGTTTAACTAGACAGAAGCAGTAGTTGTGCAACATTATGAATGTACTTCATGCTGCTGAATTGTTTGCTTTAAAATGGTTGATTTTATGATATGTGACTTCCACCTCAATTTTCTTAAATGAGAATGCCTAGTACATAGGAAGAAACCCAATAATTATTAGTAAATTTTATTACCTGTTCTCTATATATAAATATATTATTACATTGTTATTCTTAAAAAATGGGTACAATCCAGAGGCATTAAGTCTGTCTTAGTAACATTCTGACTAAAAAGAAATTCACAGATTCTCCTCAAGAGACAGAAAGAGAAGACAGCATCTAAAGAAAGCAATGTATTTAATACACACAAAACTCCCACCAGAGCCACACAAATAGATGGAAGATGGAGCAACCAGCCAAACCTGAATGCAAAAACACAGCACAAACCTGAAGGAAGAAAGCAATATTCATAAATATTTTTAAAAAGTGAACTTACTTTTTAATCTGGATATGAAGTCTTTAATGGGGAGACTCCTCTCACAAGACCAACAAGCTTGAAGAGAAAAAGAGAGTGATTGAGGGAAAAACACATTTTTTAGATTTTTTTTCTTATTGAGATATTTTTGACATACAACATTTTGTAAGTTTAAGGTATGGAATATATTGATGTGATATATTTATACTGTATTATAATTATCATTGTAGCATGAGGTAATACCTCTACCAAGTCACATAATTATCATCTCCTCTAGTACTGGAAACAATTAAGATCTAGTCTCTTGGTAAGTTTAATTTTTTTGTTCATAGCAGAGTTTTGTATCTATAATCACTGTACTGCATATTAGGTCTAATCTATTAGTTGCATACAATAAAAAATTAATAGGAGCAAAGTAACATTCTATATTTAGGTGTCCTAAAACATTTATAATTCAGTGTTTTTTAAAAGGTATAAAATCAGACTTAGGAGCTAAACATTAAAATATAAAATATGTGGGGTTTCAGTTAAATAACTGCTTTGTGGATGCTTAAAAAAAAGAGCAGAGATTTCACTGATAGAAGTACAGTGCTCATATCCACAGCAGGGAAGTTAACAGTCCCACTATAATCCCTATACCGAGTACCACACTTTAAGAGACGCACTGATCCATGATAGTGCATTCACAAGAGAATACGTTTGGTTGGCAAATGGCCTAGAAAAATATTTCAACAAAAACCGGAGGGATATCACCTAGGAGAAAGAAAGCAAAGAGAAATACAATACAAAGAAGCTTGGGAGTCACATTCTAAATGAACAAATGTGAAAAAAACTTTCAGTGAAAACTATCTATTGAAAAATCCCTCATAAACAACAAGGATTTACTGTATAGCACAAGGAACTTTATTTTCCCTGGTGGCTCAGAAGGTAAAGAATCTGCCTCCAATTCAGGAAACAGGGTTTGATCCCTGGGTCGGGAATTTCCCTGGAGAAGGGAATGGAAACTCACTCCAGTATTCTTGCCTGGAAAATTCCATATCTTGTAATAAACTATAACAGAAAAGAACTGACAAAAAATACATATAGATGTATACATATATATATATATGTATAACCAAATCATTTTGCTGTATACCTGAAATGAACACAATATTGTAAGTCAACTATACTTCAACTTTTAAAAATCCTCCAAACCAACTACAGAATACATACATACACATATATATATATACATACATATACGTATTCTTTTGTTTATACACACTGAAGTTTGAAAACCTCAGAGGGAACAAGCGAAAGGAAAGCATCGATGCAACTGAATAGACTTCAAATCTTGAGGATAGTTTATCAACTCCTAGAAGTGGAATGGGAGGTTGTATTAGTTTCCCAGGGCTGTTGTAACAAAATACTACAGACGAGGGGGCTTAAAACAACAGAAATACATTTCCCCCACAATTCTACACAGTTGCTAGATATCTGAAATGAAGGTGTCAGCAGGACCACACTCTCTCTGAGACTTCAGATGGACTCCTTCCTTGCATTTCCGTAGTTTCTTAAAGGGGCATCAAACCTTGGTGTTCCTTGGCCTTGTAAAAATTTGATAAACAGAAACTTCGATTAAATAGTCAGGAGATCAGAAGGGGGAGCTCCCATGACCTCTGGTAATAGTGTAGCCCAACGGGAAGTAGACCGACCACCTCTTTTCTCCTGGTGACAACTCAACTAATGAAAATTCATGGACTCTTTGTTTACTACAGCCCTCCCAACTTCCTTTTTCCCCTCTGTTAACTGTCCCTCCTTGGCTGTGATGAGACTTGCGTATGTCTTGCCATGGTTGCAGACCCCAAACTGCAATTCTTTCCTGATTCTGAATAAACTCATTTTTGCTGGAAAAGTAACTGGCAGTCTATTTCAGGTCAACAGCCTGCAGCTGCATCACTCAAATCCCTGCCTCTGCTGTCATGTGACATTCTCCCAGTGTGTCTCTGTCTTCACATGGCACTTTCCCTTTCTCCTAAGGATACTAGTCGTATCGGATTAAGGCCCATCCTAACAATTTCATCTTAACTTGTTTGCATCTACAAAGGTCTATTTCCAAATAAGGTCACATTCATAAGTACCTGGAATTAAGACTTATCCCTTGGGTGCACACAATTCAACCCATGACAAAGGAATAACCACAATAGACTCTAAAGTAAACTTGCACACAGCACAATATTATGTTTTATAGCAAGCCCCTACTACATCAATAGATTTTACAGATATGTTTGTTGATGTGATAATTAATGTTTGCTAGACTTCCATCTAAGTTTTCCTTGTTCCAATCTACATCCATACTATATGAAATTCTGAAAACTTTGGAAAGTTTTAGGAAGGAACTTGGCCAGCTTCTTTCTGTCTCTCTAAACTGACATTCTATGTTGACCAGACTAATCATCTTTACTTTCCTGCCCTCAGGCATCTTTCTAGGGAGGTTAGGTTCTAAAACCATCAGGTAAGTACATTCAGGTGAGATGGACTGTCTTGGCCTCACTAGTTAATAGCCACAGGCCTCAGTCACCTTATATATAAAATGGAAAAAAATAATATACCCCCATATAAGGTCATTATGCATAAGTGAGGTATTAAAAATACTTATGAAAAGTACACTAAGAACTAATGCTGGCCTCTTGCAAATGCCCAACAAATGGCAGCTATGTTCATTGTTATCATCTAAACAAGCTGTATTGTGTGAAAAGAGAGTTAGTGAATTCTACAGCAATTTTAAGTGAATTCTTACAATAGTAAGTAAGCAATTACAGGGCTCCATAAGTGGTCTGGTCTGCTTTGCACAACAGTTTCCCATTCACAGATATGTGTAAACAGAGTCTGTGCCCATCTTGTCAGAGATGTCACAGATGTTTGTTCTCATCTGAACAAAGAGGGATAACACCTCCCTCAAAGAGTTATTGTAAAGATTAAGGAAATCATAAAGGAAACAGTGTGACCCAGTGATTGAAATATAGGGAGGTGTTCAAGGGATGGTATTATTACTATTGTAATCATGTCTGTCACTAGGTCATTGTTAGAGAAGATTCTTGCCCAGAACAGAAAAATTGATCAGAAGTCTCCCTTCCAACTCTCAGCTGACACAGTTTTATAGGAAGACCTATTGCTGAGGATGTTTTCTAGTTTATTTAATATCTGCCTTGTGAATAAAGAAATAAAGTCCAGGGGTCTAAGGGCTAAGATTTTAAGGACTCTTAAAAGTGCTTATTCCAAGATATTCATGACAGCATTATTTATAAAACATTAAGACTAAGAAATAACTAAAACACAAAAATCAGAGAACTGGATTCAAAAAAGAAAAAAAAAAGCAGTACATGACTAAGAACACAGGCTCTGGAGTCAGCCATCCAGATTTGCAGCTCCACTCAGCCTAGGACAAGTTAAAATCTCTCACAGTTTCCTGTTATTCAGAGGATTAACAATGTTGTGATATGTATATATTTTTAAACCAAGTCTTAAAGTACCATGAATAAAATGATTGTTTTATAAAATGTGTGTGCTTATACATGTAATTGTGGCATATATATATGTGAAAATATGTATACATGTGGGTGATTATGATGTGTGCACATTGTATACACACATGAATGTGGGCAAGTATGTATGTAGCAAAGAACTTTTACCAAAGAGTCCAGAGTGTCTCTTTCTCAGCAAGGCCATGTAGGATTTGATCCTGGGAAATTTAACACCCTCTCCTCAACTTTCCCTTCTGTAAAATGTGCATGAGAGTAGGAACTACCTTCTAAGGTTATGAGTGAAGTTTAAGCATGTCAATATGTGTAAAATGCTTAGCACAATACCTTGCACTGTTTTTACTATTATTTGTAGGTGGTAACATCAAGGGTAATTTTTACTGTCCCCTTTACTCCTTCCTTATTGTCTGAAATTTTTTTATAATAACTTCCTAGTTTGTTAAAAAAAAAAAAGGAAAAAATTTTTTTATTTTAGCAAAATAACTGAAGGAAGAAAGGGGTAAATAAAGAGAGAAAAGAAATGGAGAGGGAAAGGAGGGAGAAAAGGAGGGCAAGAGGGAGGGAAGACTTGCCCTCTAGTGCTAATTCCAGTTTCCCCTACAGCTGAACTCTTCATTGGATCATTTTAATTGCTATTATTTGAATAAGACTTGAGGGGATTTTTTTGCCTTGGAAAATTAAAAATTATTTTGTAATGCAAATGGTCTTTCTCTGGTATATTTGTCCTATAATTGGGGAATTGGACATTTCTTAAAGGCAATGCAAGCGTGAGTGCCCATTCAGATAAAGGTCATCTTTTCACTTTTCCTAATTGGAATTTTGATCATTTTTAAACATACAAAAGTTGAAAGGAGAGTACAATAAACACCTCTATAGCCACCACTTGATTTCAACAAAGATTAACATTTTGTCATATTTGTTCTCCCTCTCTCTCAACACAGACATACATACACAGATTGACATAGATAGAAAGATCGATTTTTTTCTGAACCAATTAATTTATGGACATCATTCTACTTTGACTCCAAACACCTCAGCATGACTCACTTAAGAATAAGAATGTTCTCTTCAATAACCACAATAGTGTTAGGTAAGAGAAATTACATTCTTTCATCAGTAAACATTGCCACACAATTATTTGGTCATCTCACCAATATTTATTGAAGACTTACTATCAACCAGTCAAAGACCTATAAGGATGAACAAAATAAATATAACCCCTGCTCGTGGAATGAGAGATATTCAAACATTGTCATCCAGACCACTATATAATCACTAATATGGTGTCATAAAGGAAAGTGTCACATGGTATATACTTCAAATTTACTTAGGATTATCTACAAAAATAATAACTATGACTAACACTGATTACAGTATTAATTAGGAAATTTCCATTTATGACAGAAATCCAACTGAAACTAGCTTAAGAGAAAAAAGGAATTCATCAGTTCACCCTAGACACACCCAGAAGCAGAAGCTTAAATGATTACTCCCTTTGAATTTCCAGATCCTACTCTCTTCCTCGGTGTCAATTTAATTCTCAGCCAACGGGGCCAGAGAGACGATAGTTACTGGCAATCCAAGTACTCAAGAATCTATAGAACTCTATCTCCAGGGGAAGGTCTGAGTATCAGACCGTTACAGAAGACTTGATTTGCCCAATTTAGATAATGTGCTCTTTCCAAACCAATCCTTCAGGCCAAAGGAATGAGTGCTCCCATTGGTCAGGCTGGGTCCTATACCCATCTATTGTGCCTGGGAGACTGGTAAGATTGACACTATCCAAAAAAGAAGGCTTCCCAGGTAATGTTAGTGATAAAGAACCCACCTGCCAACACAAGAGATGCAAGAGACCCAGGTTTCATCCCTAGAACAGGAAGATCCCCTGGAGTGGGGCACAGGCAACCCACTCCATATTCTTGCCTGGAGAATTTCATGAACAGAGGAGCCTGGCAGGCTATATTCCATAGGGTCGCACAGAGCTGGACATGACCGGAGCAACTTAGCCCGCAGTGCACATGCAAACTCTTAAAGAATGGTTCTCATACCAGTATCAGAGATGTTGGATGATCAAAAGCCATCTGGCCACTCCATGGCGATGTCTGAAATTATGCCTCTACTCAAAGCCTTCATAATAGAGTGCACACTCCAAACCAAATCAGGCAGGTAGAGAGAGAAGGCAAAGGCTTCCAGCTTCTAGCTTGGTCTATGCCTTAACAGGCCAAGTCCACCAGAGGTCAGGGCAGAGCACAAAGCAGGAATGGTCCAGAAGCCGGCTCTTCAACTCTGCTCAAATCAGTGACTCATAACCAGGTCCTTGGGAACACCGAGACTGTAACCACCAGAAACAAAATCGAGGCTGCAGCAAAGGACCAGATTTCCTTCAGAACTGGCTTTCTAAAGGACAGATGTTGACTGGAGCAGATGCAGACAGGGAGAGAGAAGTGATTTCTAAAACATTCTCTTTTGCAGCGGCACATGTTATCTTGAAGGAACACAGCTACCAGGGCCTCAGAACCATGTAAAATGAAACAAAATATATCAGGACAGAATTGACCAGAAAAGCTGAATTCTGGGTCTCTACTCCGGCCTGCCTCTCTCCCCTCACCTTCCGTCACACTTCTGCCCACTTGCTATGTGTGTCACACTAATTGACTTTTTACAGTTCAATCATACCAAGCTTGTTTTCACTTTGTGGTACCCTCTGCTCGGAGAGTCCTTTTCCTAGATCTTTGCTTATCGGCCTCCCTTCCTGTCAAGGAAATCCCATGTGAAACATTAATACTTATCTAAAGTGATGTCCCACCCAGTAGCACCAACACATCACTGTATTTATTTCCTTCAAATCATTTCTCACCCTCTCAACAGATCTTTTAACTTGTTGTTTCCCCACCTCACAATAAAGCACAACAAACTCAGGGACTTTGTTCTGCAGTTTATCCAGCACCAGGAACAGTGCCTCCTCAGAGAACAAAAGCCTCAGAGAACATTTGATGAATGAACAAACTAATGAATGAGCCCCAGTGAACCACATATAAAATGACATGGCTAGATTATACGATATTAACACTGGCTACCATACATATAGTTGATATTAATTTTTCAGCTGTAACAAGATTTCAAATATTCTCAGGACCTCAAATATCAAAAATAATGTTTTTCCTGCCAAAATTCCTCACTTGGCCATTTATTTCTATGGCTTAGTTCACAACCTTTCAAAAAAACTTTTTGTTGCATAAATATTTATTCAAGTAAAAGTTCACCTAAAAGCCCTGTATGAAAAACCATTGGGAAAAAATGTGCATTAGCCCAATTAAAAAAAAACCCTCTAACAAACTTCAGAAACAGGAATCATAAAGACCATCATCAATAACCACAAGGTAACTGAGTCAAATGGAAGACATTTCTCTTGCAGAAGTATTCTAGCTAATAAATGAAAGTATGATAAATTTAGTATTTTGCTACTTGTCATGATTTAATCAGTCTCAACAATGAGCATGGAAGCCTGCTAATTAACATCACAAAATGAGAGGCCATCAGCTTCCTGGCAAAGGAACACATCACCACCCATCTCACCAAAAAGATTACTTCTAAATCTGATCAACCTTAAGATTTTAACTATCAGTTTACAGAATGTACAGAGGAACCTGTTAATATACACAACAGGAATACAATCAGGAAAATTCAAAAAGTAGTAAATTAACAACATGAATTGCTCAAAAATAAATAACAAAGGGGGACAGGGAGGAAGGAGATGGAGTTAGATTGAAAGAAGCTTAAATTCTTATCAACCAATCAAAATATATGAAGAATTTTTGGATTCTGATCCAGACATATAATCTGAAAAACAAAAATGTTCAAAATGCATAAGACAATTTTAGCACTGTGTAGATGATGATATTGAGGAATCATTTTTAGAATAGTATTTAAGTTATATTTCTTATAAAGAATATTTTTATTTTGTATCTATAAAATAAAAACTGAAAATGATACAAACTGAAAATTAATAAAATGAAAAAAGAAGTTAATAAAGATACAAATTAAAGATGCTTACATATTTGGACATTTGAAAATATATCAGGCCCAGCCACTGTGAAAGACAGTATGGAGAGTCCTTAAAAAACTAGGAATAAAACCACCAAATGATGCAGCAATCCCACTCCTAGGCATGTATCCTGAGGAAACAAAAACTGAAAAAGACACATGTATCCCATTGCTCACTGCAGCACTATTTACAATAGCTAGAACATGGAAGCCACCTAGATGTCCATTGACAGACGAATGGAGAAAGAAGTTGTGGTAAAAAAAAAAAAAAAGAAGAAGTTGTGGTACATATACACAATGGAATATCACTCAGTCATAAAAAGGAACGCATTTGCGTCAGTTCTAATGAGGTGGATGAACCTGGAGCCTATTATACAGAGTGAAGTAAGTCAGAAAGAGAAAGGTAAATATCTTTTGCTAACACATATATATGGAATCTAGAAAAATGGTACTTAAGAATTTATTTGCAGGGCAGCAATGGAGAAACTAGAAATCTGTATGCAGGCCAAGAAATAACCATTAGAACTAGACACGGAACAACAGATGGGTTCCAAATTGGGAAAGGAGTATGTCAAGGCTGTATATTGTCAACCTACTTATTAAACTTATATGCAGAGTATATCATGAGACATACTGGGCTGGATAAAGCACAAGCTGGAATTCAAGACTGCCAGGAGAAATATCGATAACCTCAGATATGCAGATGACACCACCCTTATGGCAGAAAGCGAAGAAGACCTAAAGAACCCCTTGATAAAAGTGAAAGAGGAGAGTAAAAAAGTTGGCTTAAAACTCAACATTCAAAAAACTAAGATCATAGCATCCAGTCCCATCACTTAATGGCAAATAGATGGGGAAACAATGGCAATAGTAAGAGACTTTATTTGGGGGGCTCCAAAATCACTGCAGATGGTGACTGCAGTCATGAAATTTTTTAAGACACCTGCTCCTTGGAAGAAAAGTGAAAGTGAACGTGAAGTCACTCAGTCGTGTCCAACTCTGTGTGACCCCATGGACTGTAGCCCATCAGGCTCCTCCATCCATGGGATTTCCCAGGCAAGAGTACTGGAATGGGTTGCCATTTCCTTCTCCAGGGGATCTTCCCAACCCACATATTGAATCCTAGTCTCCCACATTGCAGGCAGACGAGTTCCAACCAACCTAGACAGCATATTAAAAAGCAGAGACATTACTTTGCCAACAAAGGTCCATCTAGTCAAAGCTATGGTTTTTCCAGGAGTCATGTATGCATGTGAGAGTTGAACTATAAAGAGAGCTGAGCGCCAATGAATTGATGCTTTTGAACTGCGGTATGGAAGATTCTTGAGAGTCCCTTGGACTGCAAGGAGATCAAATCAGTCAATCCTAGGGGGAATCAGTCCTTCACAGGAAGGACTGATGTTGAAGCTGAAACTCTAATACTTTGGCCACCTGATGCAAAGAACTGACTCATTTGAAAAAAGCCCTGATGCTGGGCAAGATTGTGGGCAGGAAGAGAAGGGGATGACAGAGGATGAGATGGTTGGATGGCATCACCAACTCAATGGACATGAGTTTGAGTAAGCTCTGGGACTTGGTGATGGACAGGGAAGCCTGGCATGCTGCAGTCCATGGGGTCACAAAGAGTCAGACACAACCGAGCAACTGAACTGAACTGAATGGGGAAACAGACATGTGGAGAATAGACTTATGGACAGGGGAAGAGGGGAGGAGAGGGTGAGATGCATGGAGAAAGCAAAATGGAAACATATTACCATATGTAAAATAGATAGCCAATGGGAATTTGCTGTATATCTCAGGAAACTCAAACAGGGACTCTGTATCAACCTAGAGGAGTGGGAGGAAGGTTCAAAAGAGAGGGGATATATGTATACCTAGGGCTGATTCATGTTGAGATTTAACAGAAAACAGCAAAATTCTGTAAAGCAATTATCCTTCAATTTAAAAATAAATAAATTTAATTTTTTAAAAAAGAAAATACACTGGGCCAAAAATTATTACCACTTTTCAAACTAGGAATAAAAAAGCCACTGAAGAATCATTACAGGTTTTAATTTCTAATAAGGCAAATAGCTATAATCTACATAAACAAAAAGCTGTTCTGGGTTCTCAGTAGCTTTAATGGCTCTTCAGACATTAAAAAAAAGAGAGAGAGAGAGAACCACTGTGGATTATCACTAACCATGAAAGGTCCCTTTCTTGCTATGACCTTATAAGAAGCCATTGTTATGGAATTCTAAGAATCAACATAAGTTCCTGGTTGGCCTACATTTGCCATCCTTCCAGCTCAGGAAGCTGGTTTCCAATGACCTGAGGAACATTTGACCAAAGTCACCTTGTTTTCCTCCTTGATATTGTGGGCTTTCTGTAGATTTCTATAGATTTTTTTTTCTTTTTTCTTTTTAAATTTTTCTCTTTTTCTTCTCTTTTTTTATTCTTTACTTTATGTTTTTCTATTCTTTTTTCTTTCCCTCATTTTTTATGAATTCTTTTTTCTCATTTTTTTTTTTTACTTTATTTTAGTCTGCCATTGTATCTTGATTTCACTATAAAGATCACCTCATCAGGTGATCCTGGGAAGCGATTTTTCTATCCTGGTGTCCTGGACCAATCTCATCAGCTTTTCCCAGGTTTAGGTTGAATTTGGGTCATAAAGATAAAGGACACCTTGCCTTCAAGTCCTGTAATAAACCCAAAATGATGCAGGGCTTCCTCTCATCTCTGCTGAGAAGACTCCTATTTTTCAACAACCAGCTCCTCAAGATCATCAGCAAGGGTACGTTTGCAGAGTGAAGTTGGCCTGAGACATCCTAATTAGGAAAGAGGTAGGTATCAAGATTATTGATATAAGACTCAACAGGATTCCTCCAAACTCCAGGGATTATACTACAAAGTAAAATTCATGAAGGCTTCGAATCACCCCAATACTGTGAGGTTATCTGAATTGATGGAGGCTGAGGATAAGACTTCTTGTCATGGAATATTCTAGCGGAGGAGAGTACCCAGTGGCTCCTGGAAGTTGGCAAGAAAAAGAGATCCAAGTCAAATTCTGCCAGACAGAGTCTGCAATACAGTAGACTCAGTAGGAACCAGAGGTTAATCATCCATAGAGATTTAAAAACAAAACCAGCTCCCAGATGCTGGCACAACCACCAAGATGGCAGACCTTGGCTTCTGTATCAAATTCACCTTCAGCAATAAGCTGGACACCCTCTGTGACATTCCCCATTATGCTGCCCTGGAACTCTCCCAGGGCCAAAAGTATAATATAATAGACTTCCTTGGCTGTGTGGAGCTTGGAAGTCATCCTTTATACTGGTCAGTGGATCCCTGCCTTTGAAGAGCAGAACTTCAAGGAAGTATGGCAGGGAGTACTAGGGAAAAAATATATCATATTCTCTGAGATTAGTGCATGAAATATGAAAACCTGCTCAAGAAATCTTTCACTTTTAATCACAGCTAGAGAGGCACTTTACTGTAAATCATGGAGGATCCATGGATGAATATGGGTCATAAATATGAGGAACTAAAGCTTTATGCAGAGCTACTTTTTAAAGAAGCCATAGAGCTTCTACTGAGCTGATACATCCATAGGTTACACACAGAAAGGTAACCAGAACTCACTGAGGTCAACTGCAAAATGCAGCCCAGCACAAACTCCTGTGTAACCCTGGGGCCTCCTCCTGCACCCACAGCATTAGCAGTGATGCTATACCCCAGATAAAACACATTTCCTCCACAGTTAATTCAAAGGAAATCCCCTATATACTGGGCAGCATTTTGGGGCTCAGTAGATTTTTGCCTCAATATGACCCCAGCCTCTCCTTCTGGCAATCACAACGGCTAGCACAGGGCTACTGGGGGCTTTTTCAGTAAGTTCTCCCTCAGGTTTATATTAAGATATATTTATTTCAGATTTTCCAGAATGAATCTGCATGAACCTGCAAAGCAAACACTATATGCAGATGCTCAAAGCTAGAGAGGCCAAACCACACACTGCACTTTACATGGAATATGAAGATCATGGGCTCCACAGAGCCCATTAACACAACATGAAAATTCAGCAAAGTGCTCGACACAAAAAGCTGCCAGTACGAGCTAAACAAGGAACAGGGTTACGGTGTAGGCATGGCACCCCAGGGCCAAGAAGGCTTCCTGCAGTGGGAGGTGGAGGTGTGCAAACTCCCATCGAGGTCCCTCAAAAGGGTCATTTAAACACATACCCAGCACCTCCATGGCCTTCAAAAGTATTGCCTCTAAAATAATCAAGGTGCTTAAGCTTTAAAAGGCTGCCAGATTTTTAGGGCAGTGAAACTACTCTATATGATACTCTAAATGGTAAATTCATATCCTTGTACATTCATCTGTCCAAAAACATAGAATGTATAACACTAGGAGTAAATCCTATTGTAAACTATGGACCTTGGGTAATAATGGCACGTCAATGCAAGGTTCATCAGTGGTAACAAATAGTACTACTATGGTCTGGGATGCTCATAGTGGGAGAGGCTATGCATGTGTGGGAACAGAGGATATATTAAATTTCTGAATCTTCCCCTCAATTCTGCTTTGAACCTAAAACTGTCCTTTTAAAAGGTCTTTTAAAAAAAAACTGCCAGGAATCACCTAGGAGACAAAAGGTGGGTCAACTGACTTCATCTGCTGGCCTGCTACCAATTCCCACACCAAAGGCAGTGACAGGACTCGCCTGTTTTTCTTGGGGCATTTATCCCCTTCCTTGCCATCCTGGGTCTTCTCTTCCTTATTTCTGAGAGAGGGCAATGGTTCTGTAAAATGAAGATAAAAAGACAAAACTCTTCCCCTTTCCTCTTTCTTCCTTCTTCCTGTCCTTTCTCCTCCTCCTCCCACTCTTGTAATTTTGGCCTACACAGCAAAAATTTGCTTACATATATATCAAGGATAATGAAAACCAGGTTTCTCACTGGGAAAACGGAGTTACAAAAATGGAAAAGGCGAAGGCAAGAAAAACCACTGTGGTGCTGGATTGGAATTGGAGGTATTGGTGTGAACTCATGGTTTTAATACAGATATTAAATATCTATATTTTAATATAGCCACCTATGCGCTTCCCAAGTGGCTCCAAAGTAAAGACTCCACCTGCCAATGCATCAGAGACAAGAGACTCAGTTTCCATCCCTGGGTTGGGAAGATCCCCTGGAGGAGGAAATGGTAACCCATTCCAGTATTCTTGCCTGGGAAATCCCATGAACAGAGGAGCCTGGTGGGCTACAGTCCATGAGGTCACCAAGAGTAGGACACAACCTAGCAACTGAGTGTGCACACAGACAAGTGTGTATGTATCCATTCTGTCCACTGAGAGAGATTAGGAGAATGACATACCAGTAACAGTGAGTACCCCAAGTGCCCAGATCTTGGTTTCTATATATCATTCTAGATAAGAAGCCAAGACTTTAAAGGAAAGCTTGGCTCCAGGGTGAAAAATACAAGATAAACCTGCAATATTGGTTAGTTAGGGAGTATGGGATAGACATGTATACACTGCAGTATCTAAAAATGGATAACCAACAAGGACCTACTGTATAGCACATAGAACTCTGCTCAATGTTGTGTGACAGCCTAGATGGGAGGGGGTTAGGGGGAGAATGGATATATGTGCATGTGTGGCTGAGTCCCTTCACTGTTCACCTGAAACTATCACAACATTGTTTGCTAATTGGCTATACCCCAATACAAAATAAAAAGCTCAAAAAAAAAAAATATCTTTTTGCTCCAGAAAGTAAGGAAGGGCTCAAAGAATAATGGAGATAAACCAAAAAGACAGAGAAATATCTATAAATAATCCAGAGTAATCATTTTAAATGGAAAAATCTTGAATTATTCTGTTTAAAATAATGAATGGAATAGGATCCCACTAATACTAGTTCTATTGACATTGTGAAGGTCTGAGCCAGTACCAGAAGATGACAAAGAAAAACTAGAGTTCTAAGAATTGGAAGAAAAATAAATCTATAATTGATTTCATATTATTCAATATATAATTTTTAACTGAAAAAATATTTAGACAGAATTATTAAAATTAATAGACTATAACAAGTACTCTGATTATAGAAATATTTTTATGGTGAAAAAAATTTATATTCAGAATTAGTCAGCTGGACTCAGTTTTGATGATCCAAATTTGCTGGCAATATTCAAAGCATTATAGTCAGGTGTAAGTATTAGAATATATGCCTTCTCTCCCCATCTGGCCTAACAGGTGTCAACCTTGGCCACATCAATGTCAGTGTTTTGGGCTGTATGGAAGGTGGGCGACAGGCAGGTCATTTTTGTCGTGTTGTGGATGGGTGGAAAGCACTGCCTGTTGACTTTCAAAGCCTTTGGTTAAGCTCTGGAAGGAGAAGGGGCTTCCTTCACTTTTAGTGCCATCTTCATGAGATTAATATTATTTATGCTGCATTTCTATACATCAGCAATAAACAATTTTTAAATGTAATTTTAAAAATCTACTTACAGTAGTTCAGAGAATACTAAGATAGGAAAACTAAAAGTGTGTCAGAACTACAGAAGAAAATATAAAATTTTAATAAGACCTAAATAAAAAGCAGAAATATGTACCATGTCCAAAAGTAGAAAGAAATATTGCAGAGATATCCATTCTCTCCAAATCTATATACAAATTCAGTTCAAAATCTCAACAGGGTTTTACATGAAAGTTGAGGATTCCAAAATGTATATGGAAGAGAAAAGGACCACGGATGGCTAGAATCATCCAAACCAGAACAGGGCAGATGACCTGCCCCACAAACTATCAGTAGTATTATGAAGTTATAGTGATTAAGACAGACATATTGGTACAAGTTAGATAAATTAACAAGTAGAGTGAAATGGGGTGGGATGGAATGAGATAGAATAGAAGGCTCAGAAATAAACCCACACACTTATGTAGCTTTGATAAATTACAGAAGTGACATACCACTAAGGAAAGGAGTAACTATTCATTGAATAGAGCTGTAAAAATAAAACTACAATCCATGTAGGAAAGGAAGAAACTGGATCTCTGCCTCATACTATATCCAAAAGTCAACTCCAATACAATACAACACCAAAGTATTTAGAGCATATATAAAACAAAAAACTTTTATTTTTATTATTTCTTAATGAAGTGTAGTTGATTTATAATACTGTATTAGTTTTAAGTGCACAGCATAGTGATTCAGGGTTTTTTGCAGATTATATTCCATTAGAGGTTATTAAAAGATAGTGAATATAACTCCTTATGAAGCGAAGTGAAGCAAAAGTCACTCAGTCATGTCCAACTCTTTGCAACCCCATGGAGTAGCCCATGGAATTCTCCAGGCCAGAATACTGGAATGGGTAGCCTTTCCCTTCTCCAGGGGATCTTCCCATCCCAGGGATCAAACCACGGCCTCCTGCATTGCAGGCAGATTCTTTACAGAGCCACAAGGGAAGCCCAAGAATACTGAAGTGGGTAGCCTATCCCTTCTCCAGGGGATCTTCCCAACCTATGGATCAAATCAGGGTCACCTACATTGCAGGCAGATTTTTTACCAAGTGAGCTACCAGGGAAGCCCATGCTTTACAGTATATCCTTGTTGTTTATCTAGTTTATGTAAAGCAGTATACAGTATCTGTTAATCCCAGATGCAATCTAATTCCAGAGAGGGAGGGGGAACAAATTAGGAATACAGAATTAACAAAACTTATTTTTAAGTAGAAAACATTAAGTGATTTTTCTTTTTTAACTTGAGGTAGGGAATGATTTCTAGTCAGGACATAAAACTCATGATGAACTATGGGGGGAAAAAAAAAGATTTGTCAGTATGACTTTAAAGAACTTATTGGTTATCAAAGACACCTTAAAGTATGTGAAATAAGTTACAAACTTGAAGCAAATATTCTCAATACATGCAACTAATAAAGAATTAGCATCAAGAAAAGCTCCTATACAGCAATTAGTAAAGTACAAACAATTTCAAGAGTTAGCACACATTTTTTAAAGGATCATATAATAAATACTTTAGTCTTTGAGGACTATCTGGCTCTGTCACAACTACTCACTCATTAGTTTTCAAAAGCAACCACAGAAAATACATAATAACTTTTTTTTTTGGTGTGGTGAAAAACTTTAAGATTTACTCTCTCAGCAACTTTCAGGTTTAAAAAACAGTATTGTTAACAGTCACCATTCTGTACATTAGATAAAGTAATAGAATCATGTTAACTAACCCTATTGTAATAATTTTCAATATATACATATATCAAATAACCATATTCACACCTTAAGCTTAAACAATATTATATATCAATTATATCACAATAAAACTAGAAAACATGCATTGCAAATAAAAGTATTCCAATAAAACTTCAGTTACAAAATGGAGGGCCAGTTCCATGGCCTTAATTTTCCAATATTTCTAATAAACTAATGATTGGGACTTAAATAAGAGTTTGTATCATCTTTGCTACATAGTGCATGAATGCGTGCATGCTAAGTTGCTTCAGTCATGTCCAACTCTTTGTGACCCCATGGACTGTAGCCCACCAGGTTCCTCTGTCCATGGGATTCTCCAGGCAAGAATCCTGCAGTGGGTTGCTATGCCCTCCTCCAAGGGATCTTCCCAACCCAGGGATCAAACCTGCCTCTCCAGCGTCTTCTGCATTGGCAAGTGAGATCTTTACCCCTAGCAACACTTGGGAAGTCCTTACTATACAATGAAAGGGAAAGTGAAAGTGAAGTCGCTCAGTCATGTCCGACTCTGCGATCCCATGGACTGTAGCCCACCAGATTCCTCCATCCATGGGATTCTTTAGGCAAGAGTACTAGAGTGGGTTGCCATCTCCTTCTCCAGGGGATTTTCGTGATCCAGGGATCTAACCCAGCCTTGGGTAGGTAGACGCTTTACCATCTGAGCCACCAGGGAAGTCCTTACTATATAATACAATACTTCAAAACTTGGTGGCTTACAGTAGTAAATATTATATGTTATGATTTTGTGGATCTACTGGGCAGTTGTTCTGATATAAGGCCAGCTTGGCAAATTTCTACTGTCAATTGACAGCTTGGCAGGGACTGGAGGTTTTAGGCCATACCCTAGACTGAATGTTCGTGTCCCCTCAAAATTCATATGCTGAAACCTAATCCTCAATGTGATGGTATTTGGGGGTGAGGTCTCTAGGGTGACTACATCTTGAGGTTAGACCCTCCCAACTGGGATCAATGCCCTTCAAAAAGAAACATTTTCAGGGATAAAAGTCCCCTGAGCGTCTCCTTTCACATCTACACTTCATTTGACTTCACTTCTAACACCATATGTGTGGGAGTTCCACACCAAGCAATTCTGTGACACCAGCCTGGCACCCTAAATTTGACTAAATTCTGATACCATCTTCCTAGAGTAAACATCAGATCCTATGGTAAGGCTCAGTCCAACAAAACTGTACCCTGCCCACCCCCAATCTCATTCGGATGCTAAGCTCAAATTCAGTTATTACCTGTACCTCCAACAGACTGGCCATAAATTAGAGGTTCCCACATTCCTTGCCTCAAGTTTGATTAATTTGCTATGCTAGAGTGGCTCACAGAACTCAGAAAAACAGAATACTTACTAGGCTACTGGCTTATTGCAAAGACTATTAAGGATGCGAATGTAGAGCCAGATGAAGAGAGACACATAAGGCGAAGGCCAGAAGGGTACCAAGCATAGGTGTTTCTGTCCCCATAGGAGTGTGAAGTACACTGTCTTCTGGGCATGTAGGTACATTCTTGTTCACCAACCTGGAGAATCTTTGAGCCTCATCCTTTTGTTACTGAGCCCAAGTTCATTCTGCTCACCACAGGACAGGCCAACAAATTAGGAGCTAAGTTGTTGGAACAAGAATAACAATTTTTATCAGAAAGCTAGCGGACTGAGAAGATGGCAGATTAACATCTAGAAAACCATCTCAGTTCAGGTTCCTCTTATATATAAGAGGGGAAGGGGGCGGGGCCACTGTGGTGCTGACCAATGGCTGAGCAGAACCACTAACCGTCACGGGTTGACGGTTGCTCACTAACGGTCCTTGCTTGGGGGAGGGGCCCGCTGTGGCACCAATCAATGGCTCAGCGGGACTGCTATAGCTCAGGGCCTGCCTCAAGGCTGTTACACCCTGACTAGACAAATGGGACATCAGAAAGTGGCCGGTCTGAAGAAGCATGGGCAGCTCTAGCAATGTCCTCCTCCAGCTCTCCATGGGCCTGCAGGTGGCCACGTGGAGGCAACTGACAGGCCCTTTACTGGGATTGCTATCTGAGGCGTGGAGGCAGTGGGCTCAGCCCACAGCCGACTTCACTGGTCAGTTCGTGACCAATAAGGTGGCCCAGGAACTGTGTCCCCAGAGTGGAGATCGCCTGCCCTGATGTGACAGCTGGTGCCAGGGAGGGAAGAGGGAAGGGCCCATTACCCTTAGGGTTCAGGCTGGGAAGGTCGCTATTACACTTCTAGATTTTAATAGAGGCTTCGTTACATAGGCACAATTGATTAAATCATTGATGATTGGTGATCGAAATCAATCTCTAGCCTCTCTCCTTACCCCAGAGGTAGAGGGGTGGGAAGGGAGGCTGAAAGTTCCAGTCCTCTAATGCTCTAGTCGTTCCTTTGGCAACCAGCCCGATCCTTAAGGACTATCCAAAAGTGACCCCATTAACATAAATTCAGGTGTGGCTGAAAAGTGTGTTCACATCACTTAGGAAATTTCAAGGGTCTTAGGAGCTCTGTGCCAGGAACAGGACAAAGATCAAATATGTATTTATTACAGATCACAACATCACAAGACCACAAGAGAGCTCCCTTGTTCCTTCCACTGGCTATGTGAGGACATAGCCAGAAGATGACTTACGAATCAGGCTCTCACCAGACACTGAATGTGTCTGTCAATACCTTGATCTTAGACTTCTTAGTCTTCAGAGATGTAAGAAGTAAATGTCTGTTGTTTATAAAGCCACTCAGTCTCTGGTATTTCATTGTAGCAGCCCAAACAGACTAAAACAGGGTAGTTCACTCACATGTCTGGTGGTTGGCAGAACACTCCGTGTAGGGTCCTCCTCTGGGTCTCTTGTCTTTTGTCCCATGTGTTTTCATCTTGGAGGAGGCTGATCTGGGTTTTGTCAGTGTTGGCAAAAAGGCTCCCAGCAGTGAGAAAAGGGAAAGCCCAAAGCACAAGCAGTTTTCAGGCCTCTGCTTGCATCAGATTTCTTAAAGTTTCTTTGACGAAAATAAGTCATACAGAAAGTCCAAATACAAGAGTTAAAGAAATAGACTCTACCATTTCCTGATAGAAGGATGAGCAAAGAGGAATGCAATCTAGAATGGGAGGGATTTGCAGCCATTTTACAATCTACCTAACTGTAGACATTTAAATAACATGATGTGAATGCATATTCTAGGTAGTCGGTGACTGTAAATACATAAATTACTAACTTCTCATGTTAGACCTCTCTGATTTCTGATTCCTAAAGGAAAGCTTTTCCACCAATAACAAGTTTACAGAACAATTTTGCTTTTCACAGGCTCTCTTGTGCCAACCTCTGCTCCAAATGGATTAACTGAGACATTTCAGTAAACACACTATTTAAATCAAGAGAACAAGCATTTCGTCCCCTTGAACCTCACCTATAGAGATTTACCAGATTTGAAGTGGTTATGGGTAATTTAAAAACATTCAAATAACCTACACAGTTCTATGGCTAGAAAATAAAAAATATAAAACTATTTTTTATAATACAAACTACAGAATGTAACACATTTATAAAGTGGAGGCATGGTTTTTAAAACATGAGAAACACCAACCTGATACTAAAGAGATTTCAATTTCCAAGTATACCTCGAGCTCTATAGAAGCCACTTCTCTTCAAAAGAGACCCTGTGGTCATAGGGTCCAGAGAGAGAGCATCCCTGGAACAGCCACAGGAATATTCTTCTCCTGGCTGAATCCACCCCCTGACTGGCTGCTACTTGGCAATCTGACAAGTGTTTTACATTCAAAAGGTCAAGCTCTGAGTGAATCTGCCCAGAGTCTCTAGTGAAAGGGGCCTTGCGCAACACTCACGCCTGGATGCCCAGGCCTGGCGTCTGTCCCCTGCCCTTGCCATTCTGACAGCTGTGGAAGAAGGGACCCAGGCTCCCAGCTTGGGCTGTCAGCGCAGTGACGGCAGCCCTTCTGTTGAAGGTCAAACTCTAATTCTCACTCCAGGGAGCCTTCCTTCTCTCTTTCTCTCTTTCAGCCTGTCCATCTTAATAATTGTTTGTATTTTTTGGCTGCTTTATAGTCTTCAAAACATTTTCCCTTTCACACTCTCATTTGATCCTCTGCAATAGGAGGATGGTGTCAGAACAATCACAAATTTCTCTTTTGTAAGAACAAACAGAGAGACTAGGCAATTGAGTGTTGGGAGAACATATAACGCAGCAGTTAAGAACAAAGGCTCGGGGGTTAGATTCCTGCCAGTTACCTACCAGGTAACCTCAGGCAAACTATATAATCTCTCTCTCTCAGTTTCCCTATATATGAGGTAGAGATATTAATTTTTTCTATTTCATAAGGTTTTTGCAAGAGCAAAGCATAATAAAATAAGAGTGTCTGGCATATAACAACAGCACAATAAACCATCAAGATATTTTTATTATTTGTATTGCTTCTGTTGTTATCACATAGCTAATTAATAGCAAGGCAAGGACTAGAATGTATATCCATGAGTCCAAAAGCTGTACTATGTGAATCTACCTTTCAGTAAAGAGAGTAGGGGTTCTGATTGTACTGCTCTCCCAATCTGAGAACCAAGTTATCCCATGAAATCGTCTAGAGGATGTGAGTGCACACTCAGTCTCTTAGTCAAGTCCAACTCTTGTGACCCCATTGGACTATGGACCACCAGGCTCCTCTGTCCATGGAATTCTCCAGGTAAGAATACTGGAATGGATTGTCATTTCTTCCTCCAGAGGATCATCTTGACCCACGGATTGAACCCACATCTTTTGAGTCTCCTGCATTGCAGGTGGATTTTTTTACCGCTGAGCCATAGGGAAGCCCAGTCTAGAGGACACATCTTCTTAAAAAAAATTTTTAAAAAAAAACCTTCTCTTACAGCTTCCTAAAACTTCAGAGAAGAGCCTGAGGGCCCTGAAATCTTGTAGTTACCTCCAAAAAATAGATATTAAAAAACTGGGTTAGTCCTTAGAATACTGTTAGCCTTTCCCTCCACCACCTATTATTCTTATCCAGGAAACTTGGTATTCCCAGGAAAATCAGCTCTAATGACAAAGTTCTTCCTTTTAACTGGAGTTTTAAATTCCTCCCCAACTAACCTTTCAACAAATTTGTCCAAAAATCACTAAATTTTAATTGTTTGAATTATTTTTCCCCCATCACTCCTGGGTAATTATCAATGAATATATTAGTGAGCAGGGAAAGGTTAAAAAATCAGCAAAAGGAAGAAGGTGAAAACTTAAGAGTCCACGTGACCTAGTAACACAGCTACCATCACCTGAAAAATGCACAATTGATTTTGCTCACCATAAAGATGATAAGAAATGTGTAGTTATAGGATGCAAAAACAAATGAAGTTTAGAAGCAGAAAATAATTAAATGTCAAATGTAACAGTGATAACATGAGCAAAAATCAAATGGAAGAGAAAATGAAGAGTCAGAATTTCCAGGAAATACATTAAACCACAGCTTTGAAAGACAAAAGAAAGGGAAAGAGAGATACAAATAACACAGAACTCTACCTTCACTGCACTGTGTCTGACCAAAGGACGGTATAATGAATCTCCCACTACCATTAAATTAAACACAAATTGCTTTTGTTTCTAATTAACATCAGCCTGAGCCAAACATGATATGTGAAGGTCTTCCCTTTTAATGTCTCTGCCATGCCACAGAAATATTAGAACCAGAATGAAAGATTATGGATGCTTTCCAATAACTTCCTCTAAAATATAGGCCAAACCTTATAGAAGGTATATGTGAGAGTCATTTGAATTCCAAATGCATTTACAAGGACTAGCTCTATTACAGTGCATAGCAAATGAATTCATAATGAGGAGATATTCCAGACCAATTGTTTCCAAATTATGCTTTAGATTATCTTCATTTCTCTTTTGAAAATACGCCTTGTTATTTTTAGCATGGCATAAGAAACCCTTGACTTTTCTGGTATCAAGTGACATCTCCAGTTTCTAGATTGCTCTCCCTTATTCCTTTACACACCAGTTAGATATATCAGACTTAGACCCTTGTCATTCTGAGCAAACTCCTACCATACTTCAAAGCCCAGTCCAAATTTCAACTGCTCTATGAAACCTTTGCCAGTACTCCCAGGTGAAGTGAGAAATCCCTCCTGGATATCCCATCACCTTATGTCCATGCAGCTTTTGTTCTACAGGTAGCCTTTAGAAAGAATCATTCAATGCCTGAACTCACCAGGTTATAAGTATAGCCTCAGTGCCTGTATAGATGGATTGTATTAACAATCAAGTAACAGAAATCTATAGGAGGTAGCATCAGTTTAAAAGGGTAGGAAGATGGGGTGCATATTTTAAGCATACATCAGAAGCTCATGGAATCCAAGCCAAGACCCCGGGAGAGACTCATTTAGGAAATGGAAAGCCATCTGGAATCCATAGGTCACTCTTTTCCCACATTCTCTTCCATCACCCATTCACCCCTACATCTGCTTTGCTCTTTAATCACTAAGACTGACTTTTCTGTTTATCAGCCTACACAACAAAGGAGCAGAGTGGTGGTGAAGGGACTCAGTTCCACCACAGATTTTGTATCTATAGGGCAAGAATTCAGCCACACAGAAAGAATCCCTTGTTGTCTCTCCTTTGGTCCCAATTCCAAATATCAGGGGAGGAATCAAATTGCCCAACTTGAATCAAAGGTCCAAATGACCCAATTTGCTAAGTCTAGACAGTCAGAGCTATGGTTCAAATTCAGCTAGGGGCAACACAGAAGAGGAAGCAAAGGAGAAGGAAGAATCATTGTGAGCGAAGCAGAGAACCCAAAAAGAGACTCCACAGACATTGTGTTGACTAAAATGGAGGGAGAAGAATAAGGGAGGGAAGGTGGGGGATAAATCCAAATACAGATGGAGGGCTTCCTGATAGTGATAAGACTCAAACCATAAGATTAGGAACTATCTTACTGGGGATGCTCATGAAATCCAGTGGTAGATCACCAATGTACATATGTCTGTGATGAGTATCTGCAGGTAAGTAGCCACTGATATAGATGTTTACCTTCAAGAACACATATGTCAATCAATAGCAGGAGTTTGACTAGGGAAAATCAAAAATAAGCAGAATTCACTGAAGAACCCAAAACCAAAACCATGTATCTGTCATTGTCACACACTTCAAACAACCTAAATGTCTGCATGTTCAGTAAGAATTAAAACCTCTGGGAGCAGAAGAGAAACCCACATCTGCTCACACACAAGTGTAAATGTGTCCTTGCACCAGTCAATTAACTGCCCTTTGAACATCACACAGTCAACAGCATTAAAGCCCTGGTATATTGTCAAAGTTTCCCCAAATGTGGTTCACATTGGAATTTTAGCCAAGAGATCTACATATTAAAAAAGTTCCTGAGGAACTTCTCACACATAGCACCCTTGTGAACTAGTGGGGTAAGCAACCTCTAACATGATCCTCAGAAATCTCCAAGCTATACCTTTTGAATGGCCCTTCCCACACTCTACCAGGTATGGTCTGTATTACCAACAGTATATAGTAGAAGCAACAGTACATCACTACCAATATTAGGTTATAAAAGATCACTGTTTCTGCCTTGAGATTTTCTCTTTCAAGTTGGACCCCTCTCTTTCTCACTCTGCTTCTCCCTGTCCTTCTCTCTTTCCCTCTCCTACTCTCTATCTTTCCTTAGATCACTCATGCTGCAGGAGACTGTATGATGAGCAGCCCTATGAAGAGAACTCTAAGGCGAGAAACTGAAGCCTCCTGCCAGCCACCATAGGAGTGAGTTTAGAAGTGGATACTTCAGCTCCTTCAGAAACTGCAACTTGACTGCAACATCATAAGAGGCTCTGAAATCAAACCACGAAGCTCAGCCATCCCCAGATCCCTGACCCTCAGAAACCATAAGATGATAAATGTCCATTGTTTTATTTATTTATTTATGGCCTCACCGCAAGTCTTACTGGATCTTGGATCCCCAAACAAGGGCTGAATCTGAGCCACAGCAGTGAAAGCACCAAGTCCTCACCACTGGACCACCAGGGAATTCCCCAGGTTCATTGATTTAACCTGCCATGTTTTGAGATAGTTTGTTACATAGCAATAAATTACATATAGCTAGTTTACAAAGACTGCCCCTTCCTATCCCTGATAACTGCTTATCATATCAAGAGGTAGAGTATATTTCTCCTCCATTTAAATCTGCCTGGCCCTCTGATGGGCTTGAGTCATAGGAGGCTGCAGAAGTGACACTCTGCAACTTCTGAGCCTGCTTCTTAAGGAAACTAGCAGCTTCCACTTCCTACTGCTTGGAACCCAGATACATGCTATGAGCAGCCAAAGCCACAAGGGAAGGATATATGGAGGAGGAGTGAGATTCTGTTTGGCATCCCCAGCTGAGCTCCCAGCCAACGCTGACTGTGCACCGGGTGAATGAGCCATCTTGGACCTCCCACCCAGTTGAGCCCTCCAGATGACTGCAACCTCTCCCAATACCATGTGAAGCAAAATTTACCCAGTCAACACAAAAGATCAGGAAAAATAATAAATGATAGTCACTAACTTTAGGGGTTGCTTTTATGTAGCAATAGATAATCAACTCACTGTCTTGGGCTAATGGATTTATTCATTAATGACTGGATTCAGAGCATCAGTCTATAAGTAAGGTATAAATGCCTGTCCAAAGAACCTTTCTGGGCAAAGAACTCATGCATTTAAGATAGTCCTGCACCTTGCATCTCCTTGGGATCCCCATGGTGCTGGGCATCTACCAGCAGCTCATCTACTAGTCTACAGGCTTTTTGACATTGGCTCCCCCAATTTCATTCCTGCTTCTAAAAACATTATGAAGAATTAACATTTCCTGAGCTATCATAGGTGATAGGCACTGCTCTAAGTATGTTACTTCTCTTAATTTATTAAAGTATCATAGCAACACTAAAAGTTATGTCCAGTTGTTATGTGTAGTTCCATATGGGGAAAGTGGGTGGCAAAGGTAAAGGACTTACCCAAGCTCTCCCAGAGCATAGTCAATGGAGCCTGGACAGTCCAGCACCAGATCCATACTCTTAACCTATGAGGTAGATGCTGCTATTACCTCCGTTTTAAGGACAAGCAGATTAAACCAATCAGTCCTAAAGGAATATTCATTGGAAGGACTGATGCTGAAGCTGAACCTCCAATACTTTGGCTACCTGATATGAAGAGCTGACTCAATGGAAAAGACCCTGAAGCTGGGAAAGATTGAAGGCAGGAGGAGAAGGGGTGACAGAGGATAAGATGGTTAGATGGCATCACCAACTCAGTAGACATGAATTTGAATAAATTCTGGGAGCTGGTAAAGGACAGAGAAGCCTGGCATGCTGCAGCTCATGGGGTGGAAAATAGTCAAACATGACTTAGCAACTGAACAGCAACAACAACAAAGACAAGGAACCTGAGGCTTAGGAAATCCCTGGCACAAAGTTCACACAGTTAATAAAGAAAAGAGCAACAGGGAAAACTTTCTCTAACAAAATTCTCCTCTGCATACCCACATATGGAGAATGTGCAGATTTTAGCAGGATCTAGCCCAGTCATGTATTCTCAACTCTTCTAGGCTCTACCCTATCAGGTATTTTAACAAGAAGGGTCAGGGACTTCCCTGGTGACTCAGTGGATAAGAATTCACCTGCTAATACAGGGTACATAGGTTTAATCCCTGGTCCAGGAAGATTCCACATGCCTGGGAGCAACTAAGCCCATGTGCCACAATTACTAAGCCTGTGCTTTAGAGACCTCAAGTTGTAACCACTGATCCTGCATGCTCCAACTGCTGAAGCCTGCATACCTAGAGCCTGTGCCTCCCAGCAGGAGAAGCCACTGCAATGAGAAGCCCTAGCACTGCAACTAGAGTAGCCTCCTCTCTCTACAACTAGAGAAAGCCTGAGTACAGCAATGAAGACATAGCTCAGCCAAGTATAAATAAATAAATAAATAAAAATTTAAAAATTATGTGTGGTTTTAAAATAAAAAGAAGGATCAGTTGAATCATGCATCCATGATGTAAAGTCAGCAGCTCCTTAATCTCTGCCTCCCTTTCTGGAGGATATCATCATAACTTAGAAATATTTCTTGGAGTCTTTTAAATACTCTGCAGACAGCTGGCCTATTTTCAAGAACTCAGAAGACACACACCGTATTTAGAAGTTCAGAGGGAAGGGAGGAGTCAGCAGATTCACAGATCTGAAAAAAAGAGAGGTATTTCCTCTGTAATTCTTCTCATTTTGAAAACCTTTTCACTCTCTCCCTGTTTTAACAGAACAGAACCTACATCCAGGAAATCTAATTTTTCTCCTCCATGTCCTACAAACAGTGAAGAAACAAAAGAAAGCAACATATCCTATATACTATTGCATTTGATTCTCTTGAGTTTATTTTTAATAGCAAAAGGTATTCACATGTGTAGCATGATAATTTATTGAGAATTTACTGTAAAATAATAATCTACCGGGACATTTCTCTGTGTTTATTTCCTCTTATCTATCAAGAAGGAATGAATGGTATTTACTCCTTCCCAGAAGGCCTTTCTTCCAGGGCCAAAAAGGAAAGCTGTCTGAAAGGGATGGGGGTGGGAGGATCTTAATTACAACCCAAATCATCTCTGTCAGTTCTGAAGGCCTTACCCAGAGTCCCGCCTTTAGGAGAGATAGGCTTTTTCTAGTAAGGCTTCCCTGATAGCTCGGTTGGTAAAAATTTGCCTGCAAGGCAGAAGACCACAGTTCAATTCCTAGGTCAGGAAGATCCACCTGACATCTTCCTTCTGAGGAGAAGGGATAGGCTACCCACTCCAGTATTGTTGGGCTTCCCTTGTGGCTCAGCTGGTAAAGAATCCGCCTGCAAGGCAAGAGATCTGGGTTTGATTCCTGGGTTGGGAAGATTCCCAGGAGAAGGGAAAGGCTACCCACTCCAGTATTCTGGCCTGGAGAATTCCATGGACATTATGGTCCATGGACACAACTGAGCAACTTTCACTTTAACTGTAAACACTCAGCCAACTGGCCAGTGGGAATTGGAGTAAAGCATTCTCAGTTCATTTCAGTCACTCAGAGATGCCCGATTCTTTACGACGCCATGGACTGCAGCAGGCCAGCCTTCCCTGTCTGTCATCAACTCCCGGGGCCTACTCAAACTCATGTCAATCGTGTCGGTAATGCCAGCCAACCACCTCATCCTCTGTTGTCCCCTTCTCCCACCTTCAATCTTTCCCAGCATAAGGGTCTTTTCCAATAAGTTGGTTCTTCACATCAGGTGGCGAAAGTTTTGGAGTTTCAGTTTCAGCATCAGCTCTTCCAATGAACACCCAGGACTGATCTCTTTTAGGATGGACTCGTTGGATCTCTTTGCAGTCCAAGGGACCTTCAAGAGTCTTCTTCAACACCACAGTTTAAAAGCATCAATTCTTTGGTGCTCAGCCTTCTTTATAGTCCAACTCTCACATCCATACATGACTACTGGAAAAACCATAGCTTTGACTGGATGGGCTTTTGTTGGCAAAGTAATGTCTCTGCTTTTTAATATGCTGTTTAGGTTGGTCATAACTTTCCTTCCAAGCAGCAAGCGTATGTAATATCATAGCTGCAGTCACCATCTGCAGTGATTTTGGAGCCCCTCCAAAAAAGTCTGTCACTGTTTCCATTGTTTTCCCATCTATTTGCCATGAAGTGATGGGACTAGATGCCATGTTCTTAGTTTTCTGAATGCTGAGTTTTGAGCCAATTTTTTCACTCTCTTCTTTCACTTTCATCAAAAGCCTCTTTCATTCTTCTTCACTTTCTGCCATAAGGGTGGTATCATCTGCATATCTGAGGTTATTGATACTTCTCCTGGCAATCTTGATTCCAGCTTGTGCTTCTTCCAGCCCAGTGTTTCTCATAACGTACTCTGCATATAAGCAGGGTGACAATATACAGCCTTGACATACACTTTTTCCTATTTGGAACCAGTCTGTTGTTCCATGTCTAGTTCTAACTAGTTCTAGTCTAGTCTAGTCTAGTTCTAACTGTTGCTTCCTGACCTGCATGTAGGTTTCTCAAGAAACAGGTCAGATGGTCTGGTATTCCCATCTCCTTCAGAATTTTCCACAGTTTATTGTGATCCACACATTTAAAGGCTTTGGCATAGTCAATAAAGCAGAAATAGATGTTTTTCTGGAACTCTCTTGCTTTTTTGATGATCCAGTGGATGTTGGCAATTTGATCTCTGTTCCTCTGCCTTTTCTAAATCCAGCTTGAACATCTGGAAGTTCATTCACGGTTCACGTATTGCTGAAGCCTAGCTTGGAAAACTTTGAGCATAACTTTACTAGCGTGTGAGATGAATGCAATTGTGTAGTAGTTTGAGCATTCTTTGGCATTGCCTTTCTTTGGGATTGGAATGAAAACTGACCTTTTCCAGTCCTGTGGCCACTGTTGAGTTTTCCATATTTGCTGGCATATTGAGTGCAGCACTTTCACAGCACCATCTTTCAGGATTTGAAATAGCTCAACTGGAATTCCATCACCTCCACTACCTTTGTTCATAGTAATGCTTTCTAAGTCCCACTTGACTTCACATTCTAGGATGTCTGGCTCTAGGTGAGTGATAACACCATCGTGATTATCTGGGTCATGAAGATCTTTTTTACATAGTTCTTCTGGGTATTCTAGCCACCTCTTCTTAACATCTTCTGCTTCTGTTAGGTCCATATCATTTCTGTCCTTCATCAAGCCCATCTTTGCATGAAATGTTCCCTTGGTATCTCTAATTTTCTTGAAGAGATCCCTAGTCTTTCCCATTCTGTTGTTTTCCTCTATTTCTTTGCATTGATCGCCAAGGAAGGCTTTCTTATCTCTCCTTGCTATTCTTTGGAACTCTGCATTCAGATGGGAATATCTTTCCTTTTCTCCTGTGCTTTTCACTTCTCTTCTTTTCACAGCTATTTCTAAGGCCTCCTCAGACAGCCATTTTGCTTTTTTGCATTTCTTTTCCATGCAGATGGTCCTGATCCCTGTCTCCTGTACAATGTCATGAACCTCCATCGATAGTTCATCAGGCACTCTTTCTATCAGATCTAATCCCTTAAATCTATTTCTCCACTGTATATTGTATTTCTCCACTGTATTATGATTATACTTCCACTGTATAATCATAAGGGATTTGATTTAGGTCATACCTGAATGTTCTAGTGGGTTTCCCTACTTTCCTCAATTTAAGTCTGAATTTGGCAATAAGGAGTTCATGATCTGAGCCACAGTCAGGTCCCGGTCTTGTTTTTTGCTGCATGTATAGAGCTTCTGCAACTTTGGCTGCAAAGAATATAATCAATTTGATTTTGGTGTTGACAATCTGGTGATGTTCATGTGTAGAGTCTTCTCTTATGTTGTTGGAAAAGGATGTTTGCTATGACCATTAGTGTCTGATAATTTTCTGTGTACAGTTCTTTTGTCTCCTTAGGTAAGTTTATTCCTAGATATTTAATTCTATTTGTTGCAATGGTGAATGGGATTGATTCTTAAATTGCTCTTTCTGATTTTTCATTATTAATATATAGAAATGCAAGTGATTTCTGTGTATTGATTTTGTATCCTGCAAGTTTGTTAAATTCACTGATTAGCTCTAGTAATTTTCTGATACTATCTTAGGGTTTTCTATGTACAGTATCATGTCATCTGCAAACAGTGAAAGCTTTACTTCTTCTTTTCTGATCTGGATTCCTTTTGTTTCAATAATAGTGGAGAAAGTGGACACCCCTGTCTTGTTCCCGATCTCAGAGGTAATGCTTTCAGCTTTTCACCATGGAGAATAATGTTTGCTGTAGGCTTATCATACATGGCCTTTACAATGTTGAGGTAGGAGAAGGCAGTGGCAATCTACTCCAGTACTCTCTCCTGGAAAATCCCATGGATGGAGGAGCCTGATGGGCTTCAGTCCATGGGGTCGCTAAGAGTCAGAAGCAACTGAATGACTTCACTTTCACCTTTCACTTTCATGCATTGGAGAAGGAAATAGCAACCCACTCCAGTGTTCTTGCCTGGAGAATCCCAGGGACGGGGGAGCCTGGTGGGCTGCCGTCTATGGGGTTGCACAGAGTCGAACATGACTGAAGTGACTTAGCAGCAGCAGCAGCCTGTTGAGGTAGGTTCCTTCTATGCCCACTTTTTGAAGAGTTTCCATCAAAAATAGGTGCTGAATTTTGTCAAATGCTTTTTCTGCGTCTATTGAGATTATCAAATGGTTTTTATCTTTTAATTTGTTAATATAGTATATCACATTGATTGATTTGCATATATTGAAGAATCCTTGCATTCCTGGAATAAACCCAACTTGATCATGGTGTATGAGCTTTTTGATGTGCTGCTGAATTCTGTTTGCTAAAATTTTGTTGAGGATTTTGCATCTATGTTTATCAGTAATATTGGCCTGCAGTTTTCTTTTCTTATGTTGTCTTTGCCTGTTTTAGTATCAACATGATGGTGGCCTTCTAGAATGAGTTTGGAACTGTTTCTTCCTCTGCAATTTTTTTGAAAGAGTTTTAGGATAGGCATTAGCTCTTCTCTAAATGTTTGATAGAATTATCCTGTGAGGCCATCTGATCCTGTGCTTTTGTTTTTTGGGAGACTTTTGATCACAGCTTCAATTTCGGTGCTTGTAATCAGGTTGTTCATAATTTCTACTTCTTCCTTGTTCAGTCTTGGAAGATTGAACTTTCCTAATAATCTGTCCATTTCTTCCAGGTTATCCATTTTATTGACATATAGTTGTTCATAATAGTCTCTTTAATCCTTTATATTTCCGCATTGTTGTAACCTCTCCTTTCTCTTTTCTAATTTTGTTGATTTGATTCTTCTTTTTTTTTTTTTTTGATGAGTCTGGCTAAGGGTTTGTCAATTTTGTTTATCTTCTCAAAGAAACAGCTTTCAGTATTATTAATCTTTATTATTGTTTCTTTCATTTCTTTTTCATTTATTCCTGTTCAGATCTTTATGATTTCTTTCCTTCTACTAATTTTGGGGGGTTTTTCCTTCTTTTTCCAGTTGCTTTAGATGTAAAGTAAGGTTGCCTATTAGATGTTTTTCTTGTTTCTTGAGGTAGGATTGTTTTGCTATGAACTTCCCTCTTAGAACTGCTTTTGCTACATCCCATAGGTTTTGAGTTGTCATGTTTTCATTGTCTTTTGTTTCTAGAAAATTTTTGATTTCTCTTTTTATTTCTTCAGTAACCTGTTGGTTATTTAGGAACATGTTGTTTAATCTCCATGTGTTTGTGTTTTTTAGCTTTTTTCTTGTAATTGATACCCAGTCTCAGAGCATTGTGGTCAGAGAAGATGCTTGATAAAATTTCAATTTTCTTAAATTTACTGAGGTTTGATTTGTGACCCAAGATGTGACCCAAGAATGTTCCACGTGCACTTGAGAAGAAGGGGTATTCTTCTGGATTTGGATGGAATGTCCTGAAGATATCAATGAGATTCATCTCATCTAATGTATCATTTAAGACTTGTGTTTCCTTATTAATTTTCTTTTTTGATGATCTGTCCATTGGTGTGAGTGGGGCGTTAAAGTCTCCTACTACTATTACTGTATTACGGCCAGTTTCTCCTTTTATGTCTGTTAGTGTTTGTCATATGTATTGAGGTGCTACTATGTTGGGTGCATAGATGTTTACGATTGTTATGGCTTCCTCTTGGATTGATCCCTTGGTCATTATGTAGTGTCCTACCTTATCTCTTGTAATCGTCTTTATTTTAAGGTCTATTTTGTCTGATATGAGGATTGCTACTCCAGCTTTCTTTTGCTTCCCATTTCATGGTATATATTTTTCCATCCTCTCACTTTCAGTCTATGTATGTCTTTAGGTCTGAAGTGGATTTCTTGTAGAGAGCATATATATGAGTCTTTTTTTAATCCATGCAGCCAAATTGTGACTTTTGGTTGAAGCATTTAATCCATTTACATTTAAAGTAATTATTGACATATATGTTCCTATTGCCATTTTCTTGATTGTTTGGGGTTGATTTTGTAGATCTTTTTGTCTTACCTTGTATTTCTTGACTATATAAGTCTCTTTAACATTTGTTGTAAAGCTAGTTTAATGGTATTGAATTCTCTTAACTTTGCTCCTCTGAAAAGCTTTTCATTTCTCTATCAATTTTGAATGAGATCCTTGCTGGGTACAGTAATCTCGGTTGTAGATTTTTCCCTTTCAGTACGTTAAATATACCTTGCCATTCCCTTCTGGCAGGCAGAGTTTCTGCTGAAAGATCAGCTGTTAAGCATATGGGATTTCTCTTGTATGTTACTTATTGCTTCTCCCTTGCTTCTTTTAATATTCTTTCTTTGTTTTTAGTCTTCATAGTTTTATTAGTATGTGTCTTGGCATGTTTCTCCTTGGGTTTATCCTGTATGGGACTCTTGACATCTCTTGGACTTGACTGACTATTCTCTTTTCCATGTTGTGGAAATTTTCAACTATAATCTCTTCAAAAATTTTCTCATACCCTTTCTTTTTCTCTTTGTCTTCTGGGACCCCTGTAATTCAAATGTTGGTGCATTTGATGTTGTCCCAGAGGTCTCTGAGACTATCCTTGGTTCTTTTCATTCTTTGTACTTTATTCTGCTCTTCAGAAGTTATTTCCACCATTTTATCTTCCAGCTCAATGATTCATTCTTCTGCTTTAGATATTCTGCTATTGATTCCTTCTAGAGTATTTTTAATTTCAGTAATTGTGTTGTTTTTCTCTGTACATTTATTCTTTAATTCTTCTCTGTTCAGTTCAGTCACTCAGTTGTGTCCAACTCTTTGCGACCCCATGAATCGCAGCACGCCAGGCCTCCCTGTCCATCACCAACTCCTGGAGTCTACCCAAACCCATGTCCATCGAGTCTGTGATGCCATCCAGCCATCTCATCCTCTGTCATCCCCTTCTCCTCCTGCCCCCAATCCTTCCCAGCATTAGCGTCTTTTCCAGTGAGTCAACTCTTCGCATGAGGTGGCCAAAGGATTGGAGTTTCAGCTTCAACATCAGTCCTTCCAATGAACACCCAGGACTGATCTCCCTTAGGATGGACTGGTTGGATCTTCTTGCAGTCCAAGGGACTCTCAAGAGTCTTCTCCAACACTACAGTTCAAAAGCATCAATTCTTTGGCGCTCAGCTTTCTTCACCATCCAGCTCTCACATCCATGCATGACCACTGGAAAAACCATAGCCTTGACTAGACAAACCTTTGTTGGCAAAGTAATGCCTCTGCTTTTCAATATGCTATCTAGATTGGTCATAACTTTCCTTCCAAGGAGTAAGCATCTTTTAATTTCATGGCTGTCTTTGCTAACTGATTCTTGCATTTTCTCCATTTTGTTTTCAAGGTTTTTGATCATCTTTACTATCATTATTCTGAATTTTTTTCAGCTAGTTTGCATAGTTCCTCTTCATTTATTTGGACTTCTGTGTTTCTTTTGTTTCTTCATTTGTGTAGTATTTCTCTGCCTTTTCATTATTTTTTTTTCAACTTACTGTGTTTGAGGTCTCATTTTCCCAGGCTTCAAGGTTGATTTCTTTCCTCCTTTTGGTTTCTGCCCTGCTAAGGTTGGTCCAGTGGTTTGTGTAAGCTTTGTATAGGGTGAGATTTGTGCTCAATTTTTGTTTGTTTGTTTGTTTTTCCTCTCATGGGCAAGGCTGAGTGAGGTGGTAATCCTGTCTGTTAATGATGATTTTGTATTTTTGTTTTGTTTATTGTTTAGATGAGGTGTCCTGCACAGGGTGGTTGGGTGATGCCAGGTCTTGTATTCAAGTGATTTCCCTTGTGTGAGTTATCACTATCTGATACTCCCTAGGATTAATTCTCTGGCAGTCTAGGGTCTTGGAGTCAGTGCTCCTACTCCAAAGGCTCAGGGTTTGATCTCTGGTCAGGAATGAAGATTGCACAAGTGGTTGGTTATGGCATTAAGGGAGAGCAAAATAAATATCCAAAAACAAGAAACCAAAGATAAACCCCAGACAAATGGCAGTTACAAAATCAGGCAAATAATAATTAAAAGAATGGAATATACACACATATATATACACCCATGAGCAAAGTCAAAACAGTCCAACAAAAATAAAGTACAGTAGACTGACCCAGCAAAGGAAATCAAAAATTATATTTACCAGTTAAGAACAAAACTAACTAAAGCACAAACTTGAAAACAAAACTAAAGCAAGGTGCCAAGTGGGTAATAAAGCAATGAAAAAAGAAAACAAAACCTAACAAGTATGTTGAGAGGAAAGGAAAGAAAGAAAGAAAGAATAGATATGCAAAGTTAAATAGAGGTAGATAAAGAAGATCTATATACTTCAAGGGGAAAAGAACAGTAGGAAAGGCAAACATAGGAATAAATGTAGAAAAAATATAATAGGTTTTTAAAAATTAAAATTATAAAAAAGAGGAAAAAAAATGAAAAAGAAAGAAAAAAGGAAAACCACAGAACTGCAAAAGCCCAATGTAGTGGCAGAGGTTTATAACAACAATAAAAAGTGTGATTGAATATGCACATATACACGTACACCCATAAGTAAAATCAAAACAGTCTAACAAAAGTAAAGTACAATAGATTGACCCAGTGAACAAAGGAAACCAATAGTTATATCTACCAACACAAAACTAACTAAAGCACAAACTGGAAAACAAAATTAAAGCAAGGTGCCAAGAGGGGACTAAAGCAATGAAAATAAAACTGACAAATATGTTAAGAGGGAGTAAAAGAAAGAAAGAATAGATATGCAAAGTTAAATAGAGGTAGATAAAGAAGATTTATATACATTACAGATTAACTGCAAGGGGAAAAGAACAGCAGGAAAAGCCAAAAAATGAATAAATGTATAAAAAATAATAATATGTTTAAAAAATTAAAATTAAAAAAAGAAAAAAATTTTTAAAAAGGAAAACTCCACAGAACTGCAAAAGCCCAACATAGAGGCAGAGGTTCATAACAACAATAAAAAATGTGATGAGAGGAAAAAAACCTCAAAGGCTTAATTAGATTTCATAGTGCCAGTAAAATCAATTACAATGGGGCGGGGGGAGAAAGAAAAAAGAAAAAAATTCAAAAGAATCTACAGAACAAGTCAAAACATAAGAATAATAAATGTTTTTCTTGAGTCACTGCTGTCAGAGTCCTTTCCCTCTCTGGGAGTCACAGTCCACCTCACCTCCCTAGGTTGCCCTCCAACACTGTGCTGATCTCTGGACCCACTGTGGGGGCAGCTCAGGTTCTAACCTGGCCCTACTCCTGTGTGTTCTTACCTCCAGTTTCCACAGATATCAGAATTAGTGCGTTTTCTTTTGTGGGAGCTCGCAAAGCCTAGTTGATTGTGTGGGTTTAATCTGCAGCTTGTACAGCTGGTGGGAAGATTTGGGGTCTTCTTCCTTAGCCACTCTGCCCCTGGGTTTCAACTGTGGTTTTATTTCCACTTCTGCATGTGGGTCATCCACTGGGGTTTGCTCCTGAGGCTACCCTGGAGGACTTGGGTTTTCTCCTGTGAGGGCCAGGTGTGGAGGTGGTGTAGCTGCTTGGGTTGCAACAGGTATTCCGGGTAGTTGGTGGCTAGGGCAGCAGGAAATACAGTATTCTAGAAGGGTATGGCAACCAGTATTGGCCTATACACTCCAGTATTCTTGCCTGGAGAATCTCCCTCCCTGACAGAGAAGCCTGGCAGGCCACACTTTGATATCTATCAGAGTCTTTATTTGAGCCTCTTGTGGCTGGCAATCAGAAGGCTTCTTTTGCCAGTCTTCCTCCATAGCTCCACCCATCCAGACACTTAGAGGGCTCCCCTTGCCTGAGATCCTTCTCTGTTGTTCTATGCATCAGGCACATCAAGGGAATCCCCCCTAGCTAAGGTACTACTCTGTAGATCAGCACATCAGGCACTGAAAGGGGCACATTGGGTGGGGTCCTACTCTGTAGTTCAGTACCTCAGGCATTTGATGGGCCAGCCTCTCTATTGTTCAGCTGCCAGTGCTGGTGTGTGGGGAGAGAGAGGCTATGGTGATGGCTCCACCCACTATGCATGACTCAGCAGTATCCCCTTGCTTCCATGGCTGCCCGGCTTTCCTCCACAGGCATTTCCCACCACGATCTCTTCCCTCACATCCCCTCAATCCGTCTGTCTGCAGTCAACAGCAGTCCTCACCTTGGGATTGCTCCACAATCCCTAAACTCCAGCTCCCAGCCACTGCACCTTCCAGGGGACCTGCGTCCCTGTCCAGGGTATGTGTAGCTATGGCAAGAACTGTCTGATTCTCATTCCATTTAGGCTGTCATAGATCAGCTGTTTCATTCTCAGTCTTAAATGTTTCTCCTCTGACTCAGACAATTGCCCTGATGTTGGGATCTGACCCCTGCTTCAGTTCCCCCACTGGCCAAGGGCAGGTCCAGTCCTACTAACACTCCTGTTTTTCCCCCTAGTTCCTACTTCTTCGTACTGAGTTTTGTGTCGTTCTATATATTCTTTACCACTGGTCAGGTGCTCCTGTCCACTCTCAGCTGGTGTTCTGCATGCACTTCTGTGCCTGAAGGTGTATTCCTGATGGATTTGTGGAGAGAGGTGTACTCCACGTATACCTACTCCTCTGCCTTCTTGTTCTATCCCGGCAATCTTGATTCCAGCTTGTGCTTCCTCCAGCCCAGCGTTTCTCATGATGTACTCTGCATATAAGTTAAATAAGCAGGGTGACAATATACAGCCTTTGTCAGGAAGCATTTGGCAGGAGGCTTCCTGTGTGCTGTTCCTGATGTCCCTTACTAATCCCTGAATATTCAGAGATGAGTGGAGAGGCATACCTCTCCTGGGGACAAAAGGAATGCATACATTCTTAAAGTAAAAGTAACTATTTACGGCCTTCTTCCCTTTCTCTTATAGAAAGTGAGTTTTACAACCCCCTCTCATCGAGATGGATTCTAGCCTTATGTTTTCTGGATAAGTTGTAAGATTTTTGATCTTTATCTTTGCTGAAAAGGCTATCTTGTAAGACAGAATATATATGCAGTCTTGGTCCCCATGTCTCTATTCATTTCTCTCTCTCTCTCTCTCCTTTCTCTCTTCCTTTATTTTCTTATCGTCGACTTTGTACCCCTAAGCCTCGACCCATTAAAGGTCCATAACAAGCTTTGATATACTTCCTTCCCAATTTGGAACCAGCCCATTTTTCCATGTCCAGTTCTAACTGTCACTTCTTGACCTACATACAGAATTCTCAGGAGGCAGGTAAGGTGGTCTGGTATTCCCATCTCTTTTTTTCCACAGTTTGTGGTGATCCTCATAGTCTTAAGTCTTTGGCATACCCAGTAAAGCAGAAATAGATGTTTTTCTGGAACTGTCTTGCTTTGTCTATGATCCAATGGATGTTGGCAATTTGATCTCTAGGGCCAACTAATTTGCAACTATTTAGATTGTTCCAGGACAGAGAGGAGTCACTTGGTGTTTTAGTGTATTGTGGGTAAGAAACGAAACTCCTCAGGCCTGAGGGTGGGGAAGAGGAAGAGCTGGCCCTCCTGCTGTGACCTCGGGAACCTCAGCCACAATCGCACAGTAGAGCTTGGCACCATGGTGATTACTTCAAACTGAGTGCCAGAAACTTTCACCGTTTTCCTGGACTGCATAAGCCTTGAATCTCAACCATATTAGAAAATGGAGCAACTGTTGCCCCAATACCCACATATACACTCAAATGACTGATACTATCAGCCTAGTCAAGCTTGCCAAGGGGGAGCCTCAGCTAGGAGTAACATTTTTAGGATATGTAAAAAGTGCAGCACCCCACTTCATGAAACAAATATACTGCCTACAACACATACTTCCTACCAGCACACAGGAAATAAACTTTTTATTTCAATTTCTTTAATATTAACCTTTTCCTCTCTTTCCTCCTCTTGGTTCTCTGATATTGTTCCTGCTGCACAGGTGATACTTGAGGCAAGTCAATTCTTGTTTCTTTTACATATTTGCTTGCTTCATCCCCTGTGGTCCTCCAGAACATCATTTCCATAGCATTTTTCTTTTATCAGATCAACATTTAAGGAATGTCAACTGGCTTCTGAGCACTTACTGGCAAATTACAACCCACAGGCCAAATCCTGCCCACAGCCTGTGTTTGTGAATAGAGTTTCATTGAGAAATAACCTCTCCCATTCAATCATGTAATATCTATGTATTTTCACACCTCATCAGCACATTTGAGTCTTTGCAACAGGGACCCTCAAAGCCTAGAATGTTTACTACCTAGTCTCTTTCAGAAAACTTTTGCCAACCCCTGGCCTGGCAGAAGAAAAATACACATTGTACTGCATATTACTAACCTGTACTCTATCCATTTTGGGGGGTGATGTTTTAATAGAGGTCAATGCAAAGTGTTCTAAGAAATATCATTAGATTTTAATAGGTCCCCTACCCTTAATTTATAGCTGTCATCTATACAAAGTTGAAGCTTAGTGTTGAAAATAACAAACTATTCAAGCTATATTTAGTCAAAAATAAGAATTTTTTATGAACTAATATGATGCTGGTTTCTTCTCTATCAATTAGTATTCAAGTAGAACTAGAACCACCATCACCATTATAGAATATCAAATTTATTATTTATTATAGAAGTGATATTTTGCACAATTGTGGGAGTAACTGGGAAGGAAAAGTTCTGGAAAAGGCAACTGGAAGATGAAGGGAAAGTCACTAACCAGCCTTCCTGAAGTCTAGCCTGGGCAGACAAGTCAGGACAGAGTAGGGAAGTAATGAGGGTATAGAAAAGCTTGTGTCTACTAACATCTACATTGACACTGACTGCTACCCCTCCTCTCCCTCCCTCTCCCTTTATAAGAGTCCCACTTGCACCCATTCAAAGAACAGAAATGCATCCCAAAAATCTAGCCTTTGGAGGAGTTACAACAGTTTGCCTTATATTGGAGTAAGAAGGGTCCACATTCAAACTCCTCATCTTTATCCTTTTATGTAAGAAATGATGGTGATATTCTAGTTTTACTTCTCTGCAGGAGTTTCTGTCTCACTCAGAGTAAGTGTTAAGTCTGGACTTAACTGATGTTGCAAAACTTCCAGTAAAGTGATTGGTTGAGTAATGGCTTTGAAATATCTTTGCAAGTTTGTTGACCCTTCTCCCAGGAAATGTGGAGTCTAAATTCAAACTTCCCTTGATCACAGGCTGGCCTTAATGACTTCTTCAAAGGGATAGAATGCAGTGGACATGACACCATGAGACTCATGACCAGATCACAAAAAACAACACACCATCTACTTGGTTTCTCCTCTGTCCTTAGTACATGCATCTCTAGAGCTCTGAGCTGTCATGTGTGTGTGTGTGTTTGTGTGGTCAGTTGTGTCTGACTCTTTGTGACCCCATGGACTGTAGCCCATTAGGCTTCTCTGTCTATGGGATTTCCCAGGCAAGAATACTAGAGTGGGTTGCCATTTCCTTCCCCAGAGGATCTTCCTGACCCAGTCTCTTGCCTCTCCTACATTGGCAGGCAGATTCTTTATCACTGTGCCACCCAGGAAGCCCTGAGCCGTCATATACAAAGTCAAGTTACGCTGAAGGCACCATGCTGAAAAGGTTATATAGAAAGACCACAAAGGGCTAGAGAAAGGTGTCTGAGGACGACTGCTTGGCCAGTCTTCAGCTATTTAAGGCTTCTAGCCCAGGCTAAGAGCAGCTTTCAGATGATTCCCTTCTCTAGCCTCCAAGCTGCCCCAGAGCAAAGCAAGCAGAGCGGAAATGAGCTTTCTCCCCTGAGCCCTAAGACTGAAGATTTGTGAGCAAATTAGACATTGTTGAATTTAAAATCCCTGTAGCTCAGATTTGGTAAAGAATCTGCCTGTAATGCAGGAGATTCAGGTTCTATCCCTAGGTCTGGAAGAACTTCTGGAAAAGGGAATGACAATCCACTTCTGTGTTCTTGCCTGAATAATCCCATGTACAGTGGAGCCTGGAGAGCTATAGTCCATTGGGTCACAAAGAGTCAGACACAACTGAGCAACACTACCACTACTACTACTAGATGTTGAGGAGTAAAATCATAAGTTTTGGGGTTGATTATTATGTACTCATAGTAACTGAAATAGGATGCAAACCAAATTTTTCAAAGAAGTTATGAAGTTCTAACTCAGAACAGAGTTATGTAGAGCTGCCAGAGATTAAAAAAAAAAAAGTGCATGTATCAGTAACTCACTATGGAAGTTTATTCATCCATGTCATTTATCTATCTGTTCAACAAATATTTACAAAGCATCTACTTGGTGTTCTGGGGATTCAGTAGTAAAGACAAAAGTGATTTCTGCCCTGATGGACCATTCAGGCTACGGTGGGTTAGAGAGACACTGTGGGTTAGAGGGAGTCGTTTGTGAGTATTACAAAAGAAGACCAGGATGTTCTGTCAGATAATAAGTCAAATGCCTTTCCCGGGAATGTCTTAAAGATACATTCCCCTTAATTTGTAAGAGTCTTTTAGATCCTGGCACTGTTCCAGACATATAGAGCAAAAGAAAGATATCAATTTACAAGTTCAACAAATACAGGCTTCCTAGGTTACAGGGGTTGTTGGTGGCTGCTTTCAACTGTGGCAGTCATCGGTCCTTTCTCTGGATCAGACATACATAGACAAGATGCTAATTATATGCTTTGTTCTGCACTTACTTTGAAATTATTTATAATGAAACTACAAGACTATCTTGTCTAAGAAACAGTACTGTTCAGAGCGGCCGTAGTTTGGTTGCGAATTGAAATTACTCACAAGATATCAGAAGCTGAAAGTTATCTCACCAGGCTGCTGATAATGAAGTCTGCTAACTATTCTAGTGCAAAAAGCAGAATTATGAAAACTGATTCAGTCTAATTATCAAAGGGTCGGAGTTTTTCCGCCATTCTCAAAATGTAGCCATTTAAGCAGCTTGAAAACTCACTGTTCAGAATTTAAATTACTTATTGCCAAGGCTCAGTGACTGCTCCAGGAATGAATGGAAGTGCTTAAAATCTCCTGACTGTTTGATTACAGGTACCCGTCGGTCATTTGCTCGGTCATGTTCAACTGTGCAATTAAAACAAATGGTGGCACATAAAAGGCTGCCTGAGGTAGATTTGGCCTGTGGGAAAAGTGCCAGTCTGTTAAAGGAAGTGCCAGGCATAGTGGGGAAAACCATAAAAAAAGACACAGGCCCTCATGAAACATGCCTTCTTGGAGCTCATAGTCTCATAGGGGACAAAGACAAGTAAATGGCTATCAATAACAAAACGCCTAAGAGCTGTGCTTCAGAATGGTGTGGGATCAGGGAATGCTAATGCACAGAAGCAGCCTCTAAGCTGAAGGTTGTGAAGAATTCAGCAAGGCCAAGGTCAAGGGAATGTTGGGGGATAGAAAACACTGTCCAGGCTGAGTCAGGTACAGCCAAGACGCTGGAGAGACAGGATGTTAGAGAAACTGAAAACATTCAGAGTGGTTGAAACATTAAGAGGTAAAATGAAGAGAGGTAAGTCTGGGCAGGTAGGGAAAAGGGTCAGTCAGGTCATGGAGGGCTTTGTATGCCATTGTAAAAACGTTCAACTTTCTATTCCCTTGATTTTATTTTTAACACAAAATATACATGTTCAACTAGCCTCAGAATTTTTTAAAGATTCACTTTTATGAAGATCTCTAATAACCAGATAAACAAGATAATCAGTTCTTCTCCGGTTGGAGAACAAGAAGACAGAGAATATGGAGTTCCCATTCTCAAGTTCAAGTGTTTTTCTTCCAAAGACCAGTAGCTATTTAATCCTTTATCCTCTCAGCCCTGAACTCTCTGCCCAGCAGATGGAACAGGAGGCCACAGAGTGAAAAACATCATTGCTCATTTTCAAGAAATAATTGTCCAGCAAAAACGGTAAGGATTATTGTTTCTAAAAAGCTCAGGAAGAGGTAAACATTGAGCATTTAGAACTATCAAAGGTTTCCTTTTTAATGTAAGAAAGACTCCTGTGTAGGACATTTATGACATATATCTGAGTCTCAGAAAAAATCACATATCTTATAGTTTAATACACAGTACATGTGAATATACTACCATCATTTGGTAGTAATCATTTTTACTGTAGACCAAGTAGTTACACATATGCAAATTTACCAGGTAACAGAATGACCACCACTGCTGCAAACTGCCCTGTTTGAGAAAGGACCCAGACCAAGTATAAGATGTCTCCTAGACTGAGTGCTAGACGTTAATTATACCCAGCATGGTGCCAAGGGGTAAGAATTAATGAATGAATTATGATGGTTTAAAGAATGATGAATTCATGAAATCTGATGGATTAATCATAGTAAATTAAATATAAATTACAGTCTAAGTCTGGGCACAGGCTCGATGACATGAAGCAGGGAGGGCTTCTAGAGCAAACGTATTTTTGTGTTATGAAGAAACTTCATGCTTTCCTGAACCAACCAAGCAAAACTCACAGTAAAGAAAGTCCTTAACTTAAAACTGACTAAATAAAAAGACAAGTGTATTAGGTTTCTATTGCTGCTATAACAACTTACCACAAAGTTAATGGCCTTAAACCATCCACATTTAGTGTCTTACAGTTCTAAAGATCAGAAATCCAGAATGAGTCTTACAGGCTAAAGTCAAGGTGTCAAGAAAGCTATGTTCCTTCTGGAGACTCTAGGGGTGAATCCATTTCTTGCCTTTTCCAGCTTCTAGAGGCTGCCCACTTTCCCTGGCTCATGCCCCTTTCCCATCACTGTACTCTGTTGTATCATGTCCTTTTCTGACTTTCCTGTCTCCTTCTTTCTCTCATAAGAATGCTCGTAATTGTATGGATGTATGTATGTATGCATGCGTATGCTCAGTCACTCAGTCCTGTCCAACTCTTTGTGACCCCATGGACTGTAGCCCACCAGTCTCCTCTGTCCATGGGATTTTCCAGGCAAGAATACTGAAGTGGGTTGCCATTTCCTTCTCCAGGGGATCTCCCCAACCCAGGGATTGAACCTGCGTCTCCTGCACTGGGAGGCGGGTTATTTACCCTAATCCAAGATAATCTCTTCCCCACCCCCACCCCGTCAAGATCTTTAATTTAATCACTCATCAAAATCCCATTCTGCCATGCAGAGTAACACAGTCACAGATTCCAGAAATTAGGACATGGACATCTTTGACGGACGGGGCATTATTCTGGTTCCCACAGTCACAATAAGAGAGCAGATTGTAAGATATGAGGGCAAGACTTCATCTGGTTTATTCAACATCATCCTCAGCACACTACTGGCTTATCATCAGTACTCAGTCAACATCTATTTAATAACTGAGTAAATGAATAAAAAAAATATATATGATGTGTCACTTCTCTGATAAGTCCTCATGTAAATAAGGTATGCTGTTGCTACTGCTGCTAAGTCGCTTCAGTCATGTCTGACTGTGTGACCGACCCCAGAGAGTCGCTCAGTCGTGTCCGACTCTTAGCAACCCCATGGACTGCAGCCCACCAGGCTCCTCTGTCCATGGGGTTTTCCAGGGAAGAGTACTGGAGTGTGGTGCTATTGCCTTCTCCGGTAAATAAGGTATGGGTGGTTCCAAAATTTGTAATTTGCTGTCTCTTACAAATAAAGGATTAAATGGGTACCAAGTTTCTGTTTGAGAAAATGAAAGCATTCTGGAGATGGATGGTTGTGGATGGCTGTACAACACTATGAATGTACTTAATACCAACAAACAATTTAAAAATTGTAAATGTTGCATTTTATATAAATATTAATATACATATAAAACCACAATAAAAGAATACAAAGGCTTAATTCAAAGAATAGAAAGTCGAGAAAAAAGTTATACCATAGCCCTTGACCAAAACCATAACATCTGACTTAAATAAATATCCTTCTTATAGCAATTCCCATAAGAGAAAGGTGTGGAATCAGCCTGCCAATGCAGGAGATGTGGGTCCAAGTCATGGGTTGGGAAAAACCCCTGGAGAAGGAATTGGCAACCCACTCCAGTGTTACTGCCTGGAAAATCCCATGGACAGAGAAGCTTGGCAGGCTACAGCAAAGAGTCAGACATGACTTAGCAACTAAACAGTAAACAGCATCCTCGGTCTTAGGGCTGAATCTTCTTCTCATTAATTTATTTGCCTCCTAAGCACTACAATTTATCACAGGTTATGTTCATTAAGCCAAAATGTTTTCATTATGCTTTTTAAGTTAAACTAATACAGAAGAGAGCAGTCAAGCAATCAAATGTCTACTTGAGCCTTTGGTTGGTTAATTTTTCTAAGTGTCCTCATTTGTCTGCATCATGGTTTTAAACACTCTCTAAAACACATTCTAACACACATACAAGCAGACATGCACACACCCGCATACAAAACAAGCGTCCACATGATGCCAAAATACTCTATGGGTTCACAGATGAAATCCAGCCAGACTGCTTGGGCAGGCTTTCCTCAGACGCAACAGTCAGGATGTGGAATGAATCTTTCAGTTATTTATCAGTTCATTTGGGGAAACTGTAGACACAGACTCAAACAGATCATTCTCAATTTTTGTCCCAAAGCAACAACTAGGAACCAATTAGAGCCGTTCTTTTCAATGAAGCTTATTATTGGTGCTAATCTGTGAATGGAAGAGTCCAATTGTGAGGAAGGTTAGCAAACCCAAATAACACTCCCATAAGGTTTATTACACTTCTGCCAACACCTTCAGGTTGCCTTAATTGCTTCTTCAGGGCTGGTTTCACACAGAGAAGAGTCATTTCCAGTGCTGTAGCATCAAAAGTAGAAGACAGGGAAGAGTACAGAAAACTTGGGTCACTCTACTAAACCTGGAAGAGAGATATTTTTTTTTAAGTAACAAGAACTGACTCATTGGAAAAGACCCTGATTCTGGGAAAGGCTGAGAGCAAAAGAAGGGGATGACAGCGGATGAGATGGTTGGATGGCATCACTGACTCAATGCACGTGAGTCTGAGCAAACCCTGGGAGATAGTGAAGGATAGGGAAGCCTGTCATGCTGCAATCCATGGGGTTGCAAAGAGTGAGACACAACTTGGTGATTGAACAGCACACAATATTACCCAACTAAAATCAATAGACTAGAATCCAGAGCCCAAATACGTCTTAATCAAAGTCTCTCGTGTTTCTTCTACATCACATACTGACCCTCAGCTACAGAGTCAGCTCCCAGGAAAAGAACTAGCTGATATGTTTCTTCAATAAATATCGAGCAGTTCTTCCTGTCCCCTGCCCCCCCTTTCAGCAGCCATGTCTCTCATGTTCTTGGAGGATTCCAGTCCCCCTGCCACACAGCCCTGTTAAGGAAGAAAGAATTATGGCAAACAAACTTTCATGCCAACTCTAGCAAGAATTTACTGGGTGCTTACTCTGCTGCCTGGACCTGTACCAAATGTCTCATGTGCATTATAACATGTAAAATCTATTTCTCAGATATGACTGGATGAAACTGAAGTCTAAGACGTCATTACCAAAACCAAACCGCGAACTGATGACACCAGACTGGGTTCCAGGCCTTTCTATTCCACCACATTACCTTTGGGGCCATGACTCCATCTTCCCTACTTTAGTCAATGTCAGTAAGTGGAGCACAATATTGACTTTGTCATATAAACAAAGCAAGCCAGAGTGGCAGTGAGGAAAGCAAAAGAACAAGGAGCCCTTAGCCAAGGGAAGAAAGGACATTTCTATAAACAATGCTCTCTTACATTTTGCTTTCAAAGAATTTCTTTATAGCAGCAAGGATTCTAAGAAATACATTTGTGTTGGAAAGCACAAGAATGCATCAACATTTCTTTTGTGCTTTCTATGCCTTGGTTTGGAGGCGCTTCATAGTAATTATTCCTTCCAGGGTAAAGCTAACCCTGATCATAAGAGATACGTAAGCAAAGATGAAAATCCAAAGTCATTCTTCATAGCATCCCATGGCCCTCTCAATCCTCTAACCACCATCCAATATCTTAGAAAATTAGGCTATATGGTTCCTAAGAGATTTGCTCACAAGAGGTACATTACTTTTTTTTTTATTTATTTTTATTTTTTTTTATTTTTTATTATTGTTTTTGCCATACATTGTCGTGATATCACCATGGGTTTACATATGCTTCCCCTCCGGGTCCCCCCTCCCTCCTCCCTCCCCCCCGGGAAATCTCGCTGCACCAGTCCCGAGCATCAATCCTGGGCTGGCGATTGATTAGACACATGACAATTAACATGCTTCAATGCCCTTCTCCCATATCATCCCACCCTTACCCTCATCCACAAAGTCCACAAGTCTATGGATAGCATAATGTTATTTCCTGTCTCAAGATTTCCAGGGCAGAGAGCACCCCTTTGCAAAGTCAGGAGGAATGTAGCATGCAAGGAAAAAAGACTTTTTATAGAGACTCAGGTTAAGGAGCAAGAGAAAATTCAAACTGGATCTTGATTTTTCTTCTTTTTCTTTTTTTTTTTCTCTCAACCAGTAAAACCACCCAAGAGATTCCTGAATTTCTTCTACAGACCAAAAGAATGAAGATTTGAAAAGAGGGATTCTAAGCTCTTAATTTTTAGCTTTCTGAAAAGAAATCTTTTTCTCTGAAATTATGCAGAGAAGTGAGGTAAATTGACTGGGGCAAATCAGTATGGCAAGGATACCTGCTCTCCTTTGAAAGTGACAGAAAACAACGTAATTGTTAGATACTAAGATTCTAGCCTACAATACAGGACAAAGGAGGAAACTTCTCATGGGTAAAATTAATACACAGAAACTCCCTAGGTGGGCTATATGTACTTCCCAGGGAAGTTGGTGCATGATCTCAGAAAGAATCAGAGTCAAAAGCAACAAACGGCTCCAGGTCTGAGCTAAGCTGATCAACAACATAGCTTTTGCTTGAGCTTGTAAAATTTAGAGTTGAAGAGTTCAGTCTTCCACTGGCAAGACTCCTGGAGTGCTTGTTTCTGTTCCCCTGCTGGTTACAGCATTTGAAATCCCCCAAGTTGAGTGGTCCTGGTGGGGTGTGCTAGGAAAATTCCACTTCATCCAACTGACGCCAGGCTAGGGTCAAGTTGTGAAGTTAACCAAAACCTTGTGGTAAGTCAGAAAATAAACCACATGGGTTTTCCCCACTGACCCTGCCACCGTATCCATGGGGAAATCAATTCTAGACCTCAATTTCCTCCTCTGCAATAAGGGTTTGGTTAAATTATCTCTAGCATTCCTCTAAATCTTCACAATCTAGGTTTCTAAATTTATCTGTGGTCCCCTTTTATTTCTCCCTATTTCGCGTCCCTCTTCCCTAGTTTTATCACTTGCGTACAAATTCCTAGGCAAAAGTCTGTTGCAGGTACTTCTGTAAATGACTACATCTGTAAATACTGTGTGTGTGCATTGTCATTCGGTCATCTCCCAACTCTTTGCGACCCCATGGACTGTAGCCCATCAGGCTCCTCTGTCCATGGGATCTTTCAGGTAAGAATACTGGGGTGGGTTGCCATGTCCTTCTCCAGGGAACTTTACTGACTCAGGGATTGAACCCATGTCTCCTGTGTCTCCTGCATTGGCAGGTGGATTCCTTACCACTGATCCACTTGGGAAGCCATCTGTAAATATTATCCAATTTAAAATACACACACACACACACACAGTCAATAGGATAAAGACTAGTATCATCACTTAGTAGATGCAGAAAACTGAGATTCAGGGAGCACTTGCCTAAGATCAAAGATCAAGAAAAATGCTGTGTCTGGATTTGAACCCAGAACCATCTGACTCAAACTCACATTCTGACTACACCCTGCAGTCTCCCTGAGGGCCTGGACCTCTTCTATGAACCAAATGACAAAAGGCTTTCACTTAGCTTGATCCCCTAAGTATCGAGCCTCTGTTCCCCATCAAAGTTTACTTGTTTACTTGCTCTCATTTCCTACAATGCCTACCACTATTGCATTTTCTCTCTAACTAATGGAGGACTTAACATTTATTCCAATCCACTTATAAAAAAATAGGAAGAAACTGAAGACAGAAGGGGCAGCTTACTCAATGTCATGGAGTATTTACAGGTAAGGCCCAAATATAGCCCATATTTATGTAATATCTCGTTTTAAGCTATCACATATCAGTAAAATCACTGACAACTAAAATATCACTGAATTCCCTTAGATCAATGTATTAACTCTCATGGATATTTTCTTTTAACAAAAAACACATGTTTCTTCTTAATAAGAGCTTATTTTGGATAATTGAGGAACTAAAGTAAATAGTACAAGAAAGAAACCCATTCATAATACACCTAGAGAAGAGAGTGCAATTAACTTTATTAAATTTATTTCCAGTACTTTTTCTTTTCCTTGACATTATTTCAGTTTTATTTATATTTAAGTAAAACTCGCTATTTTATGATTATAAAAATATGCAGTCCACAATGAGATACCCTTACATACCCTTCAGAATAGCCTAACACAAATGAGATACACTTCAGAATGGAATATTGGTGAGGATATGGAGCAACTAGAGTTTGCTAACATAGTCAGCAAGAGTACAAAATAGTACAGCCACTTTAGGAAAATGTGTAGCAGTCTCTAACAAAACTAAACATTCACCTACCCTGTGACCCAGAAATCCCACTCCACATATTTACCCAAGAGAAAAATATCTCCACACACACACACACACAGAAAGAATACCCATGACGGCTTTATTTATAACAGCCCAAAACTGGGACTAGCTCAGGTGTCCATCAATAGGGAACTAGAAACACAAACAGTGGTGTAGTCATACCATTTCCAGCAACAGAAACCAAGTACTGATACAAGCCAACACACTGGGCAGACTTCAGAAACATCATATGGCATAAAAGAAGCTGTACAGAAGACTATATACTATACTATACAATTCCATTTACATGAGATTCTGTAACAAGCAAAATTAATCTCTGCTGGAAAGAATTAGAATAACAGTTTCTTTGGGGACAGAGACTGACTAGGAATGAGGGAACTCTCTGGGGTGATGACAATGTTATGTATCTCAATAAGGATGTGTGGAGTGAATACATTTGTCAGACCTCACTGAATGCTACATTAGATTTGTCTATTTCATTGTAAGTGAATTTTATAAGAAAAAATACACAGATATTGAATTTTAACAATGTTTATGATGAAGTACTTGGGAAGAAGTGCACCTATGTCAACAACTTACCCTGAAATGCATCAAAAAATAAGATGGATTAAATAAAAGGCTGGATAGACATGTGATAAAGCAGGTGTAGTAAAATGTTCATTGTAGAATCTAGGTGGTGAGTATATGAATATTCATTGTAAAATACTTCCAAATTTTCTGTAGATTTGGAAATTGTTACAATAAAATGTTAGGGAGAAAAGTTTTAAATATTACAGAAAGTACAAAAAATTCACAAAGTTCAAAGAATATAAGACTCTCCCAAAACACTACTGTCTGCAATACTGAAAACGAAAGTGAGCTGCTCTCCATCCTTTTTCTCTGTATTTATGAATATGAATGGGTGTTTCACAAAATTAGTATCAAACAGATTTATATCTTTCTATTATGAAGTAGCATTTTATCAATGGCCTTTTTCCAAATCGTTAAGCATTCTTCAAAAATATTGTATTACAATTTATTTAAACATATTTCAAATATTTTAGGTTTTAACATTTGGATGAACATACATTTTGTCTGGGGCCTGATAACTACCTAATGCTTTTACCAAAAGGAAATATTTTGGGGGCAGTACAGCATTGTGGTTTAAAGAGTGTGCATGAACCCAACTTCACCACCTACTCCACTGTTACCTTGAAAAGTTTTCTAAATGTCTCTAGATCTACTTCTTCTGTGCTCTGAGGTAGTTAGTGGAAAACGCCTAGCACTATGCATGGCATATAACTCCCCATAAATGACAGCTATTATTATTTCACCCAGCCATGTTACTTGTATATTATGACAGCTAGTTGAGAATATATCTGATGAAGGAAATACTCAGGGATACAAAGCAAGAACCATAGTTATAACAAGGACCATAGCTGATTTGACTTGGTATCACCGCATCTTGCATGGATTCAATCACATAAGAGATGCTCAGTAAATACAAGCTGAATAAATGATGAGTGATATATAAAGAAGAGGGTAGCAACCTGGCTTTAATTCATTCTTCTAGGCCTGAGACCAGCTTCAACCTTCCTTGTACACTTTTCCTGCCCCTATACCACACTGGAAGCAGCTGAACACATCTCTCCCTTGTTAGGTGAAATTGTATAAGACACTTCAGTTAACTAACTGGGAGACCAGGGTTCCAAGTCTGGCTCCGTCTCTAACTAGTGGTGTGTCTTTGGACCAAAACGTTAGCAACACATTCCCACTATTTTATTAGACTCTTAAAATAGTCTGCAATGAGGGAGAGGAAGCAGAGCATGTCCTTCTGTTCTGTTCAGAGGAAGAAACTGAGGCCCAGAGAGGTGAAATGATTTGTCCAAATTCTCTCCTCCAGACAGGAGACAGTCAGGTAAACCACCTCTATAAGCAGGCTTGGCTCTACGAGTTTAAACTGCAATGTTTCCTCTTGACCATTGCCTGACTGCAAATTATTTCCCCCCTGCAATGTCCTTTCTGCTATATCCTTCTGTTTGGGCTTCCCTACCTGCTCCCCTCCCCAAAACCAGCTGTGCCAAGCTGTGCTAGGGATTATCGACAGCAGAGGGGGTTGCTGAGCCAAACCGGGTTTTCTACAAATAAGGAAGCAAAAGAAGTACTCTTGCCGGCTGAGATGCAGCCCGAGTTCCTCATTTTAACCAAGTTCTGAGGAAAACACTTAGGTTGCAGTAGTACAAAATACCCTAGGGATCTGTGGTACAAAACAGAAGCCATGAGGAACATGTGCTCTGGTCCTAGCTCTGCCAATAACAGTTTGTCACATTGGGTAAGTCCCTTCATCAAAATGCAAAAAAGTCCTAGCTCAGGGGTTCTCAGACCAAGCTGCTCATCAGAGGATCTCCAGGGCTGCGTATTAAAAAGACACATCCTGGGGCTCCAAGCCAGACCAACTAAACCAGAATCTTCAGGAGTAGAACCTAGAAACCTGTCATTTTACAGTTTAAGATCCCAGGATTTTCTTAAGCACAGACATGTTTGGGAACCACTAAACTAGATACACTCAAAGGTTCTTGTTTTCATTCTAAGATTTAAAACTCAAAATGTGTTGATCTCTTTTCCACTTCCATAAAATAGGATTGCTTTTATTTCTGGTTTATTGGTAACTGATTGCCTAAAGAACTGTCTTAAAAATTATTTGAAGGCAGGTAGTAACAAAACACAGGTCACACGTCTGAGTCACATATACAATTTTACATTTTATAGCCACTTAAAAAAAGTTAAAAGTAACAGGTAAGATTAATTTTAATAACATTTTATTTAACCCAATATATGTAAAACATTCTCATTTCAACTTGTAAAATTAAATATATAAAATAACAATATAAAAATTGAGATATTTTACATTTTTTTTCTTTTGTGCTAGGTCTTTGTGATCTGGTATGAATTTTACCCATATAGACTAGGTTAAGTTGGACTAGTCACATTTCAAATGACCAGTGGTCACCAAATTAGACAGAGCTATGAATAGGAGATAGTGCCGTTGTCAATTAGAAGCATCCACAACGGGCTTAGTTGGAGGAGAGGCACTTGTGCTTGTACCATATAGTCATCATCACTGGGTAGTGACACCAAATGGCCTAATTACTAGTTCCCTGAAGATTAGGCAAAAAAAAGATCAGAGGTGACTCAGCCTAGGATTTAATCATGAGGAGGACACAGGAAATCCACACTAGTGATTAGTGGTTAGGAGCACTATAACTGAGTATAACATTAAAATAAGAAAAAGATTTAGCCAAAACAAGTGGTAGAATACACCCAAGCACCAGCACTTGAAAATATATGTTGTTCTTTCTATGAAAATAATCTTCCTGTCAGGGTCAATATAATGGGCCTCTTGAAGAAGGGCTATTACTGACTGATTTATAAGAAGCATTCATAGTATGGTTGAATCTCCACTATGAGAAACAGCCGGCTGGTACAACGCAGAAGAAGTAGGAGAAAAGGGTACCTACAGCCATGAAAATAATAATTCAACCAGTAACAATAATAGGTCATATTTTAAATGTATTATTTTAAAAAACACTTTATCCATTCTCATTTATTCCTTATGACATAGGGGGCAAGCAGGTGGATGCATGTCCCCTTTTAGACTGGGGACCTGAGGTTCTGAGTGTTTGCCCAAGTCTCATAGCCACAGAGTAAGTAGCATAGTTTCTCCACATGAAGCTCTCTGGCCCATATGAGAATTCAACCTTGGCCTCATTATCAGCGAGTTCTTTGCCAGCTACTTACCTGATGTAGCTATAAATATCGTTAATTTACTTTTCAAAGGCCTTTCCTCTTCTAACAGATTAAGTACCTGTTAGCCTCCTATTCACCCCCTCCTCTCTGTCTGCGTCTGCATCTCCTCTGTCTCTAATCATATGTGTCCCTGGAAGGTGTAAATGCCTTTGCCTCCGGCAAGGATGCCTTTTCTACAGCACCATGTGGAGCCGCCAGCTTGTAATGCAGGAGCAGCACTTTTCTCTGCAGGCTGAGTCCAGATAACAACCTGCAAAGTCATTCAGGAGGCATGGAAGGGTTTTGAGCACAAAAGTGATGATGAGACAGGATGGTGTGTGAGACAGGTAAACAGTTGAAGTGAAAAGAGAGAGAATCAGAGTAAGAAGAGGAAGAAGAGAATCATCATCATGATCAGTATCAGTTCTCCTTGTCTTTCAGCTCTTAGCTTTTATCACGTCCTCAGAGTCCAATCTATCTGTCCAACTTATCGAAAGTGGCCATCCCCTCATTCTCTATAAGAGCATAATCCTTTAATTAATGCACAGCGCCTGTCACTCTCAGATGTTTTTGTTACTACCTGTCCCCACCCAAGTTGATTATAAGGTCCATGAAAGCACAAGCCATCTGTTTTATTCATTGATCTATCCACAAACCATACCAACTACACCTGGTCCATAACAAACACATTAAATAATAGTTTAATGAATGAATGAGGAGCTGAGCTAAGTATTTAACACCGTTCACAGGTTATATCACTGAATCCTCACATTAATCCAAGGGATTAAGTCTTATTATCTACACTTTATAGGTTCCCCTAATCTAAGATGTGAGGTGACAAGAATTTATAATCTTCATACTGTGGAGTCTACAGTTGTCTAATCCCCAAATCTAAAATCCTTTCTTCGGTGAAACATTTCCTCATTTCATTTCATGCCTGCTTCAACATTGGAAAATGTTGACCCTAGGTTTCTCCTAGAAAATGTTTTTTAGATTCAGTTATTCAACAGAAGCTTGTTAAGCACCAGTTATGTGCCAGTCACTATTCTAAGGTAGGTCTTTGCTGATGACTCAGTGGTAAAAAATTCATCTGCCAATGCAGGAGATGCGGGTTTGATCCCTGGGTCAGGAAGATCCCCTGGAGAAGGAAATGGCAACCAACTCCAGTATGCTTGCCTGGAAAATCCCATGGACAGAGGAGCCTGGAGGATCACAGTCCCTGTGATTGCAGGGTCGGACATGACTCAGTGACCAAAAAACAGCACTGTTCTAAGGGCAGCGAATGCAAAGTTTTGATAGCTAAGCAGGAATCAGGAAGGGTCCCAATATGCCAATGCAGTTTTTCTCCTCATCAATTTTTCTCATCCTCCCCCATTTTTCCTCTAACTCTCAAATGTGAGTTCCCCCAAGGTGCAGCTACAGGCCTCTCTCTGTGTACATTTTCACCTGTGAAGGTGATTTCAATCTACCATAGCCTCTTAAGAGTCACTTCTGTGCAAATGCCTCCTACATCTACTATCTCTAATATGGACCTTTACCCTAAACTCCAAATCTGCATTTCTTTCCTACTTGGACATCCCATTACCACTTGATCTCAATTCAACAACCCTAAAATGGAATCTATCCATGGACCTCACCCTTTCAAACTAGATAGCATTCCTGGTGTCTATTCTCTCAGAGAAGAAAGAAACCACAGGGGAAAAGAAAGAAAGACACTAAGGGGCAAACTAGCAGTAGAAGGATTGATCTCATAGTATGACAGTCAGATTTGGAGAGTCTGAAGTAGAGTTCCCTAGAAATCAGGGCTGTAAGTACAGTGAACACATATTCAGTTGCACCTGGGGAACACCAAAAGGTCTAAAGTCTTCATTGTAGAAAATGGGATCAAGAGCTCCTGCAGAAATGTTCAAATACTTACAACTAAGTCATTATACACTGAAGCCCCCCTTTCATTGATTCCACTGAAATCCTCATGCAGGGATGGACTAGAGTCTGTAGGGAAAACCTTTAACCAAATATGGGTTTCCCTGGTGGCTCAGACAGTAAAGGATCTGCCTGCAATGCAGAAGACCCAAGTTTGATCCCTGGGTTGGGAAGATCCCCTGGAGAAGGAAATAGCTACTCACTCCAGTATTCTTGCCTAGAGAATTCCATAGACAGAGGAGCCTGGTGGGACAGAGGAGTCCATAGGTGCAAAGAGTCAGACATGACTGAGCAACTAACAATTTTAACCAAATATTCTTTCTTCTAGTACAAATTCAAAAGTTGCCCAAAGCATTTGAGCTGCAAAAACAACTGGAATACCCTTGACCTAATGGAGCCAGGTAAAAGGAATGCAAAGATTGCCTAAGACTAGCCTAAGAAGTCAACTCAACTTCCCATTACTGGTGGAAGAATTCCCTAAAGAAAAGAAAAGCTGAGTTTACTGAGGACAACTGCTAACCTAAAAAAAATACCTGTGTGCTGCACATTATCTGAGAAAGAATGCCAGGATTAATGAATGATTTCTTCCATAATGGGGAGGAACACACAAAGTAATAACAAGATAATTTCATATAGTTGCCACCTGGGTGGTCAGACAGTTTTTAGATGTATTCTACTAATCATACTCAGCAAACATCAACATTTTCTTTTTGTACAATGAAAAAAAGTAGACTTAATTTTGACCAAATATATTTTATTTTAATTAAGCTAAGGAATAGCTGCAGCAATACTATATTGCCAAGGCCAAAACCATAGGTTTAATCCCTGTGAGCAAGCAAACTTTGCTCTAGTGAACAATTCCTAATTTCATCCCTAATCAAAGTCACATACTTACTTATAACTGTAATCTAGTCAGTTATGTAAAAACTAGATCAAAATGAAATGCACTGTTGGTATTTAAATGTAAATTCTCCCCAAATTAACCTATAGATTCAATGCAATCCCAATCATAATCCAAGCTAGTTTCTTTATAGAAATTGACAAATTGAATTTTACATCTAAACAAATGCAATAGATAAGCAAAATAATTTTGAAAGAAGAAAAGAACAAAAGAAATACACACGGCTTAATTTCAGGACCTACTATATAAAGTTATCTGAAAAATAAAATGTAATATTAGTAAAAATACATAATTACAGATCAGTTGAACAAAATAGAGACTACAAAGAGAGAGCCACATATATAGACTCAATTTATTGATAATAAAACACAAGGCAATTCAAATGGAAAAGGATAACCTTTTCAACAAATGACCCTTCCTTTAAACAATATACAAACAATAACTCAAAGGAAATCAGAGTTAAATGTAAGAATCAAAACTATAAAACTTCCATAAGAAAACACAGGAGACTCTAGAGTAGATAAACATTTCTTAATTCAAACCCATGAATACAATAGATTGAACTTAATCAAAATTAAAAATTTTGCTCCACAAAAAACATTATGAAGAAAATGAAAAGGTAAGTCCCAGACTGGGAGAAAATATCAGCATAGTAGAGACCTGATGAAAGATTGTAACTAAAAAATATTCTGTTTGTGGTTGTTTAGTCACTATAAATGTGTCTGACTCTTTTGCAACCCCATGGATTGTAGCCCACCAGGCCTCTATGTCCATGGGACTTCCCAGGCAAGAATACTGGAGTGGGTTGCCATTTCCTTCTCCAGAGGGTCTTCCTGACCCAGGGATAGAACCCATGTCTCCTGCATTGGCAGGCAGATTCCTTACCACTGAGCTACCAGGGAAGCATGGATTCTTTATCACTAAGCCACCTGGGAAACTCTACTAAAAACATAAAAACACCTAAAACTGAATAATAATGGCTTAAAAATAACATTTGAAAATATTTGAACAGTCATTTGACACACACAAAAAGATATACAGCTAGCAAATGAGCACATCAAAAGGTGTTCATCATTATTAGCAATTAGGAAAATGCAATTTAAACCACATTGGGATATCATTACACAATTCCTGAAATGGTTAAAATTAAAAAGACTGACCAGACCAAATTGATGAAGATATAATGCAAATTTGCAAACATTGCTTATAGAAATGCATAATGGTAGGATAACTTTGAAAACAACTAAATATTTTCTAAAAAAGTAAAATATACCTACTATAAACTTCAGACCTTTCTCTCTCCTACATATATAACCAAGAGAAAACAAAGTATATATCCATAGAAAGACATATGTAGATGTTCATAGCAGCTTTATTCATAATAGGCAATTAGAAACAACTCAAATGTCTACCGATAGGTGAGTGGATAAACAAACTAGAAATTCATACACTGGAATAGTACTCAACAACAGAAATGAATAAACTGTAGTTACACACAACAATATGGATGGATCTCAAAATAATTAAACCAAGTGAAAAAAGTCAGACAAAAAATACTAATACTATATGATCCCACTTACATAAAATTCTAGATAATGTAAAATAATCTATAGTAAAAGAAAGCAGATCAGTGGCTGCTGGGGAATATATCAATAGTAGGAGACATGAAACTCTTGAGAAGTATGAATTTGTTCATTACATTGATGCTTGAGATGGTTTCACAGGTGCAGACATATGTTAGTAATCAAATTGAACACGTCACATAAATGCAATTTATTTTATGGAAATTATACTAAATAAGCTGCTTTTGAAAACATTAGAAAAGACTAAAAATTTAAATAAAATGTTAAAGAAATTATATTTTATTACAGAGTTACTATACATTTTCCTTTGCCTTATTTATATTTTCTAAAATTCTGATATTATTATTTTCAAAGGTTTTTTCCCCTCAAATATAGCTTTATATTTCTTCATGATAACAAAGTTAAACAATAAAGAAGTTTAAAAGGTAAAATCTACTCATCACCCTTACTACCACTATCAAATCCCAATCCCAAGTTAATCACTGTTAACAACTTGATATGAGGCTTTCCACACTTATATACAGAGTACATAATGCAAAATGCCAGGCTGCGTGAAGCACAAATTGGAATGAAGATTGCCCAGGAAAAATATCAATAACTTCAGATATACAGATGACACCACCTTTATGGCAGAAAGTGAAGAAGAACTAAAAAGCCTCTTAATGAAAGCAAAAAAGGAGAGTAAAAAAGTTGGCTTAAAACTCAACATTCAGAAAACTAAGATCATGGCATCTGGTCCCACCACTTCATGGTAATAGATAGGGAAACAATGGAAATAGTGACAGACTTTATATTTTGGGGGGCTCCAAAATCACTGCAGATGGTGACCTCAACCATGAAATTAAAAGATGCTTACTCCTTGGAAGAAAAGTTATGACCAACCCAGAGAGCATATTAAAAAGCAGAGATATTACTTTGCCAACAAAGGTCCATGTAGTCAAAGCTATGGTTTTCCCAGTAGTCATGTATGGATGTGAGAGTTGGACTATAAAGAAAGCTGAGTACCAAAGATTGATGCTTTTGAACTGTGATGTTGGATAAGACTCTTGAGAGTCCCTTAGACTGCAAGGAAATCAAACCAGTCAATCCTAAAGGAAATCAGTCCTAAATATTTTTTGGAAGGACTGATGTTGAAGCTGAAACTCCAATACTTAGGCCACCTAATGCAAAGAGCTGACTCATTGGAAAAGACCCTGATGCTGGGCAAGATTGAGGACAGGAGGAGAAGGGGACAACAGAAGATAAGATGGTTGGATGACATGACTGACTTGATGTACATGAGTTTGAGCAGGCTCCAGGAGTTGGTGATGGACAGGGAAGCATGGCATGCTGCAGTCCATGGGGTCGCAAAGAGTTGGACACAGCTGAGCAACTGAACTGAACTGATGAGGCTTTCCAGATTTTCTTAAATGAATAAATTAATATGAATTGTGTATAGATTTTTTCCCCATTTCTGTAGGAAATTAGATCATGTGGTTTTAGAGATTACTGAAATAACACTAATTCTTGGAAAGGCATGATGCATGATTCTACCCATTAGAAAATGGACTTGTGACTCAGGGTCATCTCACGGCGGGTCCAGTGGCTCCCTCATTCCACCCCATGTCAAATACAAAATTTCTGCTTTGTGCATCCAAACTTATAAATTTGATCAGATCTGGTATAATATTCCTTTTACCCTTGCCCATCCAGATTGACTCCCTAACATATTCCCTAGATTTCTATTATGATCCTTTCCCATGAGTTACACTTTGTGCCTTACCTCCTGACTCCTGCCAAAACCAAGTCTGGGTTAAGTTTATAAGCAATGAGAGTGGTAGGAGGTAGTTAGTGAGGAGGAGTGGCATTCTATTGTAAAGCTACCACTTCAAGAGAGGCTCTTATATGTACTTCAGTCAAGGGAAACAGGACTTCTCCAATAGGAAAGGTTACTGCTACTAACCAGAAAGGTCCAGCAAAATATGGAGTTTCAACAAATAACAAATATCAGCAAGGATACAGAGAAAAGGAAAACTGGTACAACCACTGTGGAAAACAAAATGGAAGTTTCTCAAAAAACTGGAAATAGAACTACCATATGACCCATCAATTCCACAACTGGGTATATATCCTAAAAACAAAAACACTAATTCAAAAAGATACATGCACCCACCCCAATGTTCATAGCCGCATTATTTATAATTGCAAAGATAGAGAAGCAACCTAACTGTCCATCAATAGATAAATGGTTAAAAAAGGTATACGTGCGTGTACACACACACACACATACACACCAGAATATTATTCAGCCATTAAAAAAAAAAAGAATGAAATAATGCCATCTGCAGCAACATGGATGGAACTAGAGATTATCATACTAAGTGAAACAAGTCAGAAAGAGAAAGATGACTATCATATGATATTCTTATATGTGAAATCTAAACTATGACACAAATAAATTTATCTGTAAAAGGAGGGGCCAGAGCTCAACCTGCCACACAGGTAGAAGAATAGCTCTGGGATGGCCATAGGTGGCAGTGAGGCTGGGGAGCCCTCCACCCAAGGGCATCCTCCTACCTCACCTTCCACCTTCTCTGGACCCCCTTTCCAGAGACTCTGGTGTAACATTTTCTCCAGCCCCCCAGGCAGCACTTTGACCAACACCCTGTGGCAGGTGAAGGTTTACACATTCAAGGAGGACCGGCAGAGGGATGACCAGGGCACCAGGCATGCGTCCTCTGGCTACATGGAGAGGCTGAACGGCATGTCCCTGCTTGTCAGGGCCAAGAGCAACCTTAACCAGTGGGGAGAAGCTGACCTTTAGAACCTTTCAAATATTCCCCCACCAGTGTGTAAAGCTTCACAGATTTTTAAACAGACCTCAAGGTTCAAAGACCAAGTTGTTTTAAGATAAGCTTTTCATATTTTTAAGGACTCACTCTTTAGGAACTGTCACTTCCCCAGTGGCTTACCATGAATTACCCTTAAAGAAAAAGTTCACATCAGTTGTTTCAAACCAGAGAACAACAATACCAAAGAAGTTCTCACACTACTGGAATGTTCTATGCCCCACATCAGACTTCCCAACCTGAGGATTAGGCAAAAGGACTGGGAATCCTCAGGAAATCTGACTTTGAAGGACAGGAGGATTTGATTACAGAACTTCCACAGGACTGAGGGAAAAAGAGACTCTTGGAGGACACACAAAAAAATCTTGTGTGCACCAAAACCTAGGGGAAACGGGTAGTGACCACACAAGAGACTGAGCCAAGCCTGCCTTTGAGTGTTGAGGGTCTCCTACAGAGGTGTGGGTCAGCAGTGACCTGTCATGGGGACAGGGGCACTGGCAGCAGTGGTACTGAGAGGTACGTATTTGTATAAGTCCTTTTTGGAGGTCACCAGTAGCCCTACCTTAGATCCTGTAGACTCCAGGACTGAGTCACCTCAGGCTAAACAACTAACAGGGAGGGAGCACAGATCCATTCGTCACCAGACAACTGGGTTAAAGATTTACTGAGCATGGTCCTGCCTACAAGAGCAAGACCGAGTTTTGCCCATAGCCAGTCCTTTTAGCACATAGCCAGCCCTTCCTATCAGGAAGCAAGAACCATAATCCCACAGCCTCCAGAACAAAAACCACAATTATAGAAAACTAACCAAAGTGATCACATGGATCACAGCATTGTGAAACTCAAGGAAGCTATGAGACGTGCTATGCAGGGCCACCCAAGACAGACAGGTCATGGTGGAGAGTTCTGGCAAAACGTGTTCCACTGGAGAAGGGAATGACAAGCCACTTTAGTATTCTTGCCTTGATAAGCCCATGAACAATATGAAAAGGCAAAAAGATATGACACCAGAAGATGAGTCCCCCAGGTCAGTAGGTATCCAATATGCTACTGTAGAAGAGTGGAGAAATAGCTCCAGAAGGAATGAAGAGGCTGACCCAAAGTGGAAATGTCACTCAGTTGTGTGTCTGGTGGTGAAAGTAAACTCCAGTGCCGTAAAGAACAATGTTGCATAGGAACCTGGAATGTTAGGTCCATGAATCAAGATAAACTGGATGTAGTCAAGCAGGAAGAAAGAACTGGGAATGGGAAGAAAGGGAAGAATGAACATAAACATTTTAGGAATCAGTGAACTTAAATGGACAGGAACGGGCAAATTCAATTCAGATGATCATTATATCTAGTACTGTGGGCAAGAATCCTTTAGAAGAAATGGAGTAGCCCTCATAGTCAGCAAAAGAGTCTGAAATGACAGAATGATCCTGGTTCATTTCCAAGGCAAACCATTCAATATCACAGTAATCCAAGTCTGTGACCCAATCACTAATGCTGAAGAAGCTGAAGTTCAATGGTTCTATGAAGACCTATAAGACCTTCAAGAACTAACAACAAAAAAAGATGTCTTTTTCATCATACGGGATTGGAATGCAAAAGTAGGAAGTGAAGAGATACCTAGAGTAAAAGGAAAGTTTAGTCTTGGAGCACAAAATGAAGCAAGGCAATGTACTTTGGAGTACAAAAATGAAGTGTTTTGCCAAGAGAAGTCACTGGTCACAGCACTCTCTTCCAACAACACAAGATTACTTAACACAGGGACATCCCCAGATAAGTTTAATTCAGTTCAGTTGCTTAGTCATGTCAGATTCTTTGTGACCCCATGGACTGCAGCATGCCATGCTTCCCTGTCCATTACCAACTCCTGGAGCCTGCCCAAATTCGTGTCCATCAAATCAGTGATGCCATCCAACCATCTCATCCTCTGTCGTCCCCTTCACCTCCTGCCCTCAATCTTACCCAGCTTCAGGGTCTTTTCTAATGAGTCAGTTCTTTGCATCAGGTGGCCAAAGTATTGGAGTTCCAGCTTCAGCATCAGTCTTTCCAATGAAAATTTAGGACTGATTTCCTTTAGGATTAACTGGTTTGATCTTCTTATAGGCCAAGGGACTCTCAAGAGTCTTCTTCAACATCACAGTTCAGAAACATTCACTCTTCAGTGCTCAGTTTTCTTTATAGGCCAACTCTCACGTCCATATATGACTAGTGGGAAAACCATGGCTTTGACTACATGGACCTTTGTCAGCAAAGTAATGTTTCTGCTTTTTAATATGCTGTCTAGGTTGGTCATAACTTTTCTTCCAAGTGGTAAGTGTCTTTTAATTTCATGACTGCAGTCACCATCTGCAGTGATTTTGGAGCCTGCAAAATATAAAGTTTGTCACTATTTTCATTGTTTCCTCAGCTATTTGCCAGGAAAGGATGGGACCAGATGCCATGATCTTAGTTTTTTGAATGTTGTTTTAAACCAACTTTTTCACTCTCCTCTTTAACTTTCAACAAGAGGCTCTTTAGTTCTTCTTTGCTTTCTGCCATAAAGGTGATGCCATCTGCATATCTGAGGTTACTTATATTTCTCCCAGCAATCTTCATTCCAGTTTGTGCTTCATGCAGCCTGGCATTTTGCGTGATATACTCTGCATATAAGTAAAACAAGCAAGGTGATATACAGCCTTAACGTACTCTTTTCCGATTTGGAACCAGTCTGTTATTCCATGTCCAGTTGTAACTGTTGCTTCTTGACCTGCATACAGATTTCTCAGGAGGCAGGTAAGGTGGTCTGGTATTCCCATCTCGTTAAGAATTTTCCACAGTTTGTTGTGATCTACACAGACTAAGGCTTTTGCATAGTCAATAAAGCAGAAGTAGATATTTGTCTGGTACTCTCTTGCTTTTTGTATAATCCAACGCATTCTGGCAATTTGATCTCTGGTTCTTCTGCCTTTTCTAAATCCAGCTTGGACATCTGGAAGTTCACGGTTCATGTATTGTTGAAATCTGACTTGGAGAATTTTGAGCATCACTTTGCTAGCATGTGAGATGACTACAATCATGCAGTAGTTTGTACATTCTTTGGCATTGCCTTTCTTTGGGATTGGAATGAAAACTGACTTTTTCTAGTGCTGTGGCCACTGCTGAACTTTCCAAGTTTGCTGGCATATTGAGTGCAGTACCTTAAGAGCATCATCTTTTAAGATTTGAAATAGCTCAACTGGAATTCCATTACCTCTACTAGCTTTGTTCGTAGCGATGCTTCCTAGGGCCCATTTCACATTCCAGGATATCTGGCTCTAATCCAGTGATCACACCATTGTGGTTATCTGGGTCATGAAGATCTTTTTTTGTATAGTTCTTCTGTGTATTCTTGCCAGATGGTCAGTACCAAAACCAGACTGATTATATTATTTGCAGCCAAAGATGGAGACGCTCTATACAGCCAGAAAAAACAAGACTGGGAGCTTACTGCAGCTCAGATTATCAGTTCCTTATTGCAAAATTCAGGCTTAAGTTGAAGAAAGCAGGGAAAACCACTAAGCCACTCAGGTATGACCTAAGTCAAATCCCTTATGATTATACAGTGGAGGTGACAGAGATTCAAGGGATTACATCTGGTAGACAAGATTGCCTGAGAAACTATGGAAAATGGTTTGTAACACTGTACAGGAGATGGTGACCAAAATCATTCGCAAGATAAAGAAATGCAAAAAGGCAACGTGGTTGTCTGAGGAAGCTTTACACCTTTATAGATGAGAAAAGGTGACAAATAAAAAGCAAAAGAGAAAGGGAAAGTTACACCCAACTGAATGCAGAGTTCCAGAGCATAGCAAGGAGAGATAAGAAAGCCTTCTTAAGTGATCAGTGTAAAGAAATAGAGAAAAACAATAGAATGGGAAAGACTAGAGATCTCTTCAAGAAAATTAGAGATACCAAGGGAACATTCATGCAAAGATAGGCTTGATAAAGGACAGAAACAGCAAGGACCTACAGAAGCAGAAGAGATTAAGAAGACGTGGCAACAGTACACAGAAAACTATACAAAAAAGGTCTTAATGACCCAGATAACCATGATGGTGTGGTCACTTACCTAGAGCCAGATATCCTGGAGTGTGAAGTCAAGTGGTCATTAGGAAGTATCACTATGAAGAAAGCTAGTGGAGGTGATGGAATTCCAGTTGAGCTATTTCGAATTGTAAAAGATGGTGCTGTTAAGGTGCTGCACTCAGTATGCCAGCAAATTTGGAAAACTGAGCAGTGGCCACAGGACTGGAAAGGGTCAGTTTTCATCCCAATCCCAAAGAAAAGCAATGTCAAAGAATGTTCAAACTATTGCACAATTGCACTCATTTTACATGGCAGCAAGGTAATGCTCAAAATCCTTCAAGTTAAGTTTCAACAATACATGAACTGAGAACTTCTAGATGTACAAACTGGATTTAGAAAAGGCAGAGGAACCAGAGATATAACTGCCAGTATCTGTTGGATTGTAGAAAAAGCAAGAGAATTAAAAAAAAAAAACACAGCTTCACTGACTATGCCAAAGCCTTTCACTGTGTGAATCACAACAAACTATGGAAAATTCTTAATGAGATGGGAATACCAGACCACCTTACCTGTCTCCTGAGAAATCTGTATGCAGGTCAAGAAGCAATAGTTAGAACCAGATGTGGAACAATAGACTGGTTCAAGATTGAGAAAGGAGTATGTCAAGATTGAATACTGTCACCCTGCTTATTTAATTTCTATGCAGAGTACATTATATGAAATGCCAGACTGAATGAATCACAAACTGAAATTAAGATTGCTGGGAGAAATATCAATAATCTCAGAAATGCATATAATGCCACTCCCATAGCAGAAAGTGAAGAGGAACTAAAGAGTCTCCTGATGAAGGTGAAAGAGGAGAGTGAAAAAGCTGGCTTAAAACTCAGCATCGAAAAACCAAGATCACATCATCTGGTCCTATCACTTCACAGCAAATAGATGGGGAAATAGTGGAAACAGTGGCAGATTTTATTTTCTTGGGCTCAAAAATCAATACAGATGGTAACCGCAGCCATGAAATTAAGAGAGGCTTACTCCTTGGAAGAAAAGCTATGACCAACCTAGACAGCATATTAAAAAGCAAAGACATTACTTTGCCAACAAAGGTCCATCTAATCAAAGCTATAGTTTTCCCAGTAGTCATGTATGGATGTGAGAGTTGGATTGTAAAGAAAGCTGAGCACTGAAGAATTGATGCTTTTGAACTGTGGTGTTGGAGAAGACTCGTGAGAGTCTCTTGGACTGCAAGGAGATCCAACCAGTCCATCCTAAAGGAGATCAGTCCTGGGTGTTCATTGGAAGGACTGATGCTGAAGCTGAAACTCCAATACTTTGGCCACCCGATGCGAAGGGCTAACTCATTAGAAAAGACCCTGATGCTGGGAAAGATTGAAGGCAGAAAATGTGCACAGCAGAGGATGAGACGGTTGGGTGGCATCACCGACTCAGTGGACATGAGTTTGAGCAAACTCTGGGAACTGATGATGGACAGGGGAGCTTGCATGCTGTAGTTCGTGGGTCCACAATGAGTTGGACACAACTGAGCAACTGAACTAATTATACCAATATTTTTTAAAATGGAGGTACACAGTACTGAACTTTACTAGAATCTGCCCAAATATCACTATCTCAATTTTCAGATCCCACATCTGCCCACACAAAGCATAAATTTAACATAGGAGACCTTGTAAGATTTGTGAACACAATTTGTGTTGTAATTCAGCCACTCACAAGATTAGACTTCTGGTTTGATTTTCAAAAACCTAACCCCATGGCTACAAATGGTAAGCTTTTTTTTTTTTTTTTTCAGAGAAGTTGTAGAAGCTTTGTGTCTCCTTATTTGGCCCTTGAGCTAAGAATTAAAATCCCTGAGCCTATTATTTTCTTTATCCAAATTCTCTAGTGCCCTACAAGTAGTTAATCAACTCCACTGTCCTTATATTTTCATTTCCACTACACTGTTCTCTGGTAGCAGCTACTTGTTATCTTTCATAGTAGGCACTTGACTTCAAGTGACTACAGGTGATCAGTTAAGTAACTGATTAGCCACTATATACCAAATATATCAGTGTCTCATTTACCGGCAACAGGCTCATTTATGTCATAAAATCAAATCAGATCAAAGAGCTAATTCCAGATTCTAATCCTTAAGGTTTAATTTCCTGGAACCATTCCAGTACCAACAGCTGTATCAGAGAGGGTTCACTCAGGGAAGTGCACTCACCCTGAGTATATAATACAAATATTTTAATATAGAAATTGGATCTTACACAATTGTGAAAGAAATTGGGAAATAAAGGTGAAGTAGGGAAAACCAGATGATCAGAAGAGCCGCTAACCCGTCACCCCGAGAAGCCAAGAACAATCAGCCTCTGAAGTATAACCGCAAATAAGGAGCTTGTGGAAAGGTCTGTTGAAAGCTGTTGTTTTTGTGCTTACTACTGCCTCTGTGGGTCCCCAGCCAAGCGTCTGGTGCTGAGTCTGGGGCCCACAGTTACGAGGACCTGAGAGCACCAAGGGGCTTCCCTGGTGGATCAGTCAGTAAAGAATCTGCCTGCAAGGTAGAAGATGTGGGTTTCATCCCTTGGTCAGGAAGATACCCCCGAGGAGAGCATGGAAACCCACTCTGGTATTCTTGCCTGGAGAGTCCCAAGGACTGAGGAGCTACAGTCCATGGGGTCACAAAGAGTCGGACACAACTGAAGCAACTGAGCATGCATACACGAGAGCACCAGCAACAAACTGGAACCCTCCCAGCGTCTGTCACTACAGCTGACCACAACAGTCCCCTGAGAGTATGGCCACTTCTTCATCTCCATCTTCCCAATTTCACAAAAGCTCCTCTTTTAGCCAACCCTTAACACAGAACCGTATGGGAAGGGAACTCTGGGAAATGATTTCCAGTTAAACCAAGCTGACCCAGCATAATTTAGCATGTATAGTATATAGCAGTGTCATGCTTTCTTTGTTCCTTTATCGATTATATATATTTAAGTTGATCCTATAAGCTGTTTAAAATTGCTGCAACAAATGCCCTTGAATATGTACATATGTATATATTTATATTTTAACCAGTATTTTTAAGATAAATTCTTAGAATTAAAACTGCTGGGTCAAGGATATATGCATTTCAAGTGTTTTTAGATGAGTCCAAATTGTCCTCCAAAATGGTTATGTCAGTTTACACTCTTTTCTGCCTTGCTTCCTTGTTCACACTATTATTGGCCAATGCTTCATTTCTTTGACTATTAAAATGATTGAGTCTTTTACATATTTTGTATGTCAAGGTGTTTATATTTCTTCTTTGACTTATGTTTATATTCTTTCCTCTTTTTATACACAGTTGTCTCTTGTTGATTTTAGGAGTTCTTTATCTTTTAAGTGTGTTTTAGGTAAATATTTGCAGATATTTCCACTAAGCCTGTAGTTTACATTTTAGTATGATTTATACAGTTTGACTTTTAATTTGTTTTGGTTACAATCCTATCATTTAATAATAAAAATTTCAATCTGGGCTAGAGGGCTTAGTGATACTGTAACTCTGTCAATGTAAAAATTCCCTGCTTCAAGAGAAACTACAGATGTATAGATCCTATTGATGGCAGGGTGGAAGCAAAGCTGTGCTAAGTGAAGCAAAGAATTGTAATTATTCCTCTGCTCTAAACAACCCAACTATAATTTTGAGAAAGTCCACAGAATCCTAATTCTGAACACAGAAAATCTCTTTGAATATTTAACCAATAATCTCATTAAGTCTCAGAACTCCGACTGGAATTTCTTAAAGCCTATTCAATCAAGGAATACTAAAAATGAGGCACCCATGCTAACATCACCACCACAACCCTCGTTTTTCACTCATGGTGTATGTGTGAGTCACTCAGTCATGTCCAACTCTGTGACCCCATGGATTGTAGTCAATCAGCCTTCTCTGCCTGTGGAATTTTCCAAGCAAGAATACTAGAGTGAGTAGCCATTCCCTTCTGCAGGGGATCAACCTGATCCAGGGTGCGAGCCTGGGTCGTCCCCTTTGCTGGCAGATTCTTTACCACCTGAGCCACTAGAGTAGACAGTGCTAATTGATTATTCTTTCTTTCAGAGCCCAGATGTGATCTAAAAAGCTTTCTCTATGAAGCATTCAAAAAAGCTGCTACCAGTCAGTCATATAAAATCTGTTTTGCCACCCTATCTGTAATCCAACCTTCCATTTTCAGAGGAAGAAATTAAAGTCTAAGGCAAGGATGTGACTTAACATAGGAACTTGCAGCAAGTTGGCTGCAAAGCCAGAGTTCAAAACTAGCTTTCTGCCTCCCAATCTAACACACCTTCTATCAGACCATTGTATCTTGTCTCTTTTGACACCACTAGAGAAAGCCCTTCACAGAGGATTTGGTGAAGACCCTTTCAAAGAGTGACTACTACATAAATGGTTTAATCACAGCATATATATTAATAGTATACTGATAGCTTTAGAGCTGGGTTAACAGGGGAATAAGTTGGCAATGAATCATCTATAAGACGCCCTGAAATACAATGACAAATATAAGAAAATGGAGATCTTGTCTCAGCAAAAGCTCCACATGGAATTGGATGAAACAATGAATAAGTTACTTACAGAAGGAGTGGAGAGCAAGGGTCCTGCAAAGGAGCAGGCTCAGTACAAAGAGATGGTCTCTACACTGGTGGTCTGAATAACTTTCGTTTTGAAAAGTGGAGCAATAATAAATTGTTGGGGACAACCAAGAAGTGAGTGAAGGCTAAAAAAAGCTAGCCTTCTCTCAGTCCTTCCCTCACATACATCCCACTTTGCCTCTAAACTGATCCTGAGCAAGTATCTAAGGACTGTCGATTTAAAGGATCACCATACAATTGCTCTGCTCTGAGCACCAAATCATTGATACTTAGGAGGCAGTTTTCTGTCTCCAGACAGCTCTGTTTACCCCTGCCCCAAATTCTACTACCATCCTTGCATCTTAACTACCCGACAACAGTTTTCCTGATTCCCACCCTGCCCACCGTTACCTGTTTCTCCTCTTGTTTATCATCTGTAACCTGATTAGCGAAGAAGGCAATGGCACCCTACTCCAGTACTCTTGCCTGGAGAATCCCAGGAAGGGGGGAGCCTGGTGGGCTGCCATCTATTGCGTCACACAGAGTCGGACACGACTGAAGCGACTTAGCAGCAGCAGCAGCAGCAGCAACCTGATTAGACCCTGGGAATGTGCCACCTGTTATAAGTACCTCTTTATGAAGAGACAAGTTGCTTCTTCTCTACCAGGCACAAACTGAGCCTTTTCCTCATTTGCATGCCATGTGGCACCTGGTTGACACAGTCAGTGCTCAAAAAATACCTGTTGATGAAACGGCGAAAAGGAAAACTCACAGTGACCTTGGGCTTCACTTTCAAGGGGTCTGTGGAGATCTTAGAAGCACATAGCGTTCCTTTTCCTCAAAGGCCTATCTGGTTGGATCCTGTGCCATCTGTGGAAGGATTCTGCTTAGAGAAGTATGATTTTTTGAACAGCCGAAACTGTTTTTGTATTTTGACTGACTCCCATTTTATCGCAGTACTATCTATATGAAGAATAGCAATTTGTTTCTATCTGCTCTCATGCCTAGGGCTAGCAACAACTGTGACACCCATGATGTAATTTATTTTATCGTGTTTCATAAAGGCTGGAGTTAGGGAGAGAGATGAGAAAGAAGCAAAAATGGGACAGGAATAAGAGGAAAATGTAGTGGTTGGTCATGTGACTCCATTGATAACTGCAAATCTTTATCTAGAAGAATGGCTCTTAACTAGGAGGAGATTCCGTCCCACCCAAGTAGATTACCACATTAAATACAACGTGTGCTAAGTCACTTCAGTCATGTCCAACTCTTTACAACCCTATGGACCATAGCTGGCCAGGCTCCTCTGTCCATGGGATTCTCCAGGCAAGAATACTGGAGTGGGTTTCCATGCCCTCCTCCAGGAGATTTTCCCCACCCAGGGACTGAACCAAGTCTCTTACATCGCCTGCATCAACAGGTGGATTCTTTGCCACTAGCACCACCTGGGAAGCTCAAGTACTTCCAGTTAAAATTACTAATATTCCATTCTAAAATGTATTCATTGTCTCTCTGAAATTCAAATTTAACTATGCACCCTGTATTTTTAACTGTTAAATCCAGCAATCCTACCCAGGGAATACATGGCAATTTCTGGAGGCATTTTTGATTGTCATAACTTGGGGGTTATTAAAAGATAAACTGAAGCATGCTAACATTTTTAAGTTTATTTGAGCAAAAATCGATTTTTAACAGTCAGTGCCAAAAGGGAAGTGATCAGGAACCTTCTCTAACAGGATCGGGGGGCAAGACTTTTAGAGACAAGACACAGAAGCAATACAAGGAAAGTATTTCATTGGCTATGACTTAAGCCTTATTTGGGAAAGCCTAGTTTAGGTTTGTGCTTGGTTAAACTTAGGTTTTGCTTCCATAACCTTGGGGCATTTACAGGCTTAGTTGTGGTTACTTTCATAGACTGCTAGGGTATTATAACCACTTTAGTCTAATGGCCTCTTTGTTTAATTAACTTCACAGGGTGCTAGTAAGTAGAGGCCTGGGATGCTGCTAAACATTCTATAAAGACCGGGACTGTCCCCCTATAGCAGAGAATGACCTGGTCCAAAATGTCCAAACTGCCACTGTTGAGAAGCCATGATGTAGAAGGATTATTTTCATCCCTAAAAAGTACCTAGTACGGCTAAAATAGCACCGCAGGAAAACAGTGTATGTATGCATATGTAAGCATACCTATTTTCCCCAGAAAATATGTCTGCAAAGCTTTTCTCATTTAAATCTACAAGCTGTGATGATCTAGAGTTTTATCACAGTAATTTCTCCCAGGGCAGATATGATGAAATTCAGATCAAATTTTGGGGGAAAATACTCAGAAATAGCAAGTGATTCTCCAGGATCTCACAGAGCCTTAAGGAAAATAGAACTAAAGCTCACAACTGCTAAACACATTATTCATTCCAATAAAGCCAGTCTGTCTGCTCCTCTTCTGTTCAGCTCTCACCATGCTCAGAATCAGGTGATTGCAATGGGTTTTCGTTTCCAAGAGATCAAAAGTTTTCACAACTGATTAGTATCCAGAAAGCAACAGCCTCCTTTAACCTTGAGATGCAAATAGCCTGAGATTGTCAAGGGATCTGAAGGGCTGGAGGATTTGATGGAAGATCAAATTCCCGACATTTCCAGGGCAATTAGTTTCACACACAAAGTCACGGGAAGGTCCTGCCTACTCTCCTCTAGCAGGGAAGCTGCAATAAGGCTCCGAGCTTTACAAACTTGGACTAATTGGTCTGCACTCACCCAGCACAGTTCATTATTGTTATCCCCATTTCATAAAACACAGAAAGTGGGTAGAAATCTTTTTACTCCACCACCTCTGGGCGCAGGCTTCTTTAATATTTCCCTCTTTGGATCACTAGACACAAACTCTAGGTACCAAAGGTGGAGACTGCTCTGCTAATTATTCATACTAGAGTGAAGAAAAAGTCTAGAATTAAGTCAAATCTCTTTTCCTGTGCCCCTTTAACACTCCACTTGAAAGTGAGTCCTGGACTCAAAAAGGTTAAAAACAGTGCAGCACTCTTATCTAATAGTTTAGGAAACCAGGGAGGAAGTTGCTGTCAATTACAGTCAGGACTTTGGAGCATGAGCTAAATTGGTTTTGAAAGACCTGATTGCTGAATTGCTTCCCGAGCACTGGTGGCCCGAGACTGGAGCCACCGCTGAGTTCTCCGGGCGTGCCGTGGCAGTTGAGATCCAGCCAGGTGGCCGAGTTCATTTGGTAACTCAAATGCAGCCTGTTGTCACAATGGATTTTCCACTCTCAAATGTACAGTTAGGTCTGCATGTCTTTTGTCATCACCTTGGCTCTCTGAAGGGCAGCATGTCAGCTTCCTCCAGGGCTACTTAATGGCTGGAATCTTCCATTTGGGACTCTGCCTGATCAACAAGGTTTATGACAATCTCAGACTCTCTGGAGCTTTCACCTTGGTGTTTCCCTTCCTCTGGCACCAATGAGGCTTTATCTTATGCAAGCTGGCAGCTGCTTTCTCAAATCGGTCAAAGGATACTGGTCACAAAGACTTGCCCAGAGAGAATGTGGCCAGCCAAAGATGTTGATGGGATCTTTGCTGTCAGAATTGACTCTGAACAGCTCAGTACTGGCTTATTCACCCCTTTGACTTTTCCCTACCTTTCAAGGAAAAGGTGAGGCTGATAACAGTAGGTTCAGGCCCTACAAAAGTTTCTGTCCTCCTCACCTCTAGGGGATGCTTATAATAATAAGGTGTGGTGGTTAAGAAAAGGGCTCAACTCTTTGCCACTTTACTAGCTTTGTAACCTCACATAAGTTACTTTTTAACTGAAATTTCCTCATCTATAAATGGGGTATGTTGATACTGAGACCACAAAGAGTGGTAGGGAGCAATAAATGAACCACTGGCACATGGCAAGGACTCAATAAATAAGAACCTTCAACAGTGGTGGCAGTCTGAGCTTCCCCTGTCAGTCAAAGTCATGCCAAATTTAAGCCTTCAGGCCCAGTCTATGATACCCACAAAAATCAATCAATCATAAAGAAAAAATCCAAACTCCAAGTTGCTTCATCTTCTTGTTTGCCTGCTGCATTCTAAAAACCTGTCTCTATCTCTTTCCAGTCCCAGTGCCCTTCTCCTGCTCTGTTTTTACTAGAAATCTACACCACCCTTTGACCTTCACTCAGTCAGCCCTGTCACAAGCACCCTGGCACACATTAAAACCTTGCTGCCCACTACAGCAAAACTCCTGCCATCTCCGTCATTCTAGTCTCCTCCAGCATCACAGCATACACACTGCACTGGCCCTGGGCACTGACAGGTCATACCACCACCTTCAAAGGGTGACTTGAGGAGTGTCAGGAGGCTATGCTTGATCAAGAACCTCCCCCCTGGTCAGCTCAGAGCCTTCCATTTGTCCTTACTGACCTAAAAGGTCGAGTTAGATAACATCAAGTAACCCAGGAACTACTACAGAAATGTCCATTTAATATACGAGAGATGAAGGAAAGAGGTAGTAAGACCTACCTCTTACTAAGTATCCAATGAGTCACTAGTTTACAAAAACTGATCGTATTAGTGCATCGAAAAGAGAGAAGACTGGGAGAGCTGGGTCACAGATAGGGAAGTTTTACTGGGATCACAGGGAGAAAACATTTTACTGTATGAAGAACAGGCAGCTCTGAGGACCATAATTATTGGAGGAAGCATGCGGGCTTGATATGCAGAAACTCAAAAGGTAAGAGGCCCAAGAATGTAGGGAAGAGATGTAGGAAAGGTCACTTTCTCCCATTTTCTGACTTACAGCCTGAGTCTTGCCTCCCTGAACCAGAAGGCAACAGCTGGCTGGCTGGCTATGCATATTCATGAACCCACGCTGCTGCAGACAGAAAGGTGTGAATATTTTAAATCTGTATTTTCTGTTTCTGTCAGGAGCTTGAAAATTTTTTGCAATCAAATTAAGTTTGAGGGTAGAAATCATTATGTTTTGGGGCTTAAAAAACAATAACCTTTTTTCACCTGCAGGATCTGTTAGGTAACTTATAGCAAAAGGAAGAGGCAAGGGAGGGCACTCCATGAGGGGCTTTTACCATGTCCCTGTGGTGGGTCGTTTTATATGGGAAAAGAATCCAAGGGCAGAAAAAGCAATGACAAATGCAGATCAGAATACACAGACTTCTAAAGTATCTCAATTTATAGTTATTACTTCGGGTGACCTAAAGCAGCTGAAGTATGAAATGTGATTCTTTTGACTTCCATAGATGCCATTAACATTTGGCATCTAACTCCCTGATGCCTGTACAATTAAAAATAAAGAGAAAAATAATGTAGGCAGATATAGTAAAGTAAAAACTCTCTCCCTTCAACCCCAAATCTCAGTGATTTGAGTGAGAAAAGTTTATTTCTCATTCCCACCACAGTCCAGTGTGGAATGCAGTCCCTCAGGTACTTGGATCCTTCCAGTGATTCCTTTTTGGAACTGATCAGGAAGGCAGAAGGAGAGAGCCCAAAGAAGGCTTTCTTATGCTTAAACAGCTCAGCCCAGAGGTGACTGACATGGGATATAGTCACACGGCCCAGATTTAATACAAGAAGCTAGAGAAATGTATATCCCCAGGCAGAAGAGAAACTGGTCTGGCGTGAACCTCATCTCTATCATAGCAATTAACATTCATTTTAGCATCTAGTCAGTTTCCCATTTGGTTTTCCCTCTAATAGCACAATATATAATGCAGCTCATGGCTGGGTTGAACAAGATTCAAATTCAGTGTAGTCATAGGAATCATCTTCCCCTAGATGTCCACGTCCTTGCCAAGTTTGCTGTCACTTCCCATTTCCTGACCATAAAAGACAGAGATAATTAATCATGACATTCTTCCCGATAACTCCAGTCACAGCCCCATCATCCTTCTCAGTATAAAATAGTATATAGATACATATACATAATATGGTATATAGACACTCAGGACCAATGGATTGGAAGCAGCTTGTAATACAATATTTATTTTCATCAAGAATCACTTGATACTTTCCACATCTCACATTTCATATATAAAGGAACTAAAAACTTCTGGAAGTAAAATAACTTCATTCACTGAAAAAGTTCTCTCTTGTCCCTACTATACACTAGAAATGCTAAGCTTAGACAATACTCCTTCAAATAAGTTACAGGCCTGCCTCCAGAAACTTAAAGGAAAGTGGAAGTCAGATGAAAGGAGGGTAGTTACAATGCACTGTGACAAGTACTAAGAAAGAGGTAAGGGTGGGATGCTATGGGAGAACTTGGCAGTTGACATCCAACCTGTTCTAGATGAGGTCTAGGCAAAAATTTTCTAGAGGAACAGGTATCTCCACTAACCATAGAAATGGACAAACTTCAGCCAAGCAAGGGGTGAAGCTGAAGGATAAGAACATTTCAGGCAGAGGAACCAGCCTATGCAAAGCTCAAAAGGTAAAAATCAGGATGGCAATCCATAGAAAACAGTAAGAATTCTATTCAGCCTGACTGCACTCCACAATACAGAGAGGTGAAATCAAGGGTGTATCAATCAGCTACTGCTGTATAACAAATCACCCCATAACTTGGTGGCTTAAAATAATAGCATCATTATTATTGCTCATGAATCTGTAAGTCAGCTGAGCTGTTCTTCTCATCTTGGCTAGCTCTTTCACATATCAGCAGACAGCTGAAAGCTGGGCAGGTAGCCTTTCTCTCACAGGTCTGGGCTTTAGCTAGCTGTAGACTGACTTAGGAAAGCCCTGGCTGTGACAGCTGGGCTGTCCTCCAAATAGTCTCTCATGCCCCTGCAGGCTAGCCTGGCCTTGTCCACATGGCAGTGGCAGGGTTCCAAAAGCGAGAGCAAAAGCACTCCAAGCCTCTGATGCCAAGGCTCAGAAATTACAGTGCCACTTTCAGTGCATTCAGTAAGCCAAAGTGACAAGGACAACTCAGAGTGAAGAGGTGAGAAAACAGACTCTGCCTCTTCATGGGAGAAGCTACACAATCTTTCTGCAAAGCATGTGCATATCAGGGGGAAGGGTTTTGTCTGTTTTTTAAAAAGTCAAACTGCCACAGGGAGAGACCAGTGGCAAGAAGTACACTGAAAAGACAGACAGGACAAAGAAATAAAAAACCTAATTTTCCAAACTCAAGTGTTCAGAGAGGCAATGGAGGAACCTGGAAGAGAGTGGCATGTTAAGATTTGAACACTAGAAAGGTGTTACTTTAACCCAAAAGATAGTTGAAGGCCTAGATTATGGCAGGAGAGATGGATTACAGTGGTTAGAATTAAGAGATAACTACAGATGCTACCTGTCATAGGGGTGAAAAAGAAGGAAACATATAATGCGTTACAGCTGGTGAGTGGAGGAGCTTAAAGCCAGGCCTTCTATTCTGCAATCTTATGTCACTGTCTTTTTTTCCCCTAGGTATAGTATTTTAAGTTCATAGATTTTTTTCCATCCCTCCCCTACCGGTTAGTGTTTCCTTGATTGTTTTCTAAAGCCATTACCAGGAAATAGGCACCAAGGCCACTGTAAAAAGCACACCTCATTGAGATATGAAGCCCAGCTTATCACATCTAACTGTCAGCGATAGAAAGCCTTTAGTGATAGAGAAATAACAATAGACCCCAATAACATGCGTGTCCACCTGGTGTGGCCTGGAAAATCATTAACTATTGTTAAGATTAAAAAAATCATGACTATTGCTTTCCCAGGAGCATGCTTCTCAAAGATGCTTTTGTGAGAAGCAGCTCAACTGCCAATCAACACCTGTCATTAGGAACATTCACCCTTTGGACTTTCAGTTTAGGACTCATATTTGAAACCATTCTGCTTTTCTCTGCCCACAGCATCTCAGTCCTTTGGCCAGTCTCTCTCAGCCAGCAGTCTGCAGGCCTTAGTTCAATGTCAACTGTCCTAAAGACTGATTTCTCCAGAACTCTTCACAAGTCAATCCCATGCATGCCAAATCAATGTTGCCCATATTTTGTCTGATCTTTGTAAACGTACCCTCCAAATCTGATAAAGTCCACCTAATTGGTTTTGTAGATCATGGTGACAAACAGAAACTAACTTCTGTTTATTTATTGTAGATAACTGACCGTGTATGAGTGCTAAATCTCTACAGTCATGTCCGGCTCTTTGCGACCCTATGGACTGTAGCCTGCTAGGCTCAACTGTCCATGGATTTCTCCAAGGAAGAATACTGGAGCGGGTAGCCATTCCCTCCTCCAGGGGATCTTCCTGACCCAGGGATCGAACCTGTGTCTCTTGTGTCTCTTTTGTCTCCTGCATCAGCAGACAGATTCTTCACCACCAGCACCACCTGGGAAGCCCACAACTGACCCTATGCTGTACTTTTCTAGCAAGGGGCTCAAAATAGTTTTTGGATATTCTTTCATTTAATAGTACACCTTGACAGGTATGAATCAGCTGTCATTATTTCTTTGTTTTCAGGTCCAATGTGACAGCTGATCTGCAAAGGTGGTCTGCCTGCCCTTTATATCACATATCCTTTTTCAGGAATTCTCACCAGGAAATGGAAGCTGTTTTCTCACTTCTTGAATCTGATTTGGCCTCATCACTCACTTGAATCAACAGAATATGGCATAAGTGGCCCTGGCATCTCAACTGACCTTGAAGCTTCTGATGCGGCTGTCTTGGAGCTGTTGCCATGTTAATTCATGGGAGCCTGCCAGAGAGGATGCCAAGTTAGCCAACTGCAGGATGAAACAAGAGAACATGTACTGAGTCCCTGTGGAAAACTAAACAAGAGAATATGTACTGAGTCCCTAGCACATAGTAGGTGTTACAGTAGATATGAGTTTCTTGCCTCATTTTCTGTGGTAATCAGTTCCTATCAAGGTAAGGCTTGAATTAAATCAGTAATTTTTTCACATTTCTCTTTTAGAGTAGGAGAATGGTTTTCCCCTTTTCCTTGTTCAGAAATGTACTAAGAACCTGGTGTGAGGACGGCCAGTTGAAGTATGTCAGATACGATTACCATCTAAAGGACAGCAGCAGGGTTCTTCAAAAACCCTCTGCCCCTTACTGAGAGAAAGGGTTCACTTTGTAAAATAGTCTCAAGCCATGGGCACAGAGAGGACTTTGAGTTCTGAATACTAAGTATAGTTCAAAAATCCGACTCATTGGAAAGGAAAAAGGAAAATCACAGGTTTTACAACAAAGTCGCTCTTCGGGTGTTCACAATCACTTGAAAAGACCAATTTTAGTGTTTGCCTGCGAAACCTGAGTATTTCTGTCCTGTGGCTGCTAACCACATAGGTAACCGTGGCCACCGAGGCCTCAGAGACTGGTCTGCTGCAGCAGGAAAAACCAGTCAAACTGGTGGGGCGCAGTGCACCGGTGATGACTTATTCCTTGCTTGGGAGTCCTTTTAGGCTTACGAGGAGAAAGGGGTATGGGAGGTAGGTGGCGGCAGAGGTAAGGGTTGTATGACAGTCTCTTGCCCAGACCAGTTGTGAGGGCAGCAGCAGCAGAGCTGATAACCATCCAAAATCTGGATAGTCATAAATGTCCTGACTGCCAGCAGGAAATACAATCAACCAGGGTCTGCAGTCTTTCGAAAGCACCCATTCAAGACTTCAATGTATGCACTTCCATTCTCAGAGACGGTGCCTCCTATACAGGGTGTCGTGGGCGCTCAGGACAGAGAGTAGAGAAGGAAATAAGAAAGTCGACAATCCCCATAACCAGGTGCTTCAGCTGGGGCGGTAGGGTGGGGAAGGTGACTCCTATGCCAGTTTTCTTTGGCATATGAGTTGACACTTGCCAATACTCGCTATGAATTGAAGTCTGTATGAAAGTTATTTTGATGAGTAGAAATTGTGACTCAATACTCCAGATATGACCAATGTCACATATTTTTATGTTTATAAACCATACAAAATCCACCTTCATGTCCCAGACAACGAGGTCAGTGAGAAGATGACGCCCATCATCAGTCATTTTTGTGGCTTCTCTCCTCTGCCTTGGTTTGCATCAGAGCATGGGTGGGGTGCGTTCCAGGGGGGAATGTAGGTAAAATCTCTGGCCAGTCCCTTCTGGTCACTCTCATCACTACTCTGCCTTTCGTGTGCCATGATGAAAAGCTGCTCCCTCTCCCTATGTCCCCAGACCGCAGAGGCTGAGACACCCTTCCCAAGAGAACAGCATTCACAAAACCTAGTGGCTAAGGGCCTGAGATTTGAAGGGCTTTGTACAAGAGGCAGCCCAAATTTCAGACAGCCTGCACAGAAGTCTACAGTACCCATCCTGCCCTCGTCTCCAGGGCAGAACATCAGCACAGCCCTTGCATCTGGAAAATAAACAAGGTTGTCCAGGCACCTGTGGAGCAGGAACCTGAAACTCAAGGCTGCCTGCCCTTCCTCAGATGTGAATAGAAAAACTACCTCCTCATTCTTCAGCTCTGAGTCTACCACAATAAATAAAACAAAACATAAACTAAATAGTTATAAACGGCAGCCTGTCTGTCAGGCTGGTCAGACAGTTTCTCTGTATTTTCACTGATGGTAAATAACAGTAAACTTTTCTCGATACTTTCTTGACGTGTAAAGTTGCTTGACAACTTGTCCATGCTTTCTTTGTCCAAGCTACTATGGTCTCTAAGACTGTCAATTCTCAGGGAGTCATCATCAATTATTTACACTTCAATATAATTATAGTGTGATGCACAACTAGGTACTCATGTATAATGATCCCTAATAATCATCATTATCATACATTACCCTTTATTGAGAGATTATTTTGTGATAAGCCCTGTGTTAAAACCTATACTTGCATGATCTAATTTTGTCCTAAGAACAACCCATAGAAGTTAATATTATTATCCCCATTTTCCAGTTGTGAAAATCAAAGCATGGAAAGACTAAATTGCCCTTGATCATTAGCTACTACACTAGTAGGGTCAAGGATACCTTGTCTGACTTGAAAGCCCAAGCCCCCACCAACCCCTCTGACTTTGTACAGCCACGAGTTTAATTCCAGGTCCATCAAAGAATATGCAACTCCCTAAACACAACCTGTTGTTTTATACCTTGGAGCCTTAGTTCCTTCCTGTGGGTCTCTCTGCTAGGATCACCTGCTCCCTACTACTTTTGCTCATTCATCTCACACAAATCAGCTGAGACATAAGCTCCCCAGAACTTTCCCTGGTCCTTTCACCAGGCTGGGTTTGTGTCCTCACTCTGTTGTCCCCTAGCATGCTAGGCATTCTTCTGTCTTTATACTTACACTGAAGTATAGGATTACATTTCCTATTTATTCATCTGTCCTACTAGACTGTGAGCTCCTTCAGAGACAAGAGTATGTAATATATATGTAGATTTTATGTAATATATAGAAATGTACATTTTATATAATATACATTATATTATATATATATAATATGTACAAGACCCTTGAGTCCACTGTTAATCAAAGCACAGATGAATGACAAAGGGAGTTATGTCAAAATACCAAATATCTGTATATAATTCAAATAGTATTAAGTGCAGATAAATATAGATATGTAAATATATACATATATACATATGTCCCATTATATATATTAAATTTATATTTTATGATACATTTGTATTTTATATATATTTTTAATCTCTAACACTTCATAAATTCCCTATTGTATATCAGATACACAATAAATATTTGCTGACTTCTACTTCTAACAACGTTAAGTGAGTTTCTGATGCTTATCTAAAAGTATTACCCACAGCTTTGAAACAGTAAGTTAAAAATGATCACCATTTAATCTAACCAGTATTTATCACAGTCACTTACTAAAAGAGCACAAGCAGACCTTGGAGAAAATTCAGGATGGCATATAGATGAAATAAGGAACTGAGTTCAAGTCCGTTGTAGCTACTTTCCCGCCCAGGCACTCCCTGAGCTTCTGTTGGTTCATCTAGGGAACAGGGTGAATCACATCTTATCTACTGATACCATGAATGGTTTGTGTGAGGAACAAACGAGAGAAATTGTGTGAGGAACAAACAAGAGAATATTTATGAATCCTGAAAACATTAGACAATTATATGGTTTTGTTTTGCTTTTCTCAGAGCCTGGGACATAGTAAATATCCAATAATGTTATTAAAATGAATTAATGATTAACCTCTTCATTCTCTGGTTGAGATATCAGAGAACAGGTTAAACAACTTATTTAAGTTTACCCCTAAACTATAAAGTCACTGGAATCAAGACATTTTTTCCTTCCCAGCACCTAACACAGTATCTGGCCCATGGTAGATGTTCCATGAGTTTGCAGAAGAAAGGGAGGGAAGAAAGGAGGAACATCATAGAGCTGAGAGTGACTGAAAAGAGATCCTTCCATCCGATCATGGTATTGGGTAGTCAAGGTCAGTGGTTCTCAGCATATGGCCTGAGGACCAGCAGCAGCAGCATCAAGTGGAAACTTGTCAGACTCACAGAGTTAGAGAACAAACTTATGGCTGCCAGGGGTAAGGATGGGAGGAAGGGATAGTTAGGAAGTTTGGTATCAACATGTACACACAGCTATATTTAAAATGGATAACCAACAAGGACCTACTATATAGCACAGGGAACTCTGCTTAATATTATGTTGCAGCCTGGATGGGAGGGGAGTTTGGGAGACAATGGATACATATATATGTATGGCTGAGTCCCTTTGCTATCCATCTGAAACTATCACAACATTGTTAATCAGCTATACTCTAATACAAAATAAAAACTTTTTAAAGAAAAGTTAAACTTGTTAAAATGCTCAGGCTTTATCCCAGATTTGCTGAGTCAGAATCCCTGGAGGTGAGTCCCTGTAATCTAAGTTTTAACAAGACCTCCAAGAAATTCTGATGTTTGCCAAAGTTAGACATCATTGCTGAAGGAGAAACACTTCATCATTTGCTTACGTTTGAAACAAAATGGACAGGAAAAGGTGGATTCATTGATAGCTTTTAAATAATTTATTCAAGAAACCTAATGAATATTATTTTCATTGTTATTTCCTTCTAATTTGATATATTTATGATACAAGGTGGATATATTGCTGGAAAGATTGCATCAATAATGCAATATGCTTTGGGTTAAAAATAATATTCACCGAATTATTTTCTAAGTATAGAAGAGTACATGATCATTGCTAACAATATGTATAATACTGAGAATTGTAATGACACTTACATAGTGCTACTACATATCAGGCACTATTCTAAACACTTTTTCTATCTTAAATGACGTATTACTCAAAACAATCCCATGAAGTAGGTATAGTTTTTATCACTTCCACTTTTCAGAGGGAAAATTGAGGCCTGTAGAGGTTATGTAACTTGCAAACAAAGGTCACATGGCTGGTAGATCCAAGATTTGCATCCATGCAGTCTAGCTCCAAAATCTATGAGATTAACCCTATTATACTATAAATCACCCATAATTTAGAGATAATCACTGATTAGTAATATTTATGGAGAATTTAGAATTTTCCTTCAGATTGGTAAAATATATATATCTATATGCACTCACATCTGTGCATTTACATGTGTATATAATATATTGGCAAACATATTTACCTATAATTTATTTATTTACATGTAAATAATTTTAATAGTTTTTACATTTTTAACCTATCTTTATATTTTTTACAAATATATTTTTTACAATTTAAAAAATAAAATTGTGTCATATGCTGCTATGGCCTAATTATTTTATTTAATAATATATCATATACACATTCCAATATTACTACAACTCTGAAATAATTGTAATGACTATACTGAATTCTCTTCTAATTTAATCAGTTTTCATGTTGAACAATCAGATTATGTTCAACGTTTTGTATGATAACTTGGTAATGAACATCTCTGAACTTAAGGCATGATGATAACGCACTTCAGTTTTAAATCTCTGAATCACTCTTTAACATGGTCCCACATAAATAAAGAAAAATAACTCTCTCCAAACTGTACATACAATAAACCTTCTTGCTTTAATACTTTATGACAGCAAAATCTAATTATGCCCTCCAGTCCAGCAACAAGACTTTCTAATAATTATACAAGTCATTTAAAAATACTCTAAGTGACAATTTTATTAGCTTTATATTAAGGAAACCACAGGCACTATCATCAGAGATTCAGAGATGCAGTAAAGGAAGAACTGAATAGCAATAAAAGGTCAAAATATTTATAAAGGAAAATAAAAGCTCTCTTTGCATCTAAATTTATCCCAAAGGCTAGACAGAGTCTAGAACACAGCTAACAGTTTGTGAATGAGCCTGCCATTGCCTGCCAATGCAGGAGAGGCCAGTTTGACCCCTGGCTCAAGAGATCCCCTGGAGAAGGGCATGGCAACCCACTCCAGTATTCTTGCCTGGAGAATCCCATGGACAGAGGAGCCTGGTGAGCTAAAGTCCATGGGGTCACAAAGAGTAGGACACAACTTATCAACTGAGCACGCATGCACACATCCATCTAACACCAACTGATAGATGAAAATATGAGAGGCACTAGAGAAAAGGAGAAAACAGGCCCCTTTTCCAGACTTCTCTGAAAAAGGCTATTCATCACATTGAGGCAAATAATTTGAATACGATTCATCCACCAACACTAGAGACAAATATAAATAGCAAAGTGATTCATTTACACACCACCACATGTGGTGCAGCCTTCTAGGGCCTTGGTGTGTTTGTTTGGATTTGGCATGAAATCTCCCAAATCCAAACTCCCAAGGAACTTGAGGGAAACCAATTTATTTAAGTCAAACTGGAGGGGCCCAGGATGTTTGCTGCAAGCTAATAATAATATTTGGCGCTCTGTGTCACACCTGCTACAGTGGGAAGGGAAGGTATGACTCTACTAATCCAGATTTAACTAGAGAATCAGTGCTGGGGAAAACGTGTGGGGAGGAGGCAGGTTGGCAGTCAAGTGTTTCAGGGAACTCCCTCTTCCTCTGCATGTTGTGTGTGTGGGGAATCTGGAAAAGGAAACACCCAACAGTTCCTAAAGTTAAAATGACACTGTAGTATGGAAGTGGAGCCTTACATTTGGAGTAGTTGTGATATCTGTAACTGAAGAAGAAAAAAAAAAATAGACTAAAATAGATATACACTCCCAAGAGCAAGCAGGTCATTTCAGTGTCAGAACCTACCAAAATCTCTTTTCCTGTCATTATTTCATGCACTTTCTTGCCAAAGGAAAATTTCATACAGCAGAGAGACAGGTTCTTCTGGTATAACTGATCCTTTCGGATCATGTAAGTAAATTTTAAAGGCATGATGTTGATGCAAATGTTTGAGAATCCTAAGTCACTGAAGTTGGAAGGACTTTCATGTTGAACAATTCTCAACCTAGCATTTCTCAGATGAGAAAATGAAAGCCTAAAGAAATGAAGAGACTTCCAGAATTATAGAACAAATTAGGAGCACAGCCAGGATGAGGGTCATAGCTTTGATTTCCACTCCCACACCACATGGCCACTGCCCCATGCTTGTGGCCCCAATGCTATGATGCTACACTTCCTCAGACCATCAGCTAACAAATTTTATTTTACCCCAATACTGCTTAATCCCTTCGTATTCTTTTATTCAACACCTATTTACTGAGTACTTTCTAGATGTCAATGTTCTAAATGAAAGTGAGAAAGTAATTAGCGAGCTGTGATCCTTGTCTTCGTAGATTTGCGGGGATTTAGACGAGGAGTAAGTGGAGAAGATAGGTTCAGATGGTAATAAATGCTATGAAGACAATATAATAATGTGGCAAAGGGTGTCTAGGATTAGAAGAGGCTGCTTTCTAGAGAGTAGTCAGAAAAGGCTTAACTGATCCAGATGACATTTGAGTTAAAACTTGAAATGTGAGTAGGAGTTGGTCAATCAAAGATCTAGGTGAAAAGCATTTCAAGCAGGGAAGAAAATAACTGCAAAATCCCTAAAGTCAGAATTCCAGCTCCAGATAAGAGGATGTAAGCATGTTCTCTCCCAAGATATGGCTAGAAAGCCTCAAGTTCTCCTAAACCATAGAAGGCAAATTGGAAAAGACCAGAATTTGAAGTACCAACAAACCAGCTGTTAATTTTTCCTCTTGTATTCTCAATCTGGTTTCTAGACATCCCAATAGCCAGAGTTGGGCAGTAAGCACAGAAATAGAGGTCAAGGAGAAGAAGGGAGAAAGGAAAATTTCTTTGGGTTTGTTTTCTCATGAACCAGTCCTCAGACAATTAATTCCACTATAATTGTCAATATTGATAGCAATAGTAACAACAGCCAGGGCCTACAGATGCCTACATTCTGAGGAAGGGAAGCTTTCTCTCTCATTGGAGGAAATTTGGTCCTAGGGAGATGGGGGGAACACTTATTGCTTTCTTCTGTCTCACTGTCCTCCCAACACTGATGCAGGCATGGTTGTAGAAGTCCATGGCTGAGTTATATCTATGGGCCTGAGGACTGAACAAGGGAACAACAGGGACCTGAAAAGTACAGGGAGTTCATGGAAAGGGAGGAGTCAGAAAGAATTCTTTCATAAAAGAGAAAATGCAAATGACTCAAACATATGAAAAGATACTCCATCTCTTTCAGAGAGGGAAAACTAAAGCCATGCTAAGGTACCACTTCTCACCTATCAGATGGCAAAAGGTCCAAAAGGCTGACAACATATTCTGTGATGTCACTTTGGGGAAACAGATCCTATCATTCCTTTATGGTGGGAAGGCAAATGGTATAACCTCTATGGAGCTTAACTGGCAATATCTACAAAATCCTTATTTTCTCTTTGACCCAGAAATTCCACTTCCAAGTATCAACCCCAAAACTACACTTTAAAAATACAAGGAATTCTGTGTTCAGTTCAGTTCAGCAGCTCAGCTGTGTCCTGTGTATACCATGTCAAATGCAAATTGCGTTACTTGGAATAAATGTCCATCAGTAGGAAGCTGGTTGCATAAATAACAGTACATGCTCACAATGGAGTTCTCTAAGCTGTAAAAATGCTATGAAGTGATTTCTAAGGTATAACAATGAGAGAAAACAAGGCAGAGAAGTTATTTCAGTATACTCCTGTTTAAATACATATGTTTATATATACATGATACTTATGGTATACACACACACACACACACACATATATATGAGATTGTTATTGTTCAGTCACTAAGTCGTGTCTGACTCTTTGCCACCTTATGGACTGTAGCCAGACAGGCTCCTCTGTCCATGGGGTTTTTCCAGGCAAGATTACTGGAATAGGTTGTCATTTCCTTCTCCAGGGGATCTTGCTGATTTGGGGGTCGAACCCATGTCTCCTGCATTAGCAGGAGAATTCTTTACAACTGAGCCACCTGGGAAGCCCATATAAGAGATTACATATATTTAAAACAGAATGGTACCTATAGGAGAGAGAAGGAAAAGGACAGAGGGAATAAGAAGAGAAACTAGACTCAATATAATTTGTTTTATAGATTAGACTTCTAACCTCTTAAATGTTTAGATGATTAACAAAAATAAAAGCACTCTCTAAGAAATAAAAACAAAATAAGACAAAAATTAACAGTGTATTGAAAGGAATTATTTCACATGATTTTAAAACATAGTAATTCGGCTGTATAACTGCTTAACTATCTTAAACAATGTTTAGTAATCATATTGCTATTATTATTCTGAAACTATTATACTCATGGTAGAATAAAGCAAATAAATTATCATTAATATTGTTAGGCACCAATATTTTCAGATTAGAAAAAATAAATACAAATACTATGAAAATCAAAGAAATTATGTAATACTTTGTAATAATAAATTTTGTATTATTATGAACTCATGATGTTTTTTCTTCCTAGGAAAAAAAAAGTATGGCCAAGATCTCTCCACTGAAATGTCATAAAAACAATAACAACTCCAGTAACAATGAGCATTGCTAATCTTCAGATCATGGGTCTCTAAACACCATTTCCTTGGATAAATGTTTGACTTGAGGTTGGAGCAGAAAATGTAAAAGACAAGCTTGGATATCTTGTCATAATAAAAAGCAAGGAACCAATTAAAGAAGTCTGGTGTTGCGTCAAAAGGACTCAGGAGCCATAGTGAAAAAGCTCCCCTCGGACAAAGTTGAAATAATTTGAACATTAAAAAGAATAACAGCTGTAATTAATTCAAACAAGTCAAAAGTATTAAACTTCATGAGATCATTTTTTTGAAAAAGCATTTTTGAAAGATACCAGGGAACCAACTCAGTATTCTAAATACTGGTAAACACAAAGAAAATCAAGCATAGATTTTTGTTCTTAGGGTTTCCAAACAACTGATGAAGGAAACATTTCTCTTTAGAAAAAATTCCAGTTGCATGAAGTAAATCGAATGAGGATGTGACCATTTTTGCAAACTCTGAATGAAATAGTACTAGTTAATAATCATCAATGTCAGCTTATACACCACAGAGAAAGACAACCTCTCACTATGTGCCTCAGGATGGAAATTCCCAGTACCTCGTGTGTTAGTTTCCTAGGGCTGCTGAAACAAAGAAATGTAACCTGAGTGGCTAAAGCAAAAGAGATTCATTTTCACACAGTAGTTCTAGAGGCTAGAACGGTGAAATCAAGGTCTCAGCAGGGTTAATTTCTTCTAAGGCCTCTCACTTGGACTTTTAGATGGGCCATCCTAGGTTTTCTTACAGTTTTTCCTCTGAAACTGTCTTTTTCCAAATTTCCTCTTCTTCTAAGGACACCAGCCATACTGGATTAGAGCCCATCTTAATGACCTCATTTTAACTAAATCACCTCTTTAAGGATCCTATCTCCAAGAACAGTTCACATTCTGAAGTACTGGGGATTATGATGTTAACATACAAATTTGGGGAGACACAATTCAGCCCCTAACAATATCTACAACATATCCTTCCAAAAACTAGAATCTGAATTAGATCAAACCTCTAATTTACAGGAAATATACCAGTTTACAGGGAATATAGAGAGAAGAGAAATATGTTAAACAATATAATCGGAAGGGGCTTCCCTAGTTGCTCTGAGAGTAAAGCATTTGCCTTCAATGCATGAGACCTGGGTTTGATCCCTGGGTTGGAAAGATCCCCTGGAGAAGGAAATGGCAAGCCACTCCAGTACTCTTGCCTAGAGAATTCCATAGACAAAAGAGCCGGGCAGGCTACAGTCCATGGGGTCCCAAAGAATTGGACACAACTGAGTGATTATACAGTGGAAGTGAGAAATAGATTTGAGGGACTAAATCTGATAGACAGAGTGCCTGACGAACTACGGACGGAGGTTCGTGACATTGTGCAGAAGGACAGGGATCAGGACCATCCCCAGGAAAAAGAAATGCAAAAAAGCAAAATGGCTGTCTGAGGAGGCCTTAAAAATAGCTGTGAAAAGAAGAGAAGCGAAAAACAAAGGAGAAAAGGAAAGATATACCATCTGAATGCAGAGTTCCAAAGAATAGCAAGGAGAGATAAGAAACCCTTCCTCAGTGATCAATGCAAAGAAATAGAGAAAAACAATAGAATGGGAAAGACTAGAGATCTCTTCAAGAAAATTAGAGATACCAAGGGAATATTTCATGCAAAGATGGGCTTGATAAAGGACAGAAATAGTATGGACCTAACAGAAGCACAAGATATTAAGAAGAGGTGGCAAAAATACACAGAAGAACTATACAAAAAAGATCTTCATGACCCATATAATCACAATGGTGTGATCACTCACCCAGAGCCAGACATCCTGGAATGTGAAGTGAAGTGGGCCTTAGGAAGTATCACTACAAACAGAGCTAGTGGAGTGATGGAATTCCAGTTGAGCTATTTCAAATCCTGAAAGATGATGCTGTGAAAATGCTGCACTCGATATGCCAGCAAATTTGGAAAACTCAGCAGTGGCCACAGGACTGGAAAAGGTCAGTTTTCATTCCAATCCCAAAGAAAGGCAATGCCTAAGAATGCTCAAACTACTGCAGAATTGCTCTCATCTCACATGCTAGTAAAGTAACGCTCAAAATTCTCTAAGCCAGGCTTCAGCAATACATGAACCATGAACTTCCAGATGTTCAAGCTGGTTTTAGAAAAGGCAGAGGAACCAGAAATCAAATGGCCAATATTCGCTAGATCATCGAAAAAGAAAGAGTTCCAGAAAAACATCTATTTCTGCTTTATTGACTATGCCAAAGCCTCTGTGTGGATCACAATAAACTGTGGAAAATTCTTAAAGAGATGGGAATATCAGACCACCTGACCTGCCTCTTGAGAAACGTGTATGCAGGTCAGGAAGCAACAGTTAGAACTGGACATGGAACAACAGACTGGTTCCAAAAAGGAAAAGGAGTACGTCAAGGAGGTATATTGTCACCCTGCTTATTTAACTTATACGCAGGGTACATCATGAGAAACTCTGGGCTGGATAAAGCACAAGCTGGAGTCAAGATTGCCGGGAGAACTATCAATAACCTCAGATATGCAGATAACACCACCCTTATGGCAGAAAGTGAAGAGGAACTAAAGAGGCTCTTGATGAAAGAGAAGAGAGAAAAAGTTGGCTTAAAGCTCAGCATTCAGAAAGCTAAGATCATGACATCTGGTCCCATAACTTCATGACAAATAGATGGGGAAACAGTGGAAACAGTGGCTGACTTTATTTTGGGGGGCAAAGTCACTGCAGATGGTGATTGCAGCCATGAAATTAAAAGACACTTGCTCCTTGGAAGGAAAGTTATGACCAACCTAGGCAGCATATTAAAAAGCAGAGACATTACTTTGTCATCAAAGGTCCGTCGAGTCAAGGCTATGATTTTTCCAGGGGTCATGTATGGATGTGAGAGTTGGACTATAAAGAAAGCTGAGCGCTCAGGAATTGATGCTTTTGAATTGTAGTGTTGGAGAAGACTCTTGAGAATCCCTTGGACTGCAAGCAGATCCAACCAGTACATCCTAAAGGAGATCAGTCCTGGGTGTTCATTGGTAGGACTGATGTTGAAGCTGAAACTCCAATATTTTGGCCACCTGATGCAAAGAGCTAACTCATTGGAAAAGACCCTGATACTGAGAAAGATTGAGGGCAGGAGGAGAAGGGGACAATGGTTGAGATGAGATGGTTGAGATGGTTAGAAGGCATCACCAACTCAATGGACATGGGTTTGGGGTGTACTCCAGGAGTTGGTAATGGACAAGGAGGCCTGGTGTGCTGCGGTTCATGGGGTCGCAAAGAGTTGGACATGACTGAGTGACTGAACTGAATTGAATTGAACTAGATTTTTATCTCCCTCATGAAGGTTAGGGAAAGAGCTGAGATGGAGGTGGACACCAATGATTTGTCCCTTCCAGAATCATGTGCTTGACTGCTTCTTCAAGGTGCTTGTTCTCTGGCCACTTCTCTATCTGCAAAGGTGATTGGAGGTGTCTGGGGAGAGAGAGCCTTTACTTTCCCTTTATGAATCTTCTTCGAATCAAACACAAATGATTGGGAGTAGAGGGATACATAGAGGCCTTTTGGTCTGACATTTCATTTATGAAAGGAGTAACATTTTCCTTTACAGACTTTTCTAAGTGGGGTTGCATATAAAGATACAAAAAGGCTGACAGGACAGGGAGATACTGATGTTTACCTTGCCTTTCCACTTTAGTCTTGTATCCAATCCCTGAGCTACAGCATCCATAGTATGCAATTTATATACCAGGTAATTACCCTGTTAAGAGCACAGTTTCATTGCTTGTATTTTGCATGTGTGTGTTGAAAAGCACTAATCTGTGATATGTAAATGTTTAAAGCATACCAATATTTTGCAATCATATTTTGTAATTTCCTTGTTTTTTAATACAATGGCAGCCTCAAAAAAATGGAAGTTGCTCTGGCCTCTTTGGATATCTGAAAGGCCTCCAAGAAGAGGAAGAGGAGAAGGTATGGTAATAACAGTCACAAAAAGTGTACATATACTAAGCATTTCTATGAGCCAAATGCTGCTTGGTATTCTAATTTAACTTGTTAATTAGCATGTTAATTAATATGTATTAATTAATATAATCCTCGCCTAAGAGGTAGAGGTAGATATTACCTCTATTTACAGATAAGGAAATTGAGGCACAGCTGTGTCTCAAACTTTACTGAAGAGTTGGCAGAAGCCAAAGGGAATTACAGAGTGTGAGGGAAATAGTATAAAACTAAATACTAACTAAAGCTGTCTGTGGTTAAAAGGAAAAGCATCTAAGGTTAAACCCTTCATAAAGGGAATTTCCTTCCTGGAAACCCCCCAGATCCTATCGTTGTTTCTAGACCCTCATATTCTCATATGAGAAAACATCTCTCTTCTCTACCAGTCTCTAGAACACTCCACCTTTCCTTACAGGGACTGTTCTTGACCCAGGGTCATACCTCTTCCCCAACCTTTCCACAGGGAGTGTGTTCGTGCTCAGTCCTGTCTGACTCTTTGCAACCCCACAGACTGTAGCCCGTCAGGCTCCTCTGTCCATGGAAATTTCCAGGCAAGAATATTGGAGTGGGTTACTACTAGGGAAAATATCTCAAATTCTGAGTTACACAGTCTGGCATAACACTCAGAAGTCGAGGAGGAGGGCAGGAGGGGAGCGGGATGTTGGTGCTCCAGGTGTCCAGCTCTCTTTGGTGTCTCTCTGACATGGTAGGTGACAGTTAAAGACAGTCTATCTTGGCCTGTCAATAACTGTTGAATCTACCTATATCTCCCTAAGCTTCACATTAATCACCAGAGGCAGTTAAATCTAAACCACCCCATAGGGTTACAAAGAACCGTACCAAAATGCTTCATAATTTGCAAATGTATCTTTCTCAATACTGGAGTTAATGCTCTGAATTACCGTGGTTCCTTGATTGGGTTCACTGCCTCCTCCCCTCAGTGTGGTTCCCTTAGGCAAACCATCTTCCTCTCCATAACTGTCTGGGGTAGATAGGAAGTATGTCAGCGAGGGTATGAAGGCTTAGGTCTTCCAGCCCCACTACAATATAAATAAGGTCATCTGAGACTTCTTTTTAAAATATACTTCCTCTGTATTCTAAGACATCAGTAAAAGCCTGTGGTTGATACTACTCAGTTACATTTTACCCCAGCACCAAAAGTATTTGAGAGATCCCTGAGGGCTTGGTTGTTAATAAATGCTGTATAACTACTTTCTCTGAGGTAAGTACCAGGGCTTGGCCCTTACCCAGCTAAGTGGTAAGAAATCTCATGTTAATGTTTTATTATGGTAAACATTATTTGGGGCTGGCTCTGAACACAGGGATAACTTGGTACTATAAACAATTCAAGGTCAGTTTTTAGAATGAAAGCAATGCACAGAATAATAAGTTCTCCAAAGCACTTTTACACCAACTACATTGTTTCAGTCTCACAATAATGCAGAAAGGTCATTAGACTTGGCATTATTACTTGCATTCAATAGAACAGGAAATTGAAAATTCAAGTGATTGGGCAAGGTCGCCCAGCTAGTTAAAGTGCAAAGCTTGCTTTCAGACAGCCTAGTCCAGCTCTTGCCAAAGCACTGAAGTTTTCCTTCTTTATATCTGTAAAGCATTTCAGTTATTCTCCTAATGTACAGTTCTATACGCATCTATTAAAATTCATTTAATCCTTGTGATGGTTAATCTTATGCATCAACTTGACTGGGCTAAAGAATGCCCAGATAACTGGTAAAACACTGCTTCTGTTGAATGCCTCTGAGGGTGTTTCCAGAAGAGGTGAACATTTGAATTGGTGAACTGAGTAAAGCAGATGGTCCTCCTCAATGTGGGTGGACACTATCCAATCTGTTGAGGACCCAAATAAAACAAAAAAGTAGAAGAAGGGTGAATTTACTATCTCTGCCTGTGAGCTGGAATATCCTTCTTCTCCTGCCCGCGACATCAGAACTCCTGGTTATTGGGCTTTCAGACTCGGCCTGGAACTTACATCATTTGTCTTTCCTCAGCCACTTCCCTTAGTGGGTTTAGCAGTGTGTTAATCAGGAACACAAGTCTGACATATACACTATGATGTATAAAACAGATTACTAATGAGAACATTCTGTAGAGCACAGGAAACTCTAATCAATGATCTGTGGTAACCTAAATGGGAAAGAAATCTAAAATAGAGTGGATATACCTATGTGTATAACTGATTGACTTCACTGTACAGCAGAAACTAACAAAAAATTGTAAAGTAACTATACTCCAATAAAACAATAAAATAAAAATTAAAAGGTAGACATAGGGAAAAAAGAATACAAGTCTGAGATACTGGAATGACCTCTGAAAGAAAAGTACTCAAATTGGAGGAGACAAAAATTCCTTATGGAAACTAGGTGCTAGCAAAAAATTAATTCTAGATATTATTATTGACATTAGGAATAACTTCTGAGAGTTACCGTCAATCAACTAAAATATGTCATTGGGGAAAGAATAATATTTTCAACAAATGGTGTTGGGACAACTGGATATTCACACATGAAGAATGAAATTGGCCTACATCATTATACAAAATTAGCTCAAAATGAATCAAGGGCCTGAATCTAAGAGCTAAAACTACAAAACTCTTAGAAGAAAATACAGAGGTAGAGCTTTGGGACACTGGAATAATCAACACTTTCTTAGGATCAGCACCAAAAGAACAAGTAATCGAAGAAAACATTGATAAGTTGGACTTCATCAAAATTTTTAAATGTTGTGCTTCAGAGGACATTATCTCTGAAGACAATATCAAGAAAGTAAAAAGATAACACATAGAATGGGAGAAAGTATTTGTAAATCATTTGCAAATCATCTAGCTAATAAGGGACTTATATCCAGAATATCAAAGAAATCTTACAACTTAACCATAAAAAGACAAAAAATTCAATGAATATATGGGCAAAGGACATGAAGACATAATTCTTCAGAAAAGATAAACAATGGCATATAAGCACATAAAAAGATGTTCAACATCATTAGCCACCGGGGAAATACCAATCAAAACCACAACATGGTACCACTTTGTACCTACTAGGATGGCTATAATCAAGTCTTAAAGAGAAGGTGAACAAACCCTCCATACATTGCTGGTAGGAATGTAAAATAGTACAGCCACTTTGGAAAATACTGTCAGTTTCTCAAAAAGAAAAACAGAGAAGTATCATGTGACTCAGCAATTCTGCTCCTGGGTTTATACTTAAGAAATTAACGTATGTACACACAAAAGGGTGTACACAAATATTCACATTACAATTATCCAAACTAGCCAAAAAGCAGAAAGGATGTACATCAACTGATGTATAGATACATAAAATATGGCATATTCATAAAATAGAATAATATTCATCCATGAAAGAGAAATGAAGACCTGATATATGCCATAAATGAATGAACCTTGAAAATATCATGCTTCGTTTTAGAAGCCACACACAAAAGATCACATATCACATGATTCCATTTACATAAGATGCCTACAATAGGCAAACGCACGAGAGAGAAAGTATATTAGGAATAACTAATATGGTAAGTGACTGCTAATAAATATGGGTTTAATGATAATGTCCAGGAATTACACAGTGGGATGTGAATATGCAAGGAAAGAGAGGAAAACAATAGCATGGGAAAGACTAGAGATCTCTTCAAGAAAATTAGAGATACCAAGGGAACACTTCATGCAAATAAATGGTGATTATTTTTTTCAGTTACCAAGTTGTGGGCAGTCTGTTACACAGCAACAGAAAACTGAAACCTATAGTAATGGGTCCTCACTGCTGCTAGTCCCAAATACTCGACATCCTTGTTAATGCCCTTAACCCTGACCTTGACTCCATGATGGGCCATTGACTTCATTCTCTTGAAATAAACCCCTTTGAGTTCTGTTTCACCAGAAAGAGTGGTGTCTCTGCCCCAGGCCACAGAGCTACAACTTGGAATTGCTTTCATATCTCTGAGTATAGCACTCATTTCATTTGTCCCACTAGGCTGGATATTTGAAGTAGGAAAAAAACAGAAAGAATGGGGATAGTTCCTTCCCTGCCATGTGTGCTTCCTCTCATCTCCCAATATACCTGAAAGTGTGATTTTTTTAATTTATTTACTTACATTGTGGGGCTTCTCTTGTTTCAGAGCACAGGCTTTAGGCGCTCGGGCTCAGTAGTTGTGGCTCATGGGCTTTAGTCTCCTGTGGCATGTGGAATCTTCCCGGACCAGGGATTGAACCCATGTTCCCTGCAATGGCAGGTGGATTCTTATCCACTGCACCACCAGGGAAATCTTGAAGGTACAACTTTGATGGGTGTGAGCCATACTGCCCAAGAAGAACCAGGACTAAAAAATGGAAGGGTTGTTAAAAGAGACTTTTATATAAGGTATGAAAGCATATTTTTTCTCACAATTAGAAGTAATCTGAAATTAAGGCAACATATTTTTATCAATTGGCAAAAATTGTAAAGAGCAATAGCATCTAGTGCTGATGAGGATGTGACAAAGTGGGCTTTTCAATATGTTGCTTGGTGAGAGTAAGACTTGTTGTCCTCTCTTTGCCAACACAATTTGCCAACATCCTTAAATTAAAAAAAACAAACATGCAACATCTTTCCCTGGTACCACTTTTGAGAATCTATTCTAACCACCATATGTAAAGATAGATGTGCAAAGATCTATTTTATTGCAATACTGTTTACAGTTGCAAAAATAAAAAGTAGGAACAACCTGATTATCCACCAATAAGAAAATGGTTCAATAAATTATGGGACATTCACATTAAGTGTGATTCACAAGGAATCAAACTTGTATTAAAAGGAATGAGTTAGATTTGTATTTATTGAACTGGAGGGATATTCATAATATACTATTAAGCAGATATTTTAAAAAGCAAGCATCATGTATAGCATTATCCTAAAACAAAACTTACATATGTGTACATAAATTTTTTTATATTTGTATGAACATGGAGACAGTATAGAAAAATACCTATCATGCTTTAATAAGATGACCATAGTGGGGTGAAAACAAATGGAAAAGGATTAAATTTCCTTTATGTATTTTTGGATTGTTTCACTTGTTGAAATGAGTATATGTCACTTTCATTTTTAATTCTCCTGTCCCACCCTTCTTTTCACCTTAGGCAACCAGACCTAATTTATTTCACTTTAGATTAATTTAAACTGTTCTAGAATTTTACATAAATGGGTTCATACATTTTTGTGTCTGGCTTCTTTTGGTCACTGCTGTGCCTATGAGATTCATCCAGATTGTTGTATATATTTGTAGTTCATTTCTTTTTGTTGCTAAGTTGTATTCCATTCAAATGGTATATTACAATTTGTCCATATATTGCTAATGGACATTTGGGTTGTTTCTAGATTTTGACTATTGTAAATAAGGCTGCTGTGAACATTCTTGCATAATAATTTTTTTATTGAAGTATAGTTGATTTACAATGTTACGTTACTATCTGCTATACAGAGAAGTGATTCAGTTATACATATAACATACATCCTTCTTTATATTCTTTTCTATTATGGTTTATCAAAGGACATTGAATATAGTTCTCTGTTGCACAAGAATTTTGATGTAGATTTCCATTTCTCTAGGATACATGCCTAGTATTTGAATTACTGACTCAAATGATATATAAGGATACATGAACATATTTTACTGTTGAAAATTAAAAAAAACAACAACAGCATTTCCAATGAAAACTTTGAAGGAAGAAATTGAATCTGTACTTCAAAAAGATAATAGTCTTTGCTATCTTTTTGTCTACTCCCTCCCTTCCCAACAGGTGTTTGCGTCTGTCTGTCAGTTCTTAGGCTTCCTAGGCCAGACCAGTGACCCACTACTTTTCAGGATGAATCATCAAAGATGAGGAAATTCTAACGCTATACTTGCCCAACAGGAACTCGATTTAGATAACACCCACAAGAAGCCTTCAGATTCAAATGATAATTTAAGAGAACTGCTAACACACAGGAAAAGCAGCTTCCATAATCGGAAACTTTTTGCAAATCAAACAACTCTCATAATACTCCTTTTCTATAATAACAGGGTGCCACCAGAACAGATACTTAGCATAAAAAAGAAGAACCAAGTCAAATCAACACATCAAGAAAAAGAGCAGCAGAAGTAACCCTACTGCAAGGGAGAGTTTATAAACAAACTGTGAACTAAACCTCGATCACTTTCCAAACTTAAACTGAAAGTCCAGAACGCTACAAAAATCCAGTCAATAACAATGAAGACCTATTCTAGGAAGGACTGGCTAAAACAAACACTTCTTTAAAGTGTTAATAAAAGGGCACTGCTACACCATCAATAACAGATTTTAGGGGTACCTGCTAAACCCATGGTCCACTGTCACCCTTTTTTTTAAAAGTGGCCTCGAGTTTTAACCCATAGGAAGGTCAGAGTATCAGTAGTTCCTCTAGGGTATGGTTGTTTGGACCAGAGATGGGTCTCTTACAGTTCAAGTTTGGATTCTAAGTGTCATGGTAAGCCAACGAAGTATTTTGTACAAGTAGTAACATGGTCTGATATAAGAGTTGAAATGATCTTAGGTGAATAAATTCGGAGGCATTTGCAGTCGTTCAGGTGAGGGATAATTAAGGTGGGCAGTGGCAGTGCAAGAGAAGCCCTAGAGAACCCCTCAACATCTACAAGCCAGGGAGAGGAACAGAGGATTTCTAAAGTAGCCGACATGTAGGCCTAAAAGACTGTAGGGTCAATCTTTTAGCTCTAAAAGCCAAGAGAGAGGGAGTTTCTGAGAAGGAAGAAGTGGTCCACTGTGACTTGAGAAGCAATGACAAGGAGCCTGTTTGTGAAGAAGACAGCCTTCTTTAAAGAGAGCAGAGAAACAGGGCTGCAGCAGGAAGAAGATGAAGTGACAAGGAAGTGACTATAGCGTGTTTGTACTTTCTTGTTGCACTGCAGATAGAAATCTAAAAGACCACGTTTTTAACTTGACATACGAGAATGGAGGTGATGAACTCCACAGAGGTCAGGAGGGCACAGAGGAAAGCAGAGAAATCCACGGAAAATAGGTTGAGCCAGAAAATCACCAGCACAGCGTTGCTCACCTCCTCGGCTCCTCTCTGATCACTCTTCCTGTCCCCGCTCCCACCACTGGGCCTGCTTTCACATCCAGAAACAAGCCAAGCTGCATGCTGCCTTGGGCCTGGGCACAAGCTGTTCTTTCTGTCTGGAGTACTCTTCCCCTCTCCACCTCATTAACTCAAAATTGTATTTTTACCCTCACTTTAAATGTTTCATTCCCAGAGAGGTCTTTCCTGGCCATCTTCTCTATCCCACCTGAAGGAAACACCGCCATTACATTCTCTCATAGCGCCCTGAGTTGTTTTTTTTTTTCCTTTTCTTTTTAAAAAATATTTATTTAATTTATTTATTTGAGTGCACCAGGTCTTAGTTGTAGAACAGCGGATCTTTTAGCTGTGACCATCCTGTTCTTTTCTCCTACAGCATTCTTTACCACATACAATGATAGATTTATCAAGGAATGATTTCCTTAACATCCATCTACTCCCTCAGACTAAATTTTGTGAGAACAGGAATTTGTGTCTGTTTTCACAGTACAGTTCTTGGCAATGGGATAAATGCCCAAATATCAATGTATATTTATTTTAAGACTTAATGAACCTGTTCTAATACCCTCTCCACATCACCCATAATCTCTGGATACTAACAATGTAGCCATGATAACAGATCTTATTTAATCTGTTACATGTCAATCTGTGTGCTAGGAATTTGATGTATACCATCTCATTCACCCAGGTAAAGAGCAGGGAGGGAACACAGCTCCACTCATCAACAGAAAATTGGATTAAAGATTTACTGAGCATGGCCCCACCCATCAGAACAAGACCCAGTTTCCCCCTCAGTCAGTCTCTCCTATCAGGAACTTTCCATGAGTCTCTTATCCTTCTCCATCAGAGGGCAGAAAGACTGAAAGCCACAATCACAGAAAACTAACCAATCTGATCTCATGGACCAGAACCTTGCCTAACTCAGTGAAACTATGAGCCACGCCATGTAGGGCCACCCAAGACGGACAGGTCATAGTGGAGAGTTCTGACAAAATGTGTTTCACTGGAGAAGGAAATGGCAGACCACTTCATTATTCTTGCCTTGAGAACTCCATGAACAGTATGAAAGGCAAAAAGATAGGACACTGAAAGATGAACTCCCCAGGTTGGTAGGTGCCTAATATGCTACTGGAGATCAGTGGAGAAATAACTCCAGAAAGAATGAAGAGACGGGGTCAAAGAAAAAACAACACCCAGATGTGCAGGTGACTGGTGATGGAAGCAAAGGCTGATGCTGTAAAGGGCAATATTGCATAGGAACTGGAATGTTAGGTCCATGTACCAAGGCAAATTGAAAGTGGTCAAACAGAAGATGGCAAGAGTGAACATTGACATTTTAGGAATCAGTGAACTAAAATAGACTGGAATGGGTGAATTTAATTCAGGTGACCATTATATCTACTACTGTGGGCAAGAATCCCTTAGAAGAAATGGAACAGACATCACAGTCAACAAAAGAGTTTGAAATGCAGTACTTGAATGCAATCTCAAAAACGACAGAATGATCTGTTCATTTTCAAGGCAAACCATTCAATATCACAGTAATCCAAGCCTATGCCCTGACCAGTAACACTAAAGAAGCTGAAGTTGAATGGTTCTATAAAGACCTACAAGACCTTCTAGAACTAACAGTCAGAAAAGATGTCCTTTTCCATTACAGGGGGACTGGAATGCAAAAGTAGTAAGTTAAAAAATACCTAGAGTAACAGGCAAATTTGGCCTTGGAATACAGAATGAAGCAGGGCAAAGGCTAACAGAGTTTTGCCAAGAGAACACACTGGTCATGGCAAACACCCTCTTCCAACAACAAAAGAGAAGACTCTACACATGGACATCACCAGATGGTCAACACCGAAATCAGACTGATTATATTCTTTGCAGCCAAAGATGGAGAAGCTCTCTACAGTCAGCAAAAACAAGACCAGGAGCTGACTGTCGCTCAGATCATGAACTCCTTATTGCCAAATTCAGACTTAAATTGAAGTAGGGGAAACCACTAGACCATTCAGGTATGACCTAAATCATATCCCTTATGATTATACAGTGGAAGTGATAAATAGATTCAAGGGATTAGAACTGATAGACAGAGTGCCTGATAAACTATGGACGGAGGTTCATGACATTGTATAGGAGACAGGGAGCAAGATCATCCCAAAGAAAAAGAAATGCAAAAAAGCAAAATGGCTGTCTGAGGAGGCCTTACAAATAGCTTGAAAAGAAGAGAAGCAAAAACCAAAGGAAAAAAGGAAAGATATACCCATTTGAATGCAGAGTTCCAAAGAACAACAAGGAGAGATAAGAAAGCCTTCCTCAATGATCAGTGCAAAGAAATAGAAGAAAACAATAGAATGGGAAAGACTAGAGATCTCTTCAAGAAAATTAGAGATACCAAGGGAACAGTTCATGCAAAGATGGGCTCAATAAAACAGAAATGATATGGACCTAACAGAAGCAGAAGATACTAAAAAGAGGTGGCAAGAATACACAGAACTAACTATACAAAAAAAAACTTCATGACCCAGATAATCACGATGGTGTGATCACTCACCTAGAGCCAGAGATCCTGGAATGGGAAGTCAAGTGGGCCTTAGGAAGCATCACTACAAACAGAGCTAATGGAGTGATGGGATTCCAGTTGAGCTATTTCAAATCCTGAAAGATGATGCTGTGAAAGTGCTGCACTCAATATGCCAGCAAATTTGGAAAACTCAGCAGTGGCCACAGGACTGGAAAAGGTCAGTTTTCATTCCAATCCCAAAGAAAGGCAATGCCTAAGAATTCTCAAATTACCACACAATTGCTCTCATCTCACATGCTAGTAAAGTAATGCTCAAAATTCTCCAAGCCAGGCTTCAGCAATATGTGAACCGTGAACTTCCAGATGTTCTAGCTGGTTTTAGAAAAGACAGAGGAACCAGAGATCAAGTTGCCAACATCCACTGGATTATTCAAAAAAGCAAGGGAGTTTCAGAAAAACATCTATTTCTGCTTTATTGACTATGCCAAAGCCTTTGACTGTGTGGATCACAACAAACTGTGGCAAATTCTTAAAGAGATGGGTATACCAGACCACCTGACCTGCCTCTTGAGAAATCTGTATGCAGGTCAGGAAGCAACAGTTAGAACTGGACATGGAACAACAGACTGGATCCAAGTAGGGAAAGGGGTATGTTAAGGCTGTATGTTGTCATCTTGTTTATTTAGCTTATATGCAGAGTACATCATGAGAAACACTGGGCTGGAAGAAGCACAAGCTGGAATCAAGATTGCTGGAAGAAATATCAACAACCTCAGATATGTAGATGACACCACTCTGATGGCAGAAAGTGAAGAAGAACTAAAGAGCCTCTTGATCAAAGTGAAAGAGAAGAATGAAAAGGTTGGCTTAAAGCTCAACACTGAGAAAACTAAGATCTTGGCATCTGGTCCCATCACTTCACAGCAAATAGATGAGGAAACAGTGGAAACAATGACAGACTTTATTTTGGGGGGATCCAAAATCACTGCAGATGGTGACTGCAGCCATGAAATTAAAAGACGCTTATTCCTTGGAAGAAAAGTTATGACCAACCTAGACAGCACATTAAAAAGCAGATTCATTACTTTGCCAACAAAGGTCTGTCTAGTCAAGGCTATGGTTTTCCCAGTAGTAATGTATGGATGTGAGAGTTGGCCTGTAAAGAAAGCTAAGCGCCAAAGAATTGATGCTTTTGAACTGTGGTGGTGGAGAAGACTCTTGAGAGTCCCTTGGACTGCAAGGAGATCCAACCAATCCATCCTAAAGGAAATCAGCCCTGAATGTTCATTGGAGGGACTGATGCTGAAACTGAAACTCCAATACTGTGGCCACCTCATCCGAAGGGCTGACTCATTAGAAAAGACCCTGATGCTGGGAAAGACTGATGGTGGAGGAGAAGGGGACAACAGAGGATGAGATGGTTGGATGGCATCACTGACTCAATGGGCATGAGTTTGAGCAAGATCCAGGAGTTGGTGATGGACAGGGAGGCCTGGCATGGGGCAGTCCATGGGGTCGCAAAGAGTTGGACATGACTGAGGGACTGAGCTGAGCTGAACTGATCTCATTCACTGCCTACAACAACCCTGTGAGTCAGGGACTCTTTTCAGCCCCATTTCCAACAAAGGCACAAGGAATTTAGTCAATGTCCCACAGCTTTACTATGTAAAACAAATTCTACAAATACCTTAGACACTCCCTGACCTTCCTCCCTGCCCCGCCCCCATTATACTGCCTCATAAATATCTTCTTGTGCTTTTGCTTATTTGTTTATGAGTCTGTCTTCCATATTAGACTAAAATCCCCTTGGATAACAACAGGTTTTACTTATCTGTTTAACCCTACTGCACATGATGCCCAATAAACACCAAATGTCAACTCTTTCTTACCAGAAAGGAATGACTTTTGCTGACTGACCTCTTGCCCTACTCCCAGTCTTTAGCCACATTCATTCTGTTTATTGAAGAGCAGTGGTTTGTCAGTTGGACTCTTGGTGTCCATTGCAGTGAGCTCTTCCTAGAGCACAATTCTTTTACAGAACTGATAAGAGTTCAAGGACCAGCAAAGTCTCCTGTGAAGTCTGGACATCTGGGGGCTTTCCCAGGACACTTGACATTATCCAGAAAGACTCTGCCTCAGAAACCAGCCAGCCCATCCTTTCTGATATCCACCGCAATCACTCCTGAATCTGACTTGACAGCCAGATAAGTTCCCACAGTCACAAGCTACCTAGTTGCTTCACTGATGGCACCTTGGCTTCCTGTAAATAGAGTTTTCAGAGATCCAGCCACTAGAAACAGTGCACCTACTCTGGGTTCACCTGTGGTCAGGAGACAAAAGAAGAGAGAGCACCCCAGAAGACAGGAAAATGATTCCAAGAGCACCTCTGCCTCCATTGCACTACTGCCAGCACCTGCGCACTCTTGCAGAAGGACTTGGAATGTGTTAGCCCTTTAGAGCACCTACCAGGGCTCTGAATAGATCCACCTGAGCCCTGCTGACAGCCCTGAGAGGAAACTGAATTTCAGCCAAGAAGACCAGAACAGAGTTAGCGAGGGCATGCCCTGCTACCAGCTTACCTGCTGCATGACGCTGTGGCTCCACTTAACTCCTTCCTTCTTCACTGCCTCCTTTTCTTTTCAGTTATCCTCCATGGCATTCTTTTCTCTTTTGCTCTCCACAACCCAACTTTTCTGTAATGTAGACCAAATTAAAACAAACAAAAAAATCAGAACTAGAAAGGACCTGTGTCATCCAACCCAAGACATCCCAAGTCCTGGCAAAATCACTTACAAAGTTTTTTAATTGCAGATTCCTGCCTGGAAAATCCCATGGACAGAGGAGCCTGGTGGGCTACAGTCCAGTGGGTGGCAAAGAATTGGACACCACTGAGCAACTGAGCACACATGCACTCACGCAGATCCTACCTTACACTTATATTAGTTAACAACTATTGCTTTTGTCTATGTAAACAACTATGGCTTTCTTCAGTTTCTTCAGAGAGCTTTTCAGTCTTCACTCTACACAGTTCTCCTAGGGCTAGTGATCACACAATGCATGGCAACAAGATAGGTACATGACCCAAATTGGGCCAGCCAGTCATTCCCTGTGCTATTAGACTCAGTAGATGAAAAACTAAAGTGTTACTTTCCCTCTGGTTGCCTAATCAGAAAAATGGAACCTATTCTCCGCAAGCTAATACCCTATTTCCTGCCAACTAGAAGAAACTTAACTGCAATAAAGGAACGTGAAAATCAGAGAGAGTTCTGACCGTATTTGCTAAGATCCTGAGGCAAATTCTATCTCTGAACTCGTCTGTCTCCTGGGTCAATAAATTCTCTTACTCTGCTTAAGGTGGTTTTGAGAGTTTCTGTCATTTGTGATCAAAATTATAGGGCATACACCCACTGAATCAGGAACTCAAAAGTTAGGAAAGAGAACCTGAAATTCAAAAGCTGTGCAGGGATTCTGATGTCTGGTTAGGCTTAGGATACTCTGATAGACCAACCCCTCATAAGGAAAAAGTTGAGATCCACAAAAGTTAAAAAAGTGAAAGTGTTAATCGCTCACTCCTATCTGACTCTTTGCGACCCCATGGACTGTACCCCGCAAGCTCCTCTGTCCATGGAATTCTCCAGGCAAGATTACTGGAGTGGGTTACCATTCCCTTCTCCAGAGGATCTTCACAACCCAGGGATCAAACCTGGGTCTTCTGCATTGCAAGCAGATTCTTTACCATCTGAGCCACTAGGGAAGCCAGAGATCCATATAACAGATTTATAATAATGATAAGGTAGAATTTAGTGAGGACTTACTGCATGCAGGACACAATGTGAAATGAGTTACATGTATTATGTCATCCAGTCCTCAGCATATCACTTTGAATTTACTATGTTTACCAAATCTATTTGCTTGCTTAATATGTCTGTTTTATCTCTGACTATATGCCTACCACCTCACCACCTAGCACAGTGTGTAGAACATAGTAGGAGCTTACTAAATACTTGTAATATTGAATAAATTTTGCATATTAACATAATTAATAGCAGCAGTGTGCTGTGCTAGGTCACTTCAGTTGACTCTTTGCAACCCTATGGACTATAGCCCACCAGGCTCCTCTGTCCGTGGGATTCTCCAGGAAACACTGGAGTGGGTTGCCATGCCCTTCTCCAGGGGTCTCCCTGACCCAGAGATTGAACCCAGGTGTCTTACATCTCCTTCATTGGCAGGCAGGTTCTTTACTATAAGCAACACCTGGGAAGCCCAAGTAGCAGGAGGATCACTAACATTTACTGGAGTGTTTATTTTGTGTTAGATTTTATTGGAAGTTATTTTTAAACTTTAGCTTGTTTAATTGTCTGAGAAAGCTTTTAAGATGAGTTTCTGTTATTCCCCATTACTATAAGAAAACTAAGTCACAGAAAAGAAAAGATAATGCTTAAGTCATATCTGACTCTCGCAACCCAATGGACTGTAGCCTGCCAGGCTCCTCTGTCCATGGGATTCTCAAGGCAAGAATACTGGAGTGGGTTGCCATTTCCTTCTCCAGGGGATCTTCCTAACCCAGGAACTGAACCCAGGTCTCCAGCATTGTAGGCAGATTCTTTACTGACTGAGCTATGTGAGACATCTAATAATTCCAAGGTCATATATTTACAGCTAGTAAGTAGCAAAACTAAGATTCAAACCCAGGCAATCTGGCTACAGAGATCTAATTCACAACCTCTATGCTTTACGAGTTTACTTAACTTGTCCAGAATGACCAAGCTACTGACTAGCAGGTACAGAATTTGGACCTAGGTTTGTTTGATAACAGAACCTGCACTCTTGAACCACTACTTTATACTTTCTCTCTGTGGTTGACTGACAGTTCACAGTACTACATATAAATGGAGCCCTGGGGTTGTACAATACATAATCTGCCTAGCTCTTGTGGCAACCCTCATGTTAATATCAGAAACCAAGTATCTTGACTTCTAGAGAAGAGCAGTTATGTGTGATCAAAAACAACAGTCACTGGGTCAAATACTGAAACCAAGGTATAACTCTTTGCCTCTTGTTTCAGTTTGGATACTGCAAGAAGCAGAAGCCAAGCTGGAATTAGAAGTGTAGATCAGAGATTTATTAAAGGATAAATGGAAGAAGGAACAAGAGTACATGGGAAGAGTCTCAGGCTATAAGAAGTTGTCAAGGGAGAAAGGAGAAGGATGAAAGATTGGGTTGGAAGATAATCTGTCCAGTTGCAGCAAAACTGAGGAAATCTGGGCCAGGTAGTGGAGGGAGCTGAAGGTAACTGCTGGCCCAGCAGAGGAGTCTTGCACTGGCTGGCCCCAGAACACCTTGCTCAGCCACTGCTTGGGAGTAGCCCACTGACAGCACAGCCTTGGCATAAATGCTGTTCCTGATTCCCAAGAAGTAGAAGTGGCTGCTGGAGCTGTTGGCCATCCACACTCCCCTCAGTGGGTTCTCTTGAAGAAAGATCTGGGAGATGCTTTCCCATGGCTGCCACAGCCCTGTACCTAAACTCCTCTGAAGGACACACCAAGGAGCCAGCCATAGGAGATAAGCATACTTACAATTGCTCCTCACGCATAAGCAACACTGCTGAGTACATTTGCTTTCAAACCTTGTGCTGGTCTGGCCTCACTAAAAGTCCATTTAGTAAAAAAAAAAAATATATATATATGTTTTCCTGAAGAGGGGTAGGTGGGACATTTTCTTGTTTATTTTTCGACTGTGGACACATTTAAATTGCCACAATGATGTTACTATGGAAACTGCTCTCAAACTTGCAAGATAAAGGGTAAAAATGGAACACTTTGTTAAAATGCAAATGATTAGTCTTTGGAGACCAGACCACTTTTTAACAAACTCTCCCTGTCAGGTTCTTCTATTAAAGGCTCTCTTGAATCAAAGGTAGACAGGCAGGCTTTTTGGTATTACATTGTAGATGGCATTGGTCAGCTGTGACAGACCACAGGTGACAACACTGGAATAAGTCGAGACACTTTCAAACTTTTTATACTCACTGGGTATCTCTGGTGAAGCTGATCATGAATGTGTAAACAGGCTTAGGGCGGGGAAGGCGGTTATTTTCATGCTAGGCTCTTTGTGCTGGTGCACCCTGGACCTGCTTGTTTGAAAGTTAACTGGCTGAGCTCTTATTTATGGAAAGCAGTTTCTCTTTCTTATCTTCCCTGGCCACATTCCACCCTTCGAGTCTTGAGCTGGACAGTCCATTCAACATAAAACACAAAATTCTCATTCGAAAGCCCTGTTTCTCTGCCTATCTCTTTACCTGTGCCTCCCCACCCACCTCTTCAACTCACTTTACTGCCTGAGCACTCCCATCTTGACAAAGCTCTCAGACAGTTTTGACCTGATTTCTACTTTTTATACTTTTCTTCCTGGCAATTCTTTCAACTTGTCTTGGTGAAATTCTAAAGTCTTACTGAAAGCCCTTCTAGAGCTCAGTCAGTCAGTTCAGTCGCTCAGTCCTGTCCGACTCTTTGCGACCTCATGGACTGTGGCATGCCAGGCTTCCTAGTCCACTATCAACTCCCGGAGCTTGCTCAAACTCCTCTGTCTTCCCCTGCTCCTCCCACCTTCAATCTTTCCCAGCATCAGGGTCTTTTCCAGTGAGTCAGTTCTTCACATCAGGTGGCCAAAGTGTTGGAGTCTGAGCTTCAACATCAGTCCTTCCAATGAATATTCAGGGCTGATTTCCCTTAGGATGGACTGGTTTGATCTCCTTGCAGTCCAAGGGACTCTCAAGAGTCTTCTCCAACACCACAGTTCAAAAGCATCAATTCTTCTGTGTTCAGCTCTCACATCCATACATGACTATTGGAAAAACCATAGCTTTGACTAGATGGACCTTTGTTGGCAAAATAATGTCTTTGCTTTTTAATATGCTGTCTAGGTTGGTCATAACTTTCCTTCCAACGAGTAAGCATCTTTTAATTTCATGGCTGCAGTCACCATCTGCAGTGATTTTGGAGCCCAGAAAAATAAAGTCTGCCACTGTTTCCACATTTTCCCCATCTATTTGCCATGAAGTGATGGGACCAGATGCCATAATCTTAGTCTTCTGAATGTTGGCCATGATCTTAGTTTTCTGAATGTTGAGTCTTTAGCCAACTTTTTCACTCTCCTCTTTCACTTTCATCAAGAGGGCTCTTTAGTTCTTCTTCACTTTCTGCCATAAGGGTGGTGTCATCTGCATATCTGAAGTTATTGATATTTCTCCCAGCAATCTTGATTCTAGCTTGTGCTTCATCCAGCCCAGCATTTCGCATGATATATTCTGCATATAAGTTAAATAAGCAGGGTGACAATATAAAATCTTGACATACTCCTTTCCTGATTTGGAACCAGTCTGTTGTTTCATGTCCAGTTCTAACTGTTGATTCTGAACCTGCATACAGATTTCTCAGGAAATCTTCCAGAGCTCTTTCCAGTTATTTAGAGGAACTGATTTGATCTGAAGAACTAACTAAGGGGTCAGGTGTTCTAGATTCTTGATTTGGGATCATTTTCACCTGGCAATGGCAACCCACTCTAGTACTCTTGCCTGGAAAATCCCATGGATGGAGGAGCCTGGTAGGCTGCAGTCCATGGGGTCGCTAGGAGTCGGACACGACTGAGTGACTTCCCTTTCACTTTTCACTTCCATGCATTGGAGAAGGAAATGGCAACCCACTCCAGTGTTCTTGCCTGGAGAATCCCAGGGATGGGGGAGCCTGGTGGGCTGCTGTCTATGGGGTCGCACAGAGTCAGACACGACTGAAGTGACTTAGCAGCAGCAGCAGCAGCAGCCTGTTGAGATAGGTTCCTTCTATGCCCACTTTTTGAAGAGTTTACCCTGGTGGGCTGCTGTCTATGGGGTCGCACAGAGTCGGACATGACTGAAGCGACTTAGTAGCAGCAGCAGTCACCTAGCTTCATGACTAGCAGCAATCAATCTCCTTTGTGAATCAGTCCTCAATAGAAACTCTTTTCTTGCAGACTTAAAAAAAAAAAAACTTTTTTTGCCGTTTCCTTTTTATTATTCAAGTTTCAGCTTAAATAAAATGTCCTCAAGGACTTCCCATGCATCCACTGCAGGGGAGTGGGTTCAATGCCAGGTAGGGGAACTAAGATCCTACCCACCCCCCTAAAAAAAAAGTTCTCAAAGAGGCCCTAAATATTCCCTAATACTATTTTCCTCTAACATCATCCTCTATAACATTATCTTCTGTTTTCTTCAAGCACTTTCCATCAGTATTATCTTAAATGTTCCCTTGATTACTATGTTCTCCTCCAAAGACCTTTAAGATCCAAGAGAGCTGAGGCCTTGCCTGTCTTCTTTCCAGCTGTGTTCCCCACTCCTTCAGTTCAGTTCAGTTCACTCAATTGTGTCCAACTCCTTGCGACCCCATGGATGGCAGCACACCAGGTCTCCCTGTCCATCACCAACTCTCGGAGTTTACTCAAACTCATGTCCATTGAGTCGGTGATACCATCCAACCATCTCATCCTCTGTCATCCCCTTCTCCTTCTCCCCACTCCTGGCACATAGAAAATGTTTAATAAAAATTTGTAGGATATAAAGAACCGTAAAATTTAAGCAGTTTGACCAAATGAACTTTAAGAGTGTTTGTGGCTCTAACATGAACATTGTAAAAAAAACGAGTAAGTGAAAAATAAAGTGACAATAATCATTGCAATAAAACAATTAATGCAGTGTAGGTGTATATCTACACTTTGAAAATATACACCCGTCAGGTTCTTGGGCCCGTCATAGTGTTGTAGTGTTGTTTTTCTATAATTTCCCATGGAGTGTGAACAGAGATTCTGAACTTTATAGTATGTATCTAACAAGGATATCAAGTATGTGTCTAAATATAAGAGCACTGATGATAGAATTAGAATGGAATAGGTTTTAAGATATAACGTTTTCAATTTACAAGGATGGAAACTAAAGCCCAGGGAAGGAAGTATATTTGGGCATTTGGAACCAAATATAGAATTACTTCTGTCAGTGAGGAGTATAAATGTCAATTATACTTCTTATAGTCATCGTGTGCATGCTGTCACTTCTGTCGTTTCCGACTCTGAGATCCTAGGACTGCAGCCTGGCAGGTTCCTCTGTCCCTTGTTGTTGTTCAGCCACTCAATCGTGTCCAACTCTTTGCGACCTCATCAACCACAGCACACCAGGCTTCCTTGTCCTTCACTATCTCCTGGAGCTTGCTCAAACTCTTGTCTATCGAGTTGGTGACGCCACCCAACTGTCTTATCTTCTGTTGTCCCCTTCTCCTCCCGCCTTCAATCTTTCCCAGCATCAGGGTCTTTTCTAACGAGTCAGTTCTTCACATCAGGTGGCCAAAGTATTGGAGTTTCAGCTTCAGCATCAGTTCTTCCAATGAACATTCAGGACTGATTTCCTTTAGGATTGACTGGTTTGATCTCCTTGCAGTCCAAGAGACTCTCGAGGGTCTTCTCCAACACCACAGTTCAAAAGGATCAATTCTTCGGCTCTTGGCTTTCTTTATGGCCCAACTTTCACATCCACACATGACTACTGCGTAGGGGTGCGGAGAATCCAGAGAACTCTTTTACCGAAGAATCCTAACTTTACCTTTCCTCTGAAACTCTTTCAGCCTAATTTGGCGCACAGAGAACTACAAGTCCCAGTGTGCCCCGCGCGCAACGGGCGGAAAGTCAGGCACTTCCGCTCCACGCAGCGCCTCTGCCCCCGCGTCTCGACGTGTCACTGGCGACGCCGCGGCTGTGGCAAGAGAAGGAGCTGACTTGGGGAGTTTGAGACGGCGGGCGGCGGCGGCGGCAGCGACCCCGGCCTGGATCTGCCCCGGCGCGGAAGTGTTCCGGGGTTCGTGGGGTACAGGAGAGGGAGGTGGAGGCCCGGCCCGCTCGGGCAAGATGCTGAACATGTGGAAGGTGCGGGAGCTGGTGGACAAAGCGTGAGTATCGGGGGGCAGTTGTGGCCGAGGCCCACGCGGGGGAGGGGCGGGGGAAAGGGGAGCCGGTTCGGCGCTCCGGGCCTTCCGCGTCACGCCCCCCAGAGGGGCCGGCCCTATCATGGCGGCGGGCGACTCTTCCCGGTCCGGGGCCGCGTCCCGATCCGCCAATCGAAGGGACCTTTTCTCTGTCGAAACATGTTAGTCCCCTTATCTCCTATCCAGGCCTTCCTCCCCCTGCCCTCTAGGCGCGGACACTTTGATCAGGGGCGGGGGCAGGGTTGTCTCGAGCTGGGTCACTGCCCTGGCCGGAGAACTGTCTTGGCCCCTGGCTTTTGGTCTTTGCCTCCTGGGCAGCAGTGAAAGCTTGAGGGTGGGGGAACTTATTTCAGTGGCTCCCTGTGCTCCTCAGCGTGTGTCGTAGAGACCTTAGGCCTGGTTGGGATGTGTCCTTTACCTTGCTGAGTTTAATTCCTAATGAGCCTGAGGTATTGTAGTGGGTGGTAGGTGTAACAAGTGGCCACTGTGGTCAGACTGAAGTTACTCAGACTCTCTCCTTTGCTTTTCTAACACTAGTGAGAGTAGATCATCATGTAACTTACTGTGATTCCTTTCCTCTGTTTCCTTTTCCACTACATTTCATTTTTGGAGGGCCATTTGTTCCATTTGGTTTAATTAACTAATCATTGAATTAACAAGAAAATGTCTCCTAAAGAAGGAAAAAAACCCAGGTTTATATCCTGTTGATCTACTTGTAAGTATGCTGACAGGTAAAATGACTAATACATAGCTGATATTCTTTAAGATTTAAGTGATCTCTTTAGTATCTTTCTTACTACCCTAGGGAAACCTTAACACATTGAGTGTATCATATAGATTATAACAGTGGTTAAGTAAGGTCTTCTAGGACAGCAGGAAGTAAAGTTTAAGAATTTAACTAGTCCCCTTCTTTTCGGGTTTTAGTGCTGATGTGATAAGTGTAATGGCAAAAACAGTTCATTTGTGCCACTCATCCGATCTAAAATCAGGAAGTGAGGATGGCAAATTCTTGGCTTTCTTGACCCCTCAAAAAATAACTTATTGTAAATTGCTATGTATGAAATAAATTAGGTCCAAGCATATAATGTACAGCACAGGAAATACAGCCACCATTTTATAATAACTTTAAACAGTATAGTATGTTAAATTATCAAATTACTGTTTGTACACCTGAAACTAATATTATAAATCAACTATACTTCAATAAGAAAAAATTCAATGGCTTGGATAATGCATCAGATAGAATTTAGAGTTTGACTGTATTTTCAAGTTTTCTGTGTTACTGAGAATGCAGTAGAGTGCCTAAGGAGCACAGATTTCTGAACCTGCAGAGCTGGCTTCAAGCTCTAACCTTGGCAAATTACTTAACCTTGAAGTGTCCCAGTTTTCTCAGGTGAAATATGAAAATAGTGATGGATATTTACCTTAGAATGTTGTGAGAATTAAGGGCGAAGGACTTAAATAGCATATAAAGGCCATAATGCAGTAAGTTTAGATCAGTCTGCTTTTGATAATTATAGCACATGTTCTACATCAAGAGTAATATTAAAATTCATTAAGAGAAAAGCTCCATGTTTGAAAAATGATTTGGTGGTTTTGGTTTGTCAACCATTTATTTTACCATTAAGTCCTCAGTCCTTTATTTTGGTTTTGTTTTTCTATTTATATATCCTTTGCTTTCCAAAGGTAAAAATAAAATCATGTTTTTGTTTTTTAATCCAAGTTTATTGGTTGCTCTTTAATATATGGTATGAAGGACACCAGATTAAACAGTCTTTGAAGATCCAAAAATCTTTACAAAACTATTTCTTAACCAGAAGTCAGTGGAAGAAAAATCACTAAAAAAGCACCTTCTTACCTTAGGGGACTAAATTTGTGTACTCAAAAGTTTGAAGACAAGGTACACTTTTTCAGGAGACAGATCAAAGCACTATTCTTGCTCTTTTTCTTTTCACCTTTGTTACAAAATTTCAAGTACCTCACATTAAATTTGTCATATAAATAGCTATCAAGTCAATCTAATGGAAGAGCTGCTATTGAAAAATAACTTCAGTCTTCCTTTTTACTACCCAAATAAGAATGGGAACCTGGGGATTTCCCTGGTGGTCCAGTTACAAAGACCTGGGGCTTTGGTGCAGGGGGCCCAGCCAGGTTCCATCCCTAGTCAGAGAAGTAGATCCCACATGCAGCAACTAAGACTTGGTGCAGCCAAATAAATAAGTATCTTAAAATTTTTTTAAAAGAGTGGAAACTTAAACCAAGTTACTCAAGAACATGTAAGAATGCTGCCACCAAGGACTTTTTAAAAAACTTTCAGTGGTGTCTGACACATTTTAGGATTAGAATATGAGGTTATTTTACTGATGAGTACTTACTTTTCATCTTTCACTGGCAGAAAAGAAATAGTTCTTCTGCCCCAGATACAATCATTTTGCAAAACCAGTACCTGTGGCATTATGCCCATTTAGACTGTTCATCTTAAACTTAGACTGTTCACTTCCATAATGGAAGTGAAACAGATCCATAGGACAGCTATTCAGATTGTCAAGGGGATAAGGTGATAAGGAACCTTGCAAATGAGGAAACAGTAAAGTGATTTAGGACTGCTCTGAGAGCTGTGTTGAATAGAAATGAGGCTTTATATGATACAGCACTGGCTAGAGGTTTGGGGAGACCTGGGTTCACATTCTGATACTGCTTTTTAAATTAGCCATATGTATGATTTGAGGCAGAATCATATGACTCTCCAGAGTTTGGATTCCTTATCTTTAAAATAATGGGATTGTGCTAGAATGACTTTTTCCAACCTTGTTGGCATTTTGGAGATAGGAATTTCTGTTGGGGGAAAAATGGAGCAGGTATTTCATAACAGCAGATAAATTTTAGAAAGTCATTATCCACCAGAGACAGTTTCAGCTGAAAAGACAATTTTTTTATGTGACAATCAATAAATGTTATATTTAATTGCTTTATGCAATAAATAAGTGCAATCCATGACTCTGGAAAACTAGGACTTTTATTTAGTATGTATCCCTACCCAATGAGGTTTACTTCAGAAGGAAAAATGTGCTCTTATGTCCTCTGAAGCTACTGTTAGATCCAGTATGATGGCAGTTCTTAAGTATAATGATATACTTTAAATATTGATTTTTGAGATTTTGAAAACTTTCAAGGAGGGTTGGGCAGATACTTTTCACAAGTTTTGAACCTGCTCGTGGTGTTAAATGCCTCTGTTTGCAGGACATTGTGGAACTGAGGCAAAGCAGATAAAACCAAAGGCTCACCAGAGCTTGGGGTGCTAGTTTCCTCCCACATGTACCCAAGTTGCAGCAAAGGGAGCTGTGGCAGGAAAGGATAAGTGGCACCACTCCCACCAACAGGGACTAGCTCGACCATTGTCATCCTTTGACCTGCCTCCCTTCATGTGATGCTGAAATAAAATTGAGCACTTTTATATTTTCTTAGCCCATTTTTGGTATAAACTGAAAGTTGCTGCAGTTCTGTTGTCTTCTTCAAATTTTGGAAATGCAGTGAAGGTAACCTGGTAGTGGTGAATCAAACTACTTACCACTATTTACTGTTCAAGGCCAGCCAGTCCTTCTCTCTCATGCAGGGAGTAATATTAATGTTAAATCTACTTCATCAGTGGCCCGGATTCTTTTTAAGATAGTGAATCAAACAGCGCTAGCAATTGCTATAGATTGTCCATTTTAAGTTATTCTCTTAAGCATAGCTTGCATTTTTTCCCTTAAGTTGATTTTTGTTGGTGTATTTGCATGTTTTTAGTTTCTAAATGTTTGCATAACATAATAGAATTGTGCAAATTTCTATTCTAGTCTAGCTGACCCCAGAAGGAGAACCCTTGGCTTTTAATAGAAAATATTTCATTCAGTTATTTCAACAGATAATACATTTATTATTTATTGCAATAGTACTGTATTTTCTGGACTTGAAAAATACAATACCTGTCTTTAAAAAATTTGCCACTACAGATATGCTACAACCTGAACTTATCATTGGTTTTCCCTTTCAGTCCTCAGATGTGTTTCCCCTAATTTCCCTATCTTACCAGTAAATCTCTGTTTAGTTTGCTTCTTAGAACTTGAAAATAAAGGTGATTTTCAGCTTTCTAGTCTCACCTATCAACTTTTCTTTAAACCAATTGTTACTACTGAAACAGTGAATTCTTTATCCTTTCTTCCTCTCTTCTAGTAACTAGACACAAGTAAATACTAAGAATTTAATTCAAAAGAAAGGTGAGTTTTATCTTTTGCGAGCGAATCTTAGGAGTGATTTTTCTATAGTTTAAATTAGTCTAGTTAGTACTATTGCCAAGGAGCTTTTTAAAAGCTCTTAGCTGCCTCTTATGTTTTCCTGTGCTCTAGTGTTTTCAAGTAGTTTTTCGTCTGTTTACTGTTATATCCACTAAAAGTATTTGGCTTTTTTAATTTTAAGTACCTCTAACTAATACTCCTAGGTTTTACAGTATGGTTCCATAGTTGAACCTTTTTCTGTGCTCTTGTGTTATTTTCTTCTTATTGCCAGTGTTTATTTAATATTTCCTTTAAGAAAAAAAGGAAGAGTATAGGCAGCTTAAGTAACTTTTTTAAATTGTGAATAAATTTTATGTTTCCTATTTAGCTCTAATTGGAATTTAATTTGGGGCTTTTATTTTAGAAAGTTTCAAATATATCCAAAAATGGAGGTAGTGAATCCCTGCTTACATAGACCTAGCTTCAGAGTTTGACTAGTCTTGCTGTATCTGTCTCTCTGCCTACAATCCCCACTCCATATTATTTTGAAGCAAATTCAAGACAGTGTATCATTTCATTTGTATCAGTCTCCAAAAGGTAAAGAGTCGCTTTTTTTTATAACCATAATATTATCATACCTTTTAAAAAAGATGATTACTTTATATCAAATGTCCAGTCATCATTCCTTTCTCATTTACCTCATGATTCCTCTTTGATGTTTCTGAGTTGGTGGGTGTATCTCTTGATTCTCTTTTTGTATAGGTTCAATCCCAGTCCTTTTTTTTCATTCTTATTGTTTATTTGTAGAAGAAATTAAGTTTTTTGTACTTCCTTCAGTTTGGATTTTGTTAATTGGTTCCCATAGGGTTGTTTGTTTCTCTAACTTCTATATGTCCTGCAACTTGGTAATTGTAGCTACTCGATAAATTCAAATTCCAATTTTGGGGACTGCAGGACTACTTCATAGAATTAAAGTACATTTGTAGTAGTTTTAATGAGTCTTATGTATAAAGATTAGCTCTTTTTAGTCTTAGCTGACATTACCTAACATTCTGGGACAGTATACTTAACTGTTTATCCTTTTTTTTTTTTAAAGGTGTCACTTCTTATGACCTTTCGTTGTTAAGTCTAATTATGTGTGCTAGTCCCTGTATATATTTTTATATTACTTTGCCAGCTATACACACTGTCTTATACTTAGGCACTTCCATCTGGTGTTGAGTGAATCTGAAAAGAAGTTTGTGGTTCAGAGATCAGAACTGGATTGAAATCCTAGGTCCATCACTAAGAAATAGTGATCCTGGGGATTGGGACAATATCTCCAAACTTTCCCATTTATAAAGTAGGGTGGCATTTTATTTTACAGAGTTCTTGTGAGGGTTAAATTTATGTGAAACACTTAGCATAGCTCTTGACATAAAATAAACTCTTGAAATGCTACTATTATTGTGCAAAGCACAAAATAATTTATAACAATTCATAACGTAGAAAAAATCAAAAGAATATAGTGTTTGAAGGAATAAAGAAAATGTCAAATTATTTACAAGTGTGTAAGAACTGTGTCTTAATCTATAAATCATTTTCAATATGTATTCACCTAAATAGACACATTAAGCAACCCATAGAATTCATAAAAATATCTGTTATGTGTGCCTTGTGTTGTGTTTAGCAAATCACAAAGGCCTTTAATGTTGTAAAGCCTTCTGTAATGTTACAGAAACTCTTTTGAAAGACATGTTGAGGAATAGTCTTTGGAAAGACATATTGCAATTTCCATCTGCTAATTTTTTTTTCAGCTTTTGTATTTCTCAAGGTTTTAAAGATACTGCTAATATAAAATATTTCTTCTAAAATATATAAAGATTTATGAAAGCAAATTGAAGTGGACAATCTATCCTTAAAGAAACTGAACAGAATCAAGAAAAGTAACTCTAAAATGTGATACTCAATCCATAATCTTTGATAGTAGATGAGCAATGTATACAATAAAGGGGCCTTCCCAGGTGGCTCAGTGGATAAGGAACCCGCCTGGCAATGCAGGAGATGCAGAAGGCATGGGATCGATTGCTGGGTCAGGAAGATCCCCTGGAGGAGGAAATGGTGACCCACTCCAGTATTCTTTCCTGGAAAATCCCATGGACAGAGGAACCTGGTGGGCTGCAGTCCCCATGGGGTGAGTCAGACACAACTGAGTGGGTGAGCACACATTTACACATTACAGTGTGCTTTCCAGATTTTCGATGCACTGTCCCAAGTTGGTAATAAATTATTTTGGCTTACCAGAGTCCATTAGCCAGAAAGTTAAATATAGGTAGAGTAACATAATGCATTCCCACATTGGAACCAGTTGATAGCTCCTCATGACTGTGGATAGATCTAGCTAATGAATTATTAAATATGAGTAATTTTGTTAATATGCAACAATAGTCAGGCATGTTTTATACTTAAGTCCAGTGAGCCCTGTTTTGGAGTGTCTTCTTTTGACATAGGAATTTTGCTTAGTTTATAAATTCTTAGGAAAGTAGGTTTTGATCCCTGGGTTGGGAAGATCCCCTGGAGAAGGAAATGGCAATCCACTCCAGTATTTTTTGCCTGGAAAAGTCCATGGACAGAGGCGCCTGGCTGGCTATAGTCTGTGGAGTTTCAAAGAGTTAGATGCAACTGATCACACGTGCACACACCTGGAGAGTAAATTATACATAATTCTAATTATGAATAATTTTTTATAGTGAAAATCACTCAGTTGTGTCCAGCTCTTTGCAACCCCATGGACTATAGAGTCCATGAAATTCTCCAAGCCAGAATACTGGAGTGGGTAGTCTTTCCCTTCTCTAGGGGATCTTTGCAACCCAGGGATCGAACCCAGGTCTCCCGCATTGCAGACAGATTCTTTACCAGCTGAGCCATAAGGGAAACCCAACTTTTTACAACTTCCACACAAACTCATCAGGTAGAATTTTTCACTCAAAAAAAAAAAAATTTTCATCAAGTTACCAGCGACCCATCCCACCCTGCCCACACTTTTGTTTTCTCTTTGGCTGTACCATCATGGCTTGTGGGATCTCAGTTTGCCCAGCAGGCCTTTAATCAGACCCTTTCGGTGAAAGCGTGGAGTCCTAATCACTAGCCCACCAGGGAATTCCCTTAGATAGCCTTTATTTTTGTAATAGAAAGAAGATAAACATTGAAAATTCAGTTCGTTTTTCTTGCTATTTGTTTTCATGCAATATTAGCAAATTATTAAAGAACATTCATCACTTGTAATTTTTAAAAGTGACTTAAGATTGTATGATTAAAACTTTTTCTTAACAGTTAAACCATAATGGTATGATGTGTTTGGTTTATAGTTATAAGTTTAGTACCAAATGGGTTTCTGAAGTGTGGCTCATTTCTCATGAAGCCAAATAAAAATTTTAATCCTGTAATCTGCACTCAGCAACAAGGGTGATTATTTAAAACTGTTTGAGTCACATCGGTTCAGAACTCTCCAGCCATTTTTTATTTTGTTGCTTACCAGCCTCTACTTGGTCTAGCTCTGCTGCCCCCTCTGACCTCATCTACCACCCTTCTCCCTCATTCCCTGTTCTGTGTCAGTCAAATAAAATGCTTGCATTCACACAAGCCGCTCTGCTATTATTTTAGCACAGGCCACTTCTGCTACTTTTATTTACATCTGTCCATCTGCTGCCTCTGGGATGTAAACCTCTTGAGGGCAAGTCCAGATACTTCTAATAAATCATTGTTGCGTGTTTGCCATGTGCCAGAAACAATAGTGACAGTATTATTATTCATCTTAATTTGTCATTGAGAAAATTGGCCACAGAGAAGTCCAGAAACTTGCCAGAAATAACACATCTAGAAAATAGAATCTAGATTTAAATCTAGTGTCTGCTTTTAGAACATACATTTCACAGTTTTTGCTAACTTGTACAAGACATTATTTACTGTAATAAAGATGAATTACTGGTGAATGCCTTAAACCAGCTAAAAACTACTTGGAAGAAGTTTATAAGCTTCTGAATTGAATTCAATAAGTGTTTATTCTTTTTTCCCTATATATACTGATCATAAAAGGAAATTTTTCTAGCCTCTGAATATTGTCTATAAGTAGGATGCCCTTCAATGATTGAGAAGCAAACAGTTGTTTTGTCGGTGGAAAAGGAAATCTTAGCTATTATAATAAACTTACTCATTGTAACTAATCCTAAAAAAAAGTTCATGACAGTCATAAGCTGTATCATAGGTTCACAATTACCCTGTAACTAGCTTCCACAGCTTTAATAAATTTCATTCAATTCTTTGATCTTTATATTATGTGTTAGCTGTGCCTGTAGTGCTATGTTGTATTAATCCCTGATTTATGTCCAAAGTTTCCAAACTTTTCTTACACTCAGCTTAAATTGGGTAATTTGAAAATAATTTTCCTTAGTTCAGTATGTGCCTGTCCATGGAGGATGGCATAGGTTGTAAATATCTAAATGGTATACAATAACTGAAAATGCATTACTGATATTCTTACTAATCTTATAGGGATCTTTCAGTGAGTGCTTATTAAATATCTACCATGAGCACTGTGTATAGCACTGTAGACTGAGTGACAGACCTTATGATTCCAGTGCAGCTTATGGTTCTGTTAAGTGGATGCACATGACAAGCACATGAAAAAGAGAGAACAATATAAGATGGTATGATAGCCAAATTTGTGGTATAAGCATAAATACTGTAGAAATTGAGGGAATGGAAAAAAACAATTAAGACTGAGCAAAAGCTTAATGAAATAGATAAATCCTGATATTTCAGAAATGTGTATCTGCTGAAAGGCCGATAAGGCCAAATAAGGTATTAAACATAGAACAAAACATCTGAAACACAGGTCAAATGATGTGGCTCGCTGATAAGAACCTACTGCTGAATGGTTCCAAGCAGAGGATGACATCAGTGATACTGTCTCAGAAGCTGTTCTGTCTCAAAAGGAAGTTCCCCTTTTATCCCCAGATAGTCCAGATTAAATAAAGTACAGGTGTTTGATGGTGTGTGTTTGTTTGAGAGTTTGAGGGGAAATAAATTATATAGGTTTCAAAATTTTAGTAGTAAGGTTCTGGGAACAATTTCTTTAATGTCAGAAAAGTTGAGTCTAGTTTTTGGGATTTGAAAGTCATTTGAGTAAATCTAAGTTTAATCGATCTTAGGTAAGTCTAAGTTTAATCATGGATGAAAGTGGGAGAAAATATTGCTGACTTAATTTAAAAATTTTAAATAACACTTAAAATTTAAAAATACCAAGTATTAGAGTTCACTTACAGGTAGTTCTACAAACTCAAACTATCACTGCTGAGGTACAGGATTTCTCATTATTCTATTCATAGGACTTCTTATATTCTTTCAGTTAGTGTTTGATATTTGGCAGTACATCTGAACTTAATCACTTAGAAGTGGAAATACCTACAAGTGATGTGGTCACACTGTACAATGTCAAGTATTTGTGTCTACAAAGGTGTAATTTTCACATATTGTCCCAATGTAGGATGTTTCATCATTTTCTCCTTCTCTTAGAAGGGTTTTATGCTTTTCTTTAAGTTTAGCTAATTTTGATACTTTATTTTACATTATTTTCCTGAAGGAGTCTCATAATACAGTTAATAATTGTTGTTGTTTAGTCACTAAGTCATGTCTGACTCTTTTGCGACCCCATGGACTATATGTAACCCACTAGGCTCCTTCATCCGTGGGATTTCCCAGGCAAGGATCCTGGAGTGGGTTGCCATTTTCTTCTCCAGGGGGTCTGCCCGACCAGAGATTGAACCTGCATCCTCTGCACTGGCAGGTGGGTTCTTTACCACCGAGTCACCAGGGAATCCCAATACAGTTAATACAATTATCTTAATAGGATATTTTAAATAGGTTGCCATATTTTTTTTTCAGCATAAGAATAACTTTATTACTATTCTGTTTAATATTGTGTTTTAAAAAATGCCACATATTTTAAAAGATAATTTGTTATGAGTATGCCCAAGCTGAGCTAACTTCTTTGAGTTTCAATTTTGTTTTTAAAAGAGAGGTGGGAGGAGTAATTTGAGGGAAGACATAAGTCAAGAGACTTTGTACATTTCTGTATAGAATGAGAATAAGATCTACTGCCTTCTAGGACTGTTAGGATTAAATGAGATAATATAAAAAGGTTTACCATTGTGTTATCAATAAATTATGGTTCTTTGATCTTGTTTAGTCATGAGGTAATCTTAAAAAGCTGTAACCTAAAATTAAAAGATAAAGGTGAACAAAAAGTCACTCCTCTGATTAGTTCCAAAGAGTAGGAATTTAAAAGTTGGCAAAACTTTTTAATAAACTTTAAACCCCTTTAACAAAATTTTTACTATTAAAGTTATTTTAGTAGCTAATATTTTATTGTACCTGTAAAAATTAGAATTGGGATGTATACTGCTAATAATTCTTACACTGTATCCATTTTTTAATACCCTGGGATATTTATTTTGCTTCTGAAACCAGTTTAACATACACATCTCTTGATAAACATTACACTGTCCTTTCTATTTTGAGAAGAAATTGATTTACTAAATAACCTGTTTAAGTGACCTTAAGCAGCTGTCAGCAATGGGAAAGATAATTTCACAAGTAAACTTATACACAAAACAATGCAAGTCTGAAGCTGCTTTAAGTACAGAGTAGGACTGTTTCTGATTTATGAATAGGAATACTATTCCCATACGTAAAAAAATTTGGACCTCAGGAACATATGCTTTCAAAATTTATTAGGAATGGCATTTGAGAAACTTGTGCTTGCATTGATAATGTGTGTCATAACATATATAGTTGAATTTGTAATGACTGGTATTTCCAGAACAGTTTTCAAATGTTTTATGCTGAATATTTCACTAAAAGTTATTCTGGCAAGTTGGAATGTGTGCTCTAGTTATTCAAAGTCATAAATAGAATATTGCTGTTGTATCTAAATATAACATTTTACTAGCTTTTATTAACTTTTGTCATTAAAAATAATAGTAGAATACTATTTTTCATTAACACTTTGTAACTAGAATAATCCTGTAGAGTTATTGAGGTTGTGATTGGCCTATCAGTTGCTTGAAATGTTTAACCAGTACGATTTTCTACTCATATGAATAAGATTGCTTGACACGATAACATGGTTTGAGGCAAGGGGTGTGATGGTTGAGGTACCAAGAGAATAAGATTTGCATACATTATATTACTAATTGTTCCTTTTTACTGTAACTTAATTATAAAATAAAATTACATTAATTATAAAAATCAGGTGAGCCTAAATTTCATGTTTTAATTGTAAACTTCCTTTACATTAAAATTGATGCATTCTGTATCTAAAAACATAACATACAATGTTTATTAAAACTCTTTAATGCTTTAATGGAGGAATGATTATATTTGTCATGCTCTTTTATTTTTCTGAGCACTTTCTTACATTCTGGCAGCTGTTTCAAGCTTATTCTGAATTTTCACTATTTCAGCCCTGGAATTGGCGATTTCTGCAAGGATCCCTGGTTTTGGTTGTTTTTAGCAGTGGGACACATTTTTAAAAGAAATGTGTGGTGGATTAGAGAGATTTTTCTGTCACAGTTAAGATGTTGCTAGAATTTCCTATGTGTAGGAATACATACAGTAAAAGAGTTGGCACATGGGCTAAAGACCTCTTTGGAAGTGTGGTGGTGGTATTTTTCTTTTGAATAATAAAGGTTTTACATTTTTGTTTCATATTTTTAAACCTTAAGATAATTAAGATTTGTGAAGGATGCTACCTTGCCATTCTCTCCTGCTGTTCCCAACCTCCTCAACAATGTAATTTGCTTTCTGTAAATCACTTAAATATGAAAAGACAAATAGCAAAGCATTTTCTGTACAAGTATATATATTGTAGATAATGTGATTATGTCAATAAAATGCCCTGTAGAATGTACTTTTCCTAATGGTATTTCATGTTACAACCTGTAATTCACATACTAAATTCCTGTTTGGCTTTTGAATTGTTTATACTAGCAGCTGATTACTGAGTAATTTAAGTCTCACTTAATTATGGCAGTACTATTCTAATTAGAGTGCTGAATGTTGGCCCTTTATTTAGCAAGCACATGTAAAATACTTGTTTGTGACATTTGTGGAAATAAGGATTGAAGAATAATTTTCTGTAGATAATCTTAGGGTATCTATCTTAAGTGGAGACTTAATGCCTACTTTACCCCCAAACCAAATAGATAACTCATTTGGAATATGAAATCCTTTTGACTTAAATTGGAAAGATCTGGTCATATGTTGAGAATCTCATTTTCTGAACAATTAACAAATTAACTATGTATGTATAAAAGTCAAAAGCAGCAAGATTACATAATATTAAATAATTAAAACAAATACAAGTAATGTGAATACTAAGTTAAAAGAACTTGAGAAATTTGCTGGAGATATAGCCCTGGTGTTGGTATTAAACATAGATAATCTGCCTTTGGCTATGTTGAGATATATAAGGAATAAGCTGAAAACAATAACAATATATAATTAACATTCCTTTTAGACTGATAAGGTTTTTTTTTGGTTGAAGATCCATCACTTTATTTTCAGAAAGAGATGGATGGCCAGAGGGGATGAGGGGACAGAGACACAGAGGCATTCTGGCAACACAGGAGAAACAGTCCTAGACTGATGACATTTTTCAGATATGAGTTTTTTTAGAATAAATGGTGATAATCTTTTAATGAATGAGTTATATATTTTTAATACTTAAATAATCTCTTAATAAAGAAAACTCAAATTATAGGTCTGCTGCTCATGTCAGATTACCCGTATGACAAGGAGAATGAAGTACACTAAAGGTTGCAGGGAAACCACAGGATAACCTGGTTTATTCACTTACAAGGGCTTCCCAGGTGGTGCTAGTGGTGAAGAACCTGCTTGCCAATGCAGGAATCTTAAGAGACGTGGGTTCGATCCCTGGGTCAGGAAGATCCTTTGGAGGAGGGCATGGCAACCCACTCTGGTATTCTTGCCTGGAGAATCCCATGGACAGAAGAGCCTGGTGGGCAACAGTCCATAGGGTCGCACAGAGTCAGACACAACTGAAGCAACTTAGCATGTGTGCCTGCATGCATTCCCTTATAATGACTGTTTACTGAGCATTTGGAACTCTTTCAGATACTTAAAAGCACAGCTGTAAGCAAGTTTTGGTAGCAAGAGATAACTAAAAAGAAAAAGTAAGCAAAGTAATTACATTGTTTGAGTGTTATGAAGAAAAGGGACTGAAGTAGAGAATGGTGAATGGGGCTATTTTATTTAGGGTGGTGATAGCAGGCCTTTTTGAGGATATGGTGTCTGTAGAGAATTTAGAGCACACAGTAAAGGAAGAGTGTTTTATTCTTGAAGTGTTTTACTCATGAGGTGAGCAAATAAGGAAGGAGCTGGTAAGAAAGTTAGAGAATAGAATGGCAGGAGCATGTGGAAGAAGAGTAGTAGGCTCAGGGATTTGTAGGTCACTGCACGGAGTTTGGATTTATTTTAAGTATATTAAGCAGTGGAATTTTGATAAGCAAAAGAGTGAAGTGATCCCATCTATGTACCTTACTCTTAGTGCTGAGTTGAATAATGGATTGGAGGTTGAGGTGGGGACATGAGTAGAAAGGGGCACTGGTTAAAGTCATGATTATAGCATAACAGTTATGGAATAGAATGTAAAGTGGGCAATAAAATGTGTGTGTTTGCCTTCTACTTTTGTTACTTTGGAAGGAATATATGAGAATTACTGTTACACAGTCTTTACTTTGCTCTGTTCTTCTGTGGTAATAGATTGTGCAAAGTGAGAGCCTGATTCCAATATGTAGGAGTTTCAGCTAACAAGATGCCATGCAAAGGGTGGCTTGTATATTAGAGTTCCAGCATCTGGAAACGTGAAATCCATGATGCTTTCAAATTCATAGTTGATACTGAGCATGAGTAAGAGATTTAACAGAAAATTTTTAGCCTTAAATTTCATATTTAGCTTTGAATATATTTATATGGAACACAGAAGTCTTAGGCCGAGTTATCTTACCTTTTAAAGTCTTTGCTGGGGGTCAGTAAGCTAATTTTAAGGCTTATAATAAATTAACAAATCTTTCTGACTGTGACTCCAAAAAGCCTGGGATTGAAACATCTGTGTCAGCTCTTTAAAAAGAAATTTTGTGAGGGTGTTACTTCTCATGTCATTCTGTATGTGTATATGTTGGTCAGCGGGTGTTTATTTTAGTCCTCTCTATTCATATCTTAATCTCAACGTCCTTATCTTCCATCTCCCTTCTCTGTTACTCTCTGTTACCAAGAGATCATAGATTTCATTTATGTATTCACTGGTCAGTTATTATATATCTCATTTTATGTGAGGCATCCATTGTTAGGTACTGAGAGGGAAACAAAAGTGCATAATATATAGTACAGTCAGTACTGATTAATTGAGGTAGTTATGTTTTAAAAAGTTACTGCAAACACTGAATCTTTGTTCTTAGAGGAAATACAGGATTGGGTTCCTGTGGGCCTCTGATCACACTTTCATCAACCAGTTAGTATGTAACCATGTTTTATGTGTATTTCTGTTTAAAGATGCTTTCTTTATTACATATATTGTTGATTCATTAACATTGAACCCAGGGCCAACTACATGTCTTATCTAATGAAGATATTTTTTCTGTAAGGCGCATCATAACCTCTTGAAAACACTAGACAGCACTTCAGCACTCAGCTTGGGGTCCATGTTACACAACAAAGTCGAGAAATCATAAAGATGTGAAAAAATATGGCACTGAGTAAACCAGAGAAAGGTCATTTGTTTACAGTATGAGAACTGAAACAAGAGCATCACCTTTTTGACCTCATCTAGGACTGTAAGATAACTCAGAGTTTTGCTGCACACTGTTCACAAATGACCGTGAAAGTGCTATGAATATTGATTTTGGTGTTAACAATATATTTTGGTGAGGAAATAAACTAACAAAGTCCTCAAATAATCAACTCTACTTGCTTTTTAAACATATTAAGGAAATTAAACTCATATAGCCGTTGTGCAAGGCAGAATATAATTCATAAGAGTTATAAATGTAATGTTTATTTCTTAATGGGAAAGGAAGATTATGGGTTGGAAAGAGTCAGGAAGCCTTCATTTTTGCCTCTTTGTTTAAAACTAGGGTTGATTTTAACTGAAAGAAGAGGTGGGGATTCCAGGAGTGAACAGTTAGTCAGATAAGCAAGTAAAGTGAAGTGTTAGTTGCCTAGTCATGTCTGACTCTTTGCAGCCCCATGGACTGTAGCCCACAGGCTCCTCTTGTCCTTGGAATTATCTAGGCAAGAATACTAGAGTGAGTTCCCATTCCCTTCTCCAGGGGATCTGCCTGACCCAGGGATCGAACCTGCATCTCTTGCATTGCAGGTGGCTTCTTTACCACTGAGCCACCAGCGAAGCATGCTTAAATTTCAGCCAGTAATACAATATGATTATCTCATAAAGTAAATGAAACAGAAGTAGTGGGAGACAAGGCTGGAGAGATAGGTTGAGGACTACTATCAAAAGTCAATTAGGACTTTTTTAGTCAGAGGAAAGAAAATATTTAAGAATTATAATCCTTTTGTTCAGTTACTCAATAAATATTTACTAAACATCTGCTGTCACTAAACCTATTCCAGGTACTGAGGTTCTTAAGTGAGGAAGACAAATATGTGTCCTCTGGATGGTTTCAGTCTAGAAGGTGAGATAAGAAACAAACATGCCCATTATATAGTGCCCCAGTTTTAGTTTCAGTTCAAGGTAATAGAAAGCACATACTGTTCTTTGCTATGTAGAGCATATAGGCAGTTCCCCAAAGTTGAAAGCTTTCTTGGAAGAAGTAACATTTAAGCTAAAATCTGATAAGGTGGGAATTAGGTGGGGGGATGGGATGGATGGGCAGAGGATTTAAAAACGGAAAGAAAGTATGTGTAAAGACCTGGAGAGAATGGCAGTGGTGGGACTGAGGAAATAAATTGGTATCTCATATGAAGGATTGTGGACTTCATCTTGAAGGTAATAAGGAAATCTTTGCTGGATTTAAAATGGGAGGTCAAATAGATAGGATTTGTATTTCAGCAGGAGTTCACTTTGGCTGTAGCCTGTTGGGAGATAGGTGGGAAGCAGACTAGTTACATGGTTGTTGGCAATAATCCCTGTGAGAAATGGTGGTCACCCTGGACTAAGGTAGTGGAGGTACATGTGGAAGAAGTAGATGGACATATTTGAGAGATACTTAGAAAATGGAGTTGAAAAGGCCTGGGAATGGATTGGATGCTGGCTGGAAGAAGGGAGAGAAGTAATCAATAGTGATGTTCAAACTGTAACCCTGGATGGTCCTGTCCACTGTACAGGAGAAGGAAGATGTTTCAGGGGAAGATGGATTTAATGAGTTTGCAGTAAGCTAACATGACCAACACTAAACACTAGGAAGATGAGTCTGTTTTGCTTTGGAGGATGAATGAAAGGATACTACACCTGAATTGGAGAGATTGTTAAATGCTTTTGTAGGAGTCTAGGCGGAAGGTGAGTACCTATATTTTTAATGCAGAATGAACAGGTTTTGGAAATTAATAGGAAGTAGGCACTGTGAGAAGAGACTCTCAAAGATAACTCCAAACATCCCAACAACTGCACCCAGCCTGCCCAGCTTCTATCATGTACCCTGAGATCATGTATTAGAGTGAAAAATGGTGAAGTTGCCTCCGTGTTTCCACCTCTTAAAATACATAGAGACATTCTCTTGTTAAAAAGCAGCTCTTATTTGTAAGAATAGTCGTTTTTTCCACTCTTGGGACTAGTGGGGTATTTCATATGGGTATTGATCCTTGTGAAAAATGTTAGGTCTGCATGAGGGAGCCTAGAAAAGCAGCTACTAGTGTGAGAGTAAGGCCTGTGGGGAGAGGTCATCCATCTCTTTTCCTGAGCTCTTTGCTGTGTTTCTTTTTGTTCATCTTTGCATCATAAAACATCATAAAATAAGTAAAATATGCAGGAAATAAAGATATTTAACATATGATTATTAAATGAAGATTAAGAAATTAAAAATTGAAGCTAAAATAAAGTGAAAACTTTGGAGAGGTTGGAATAAAGTTTTAAACATTTTAAAAACCCAATGCAGAGAGGGTTCAAAAAGAGTAAAACAAATGAGACTTAATATTGAGGGAATTCCTTGGCAGTCCAGTGCTTAGCACTTGGTGTTTTCACTGCCGGGGCCATGATTTGATCCCTGGTCGGAGAACTAAGATCCCTCAAGCTACTTGATGTGGCCATATTAAAAAAAACATTAACAATAAAGATCAATCAAGGTGTTTTTTTTTTTTTAAGTATGATAAAACTAGGTAAGAAGTAAAGCAAAGTAAAAGGCTGAAAGCCAACCAACAATTTAAAAACATAAAAGGTTAAAGGAAAAGCTATTCATTAGGTTAAAAATAAGAAATAATAGAAAGTAAAAACAATGGTAAGATAAAAGGTATCAGCTGACAATATTTTTAGAAGTTTTGGGAAAAAGGGCCATTTTAAAATAATACATTGGAATGGGTTTCTTGGGACACTTACAAAATGCTCCAGGGAAAAGGTATGTTGTCCCTAAAGTTTTAGAAATGTTTAATATAGTCCCCTCTTGGAGACTCATAATGCACATGAGAATAGTAAAGTCTCCAAGAAGTGTTGCAATAATAAAGTTGCCTTTGTTTTATGTAACATTTCCTAAGCCTCACCATGGAACACATTTCTCACGTAACACCTATTAATGTCTCCCAGAGTATTTTTCGCAAAACACTAGAGTACTGTTTGAGAAGAAAATGAAAACTGAAAATCTTAACAGTTACAGAGATATGTGTTAAAGGAAAAAAAAAAAGTCAGCTGGAAATAGAAAATGGTTTGGGGTTGGGGCTTGCATTCATTCCTTGGGAACGGGCTCCTTTCAAGGCAGCAGTGTCTTCAGGAGCCAAGGGGCGAGAGTAACTTGACACTTCTATCTTCTGGCCTTCTATCCATAGCTGTCCTTTTAGAAAGCTTTTATCTGTGCACACCAGGCGTTGATGCAACACACAGGCTGCTGAGCCAGGGGAGTGGAAGCCGATCCTTGGCCGAATTAAATCAGCCCAGCCAGCGGGCACTTCCCTAGCAAGTGTAAAGAAGTTGTATATACAAGTACTATTTTTTTTACCCCCAAAATTAGTTTTTTTTTTTTCATTGTATAAATGAAATTTTAAATGTGTGCCTCCACCCCTTTTATGGGCTTTTTTACTCTAGGCTTTGTCCACATGCACACGTATTTTTATATAGTTGGTAGTAGTTAGTGTTCATACAATTTTGTATTGTGAGAGCTTCTTTCTTATGGCCATGAAGGGAAGAATTTCCTAGTGGTGGCTGCCTCTGCCTGTTCTGTTGCTATGTTTTTCCAAGCACACTGCTGCAACATTTTGGGAGCAGCTTCTCATTCTGCTTTCCTGAACCATACACAATAAAAGTCTTCCATTTTGCCACCCTCCTCAAATCTTATTGCTGCCAGAATGCCTCTCCGGAAATAATAATTTGTAGCATCATGGGACTAGCCTACGGTTGGGAAAGCTTTTCTCTAATCCTGTCATCTGTTGTCCAGTTCATGTTAGCAGCACTTGTGCTAGAGAGACATTAGAAGGGCTTCCATATAAATCACCAAGACCTGTGAATATCCAGACACTTCTTAGGATAATAATTTGTGCTGTTACACAGGAAACCGAATAGAGAAACTGGTTGTTGTGGCTCTTCTAACATCCTTTGTTCAGGGAGACACCTCATAGAATCAGTTACATGGACCTTGTTTTTGGCATTTTGAAAGCTTAAAATTCTACAACTTCCAGTATCTAAATTGTAGATATAAACTTCATGCTAAGAAAGTGTCTTTTTATAATAGCGTAAACATGTTTCGTTTTTCACATAACTTGCTTTTGGGATGTCTGACTCTAGTAGCTGATACAGATGAGTTAGTTTAGTAAATTCAAGAAAATGTTAAAGACATTATCATCTGATAATCAGATGATATCAGATTACCACTACAGGGAAATTGCTGCTTCATGTAAATAAAACCCTAGCACAGGGTTGGTGGTACTGAGATTAAAGAGAGTGAACTTCAGAATACAAACCATTTGTAAAATGGCTTATATTGATACTTGTCCTGTCCCTTAGAGAATCTTACAAACTAAAAATGATAAATACTGGCAGAAAAATGACCATGTGTGCTAAATGCTTTACATGTCGTTCCATTTAATCTCAGTAATACATAGGAACTACCTTTCAGATTAGGTAGCTGAGACACATAAGTGATTGATTTGTCCAAGAATCAGAGATAAGATATGGGCCCTATTCATTTCTAATAAATTATTGGTCAATTACTATACATATTTTCTACAAAATAGCCATAAGAGATGAAGCAGATTATGAAGATTAGTAGTTGTACAAGGTTTTCCTCTAGTGTGGCCTGGTGTTTTGGACCAGTTCCTAGAGTCAGAGTCGAAGCCCAAGCCTGTTTTAATGTCTGAATGTGGGCTGCCATATGGATTATTTAATTTGGTATTGCTAACCTCTGAAGTTGTACGGGAAGGGAAATAGTTTTATAGTTTTGTCCTCCTACAGGTCATAATTTAGTTGTGGACATCAGGATGTTTTTCTTGACTTATCTGATCCATATAGTTTTCCTTTGCACATCTGTTACATAAATTACTAAACTACTTCCTTGGAAAGTTGCCAGTTTGTCACACTAGTAGTGATCAAGGGGTGGTACATTTTGGAAAAAAAGAATTAAATGACAGACTCTGAGGGCCAGAAATCCAACTACCATCCCAATTTAAGATATTTTTTTTTTATCAATTCCTATATTTTTTTAAGGCATTGAAATAAAATTATATGTGGTTTCTAATGTGTTTCCCAAAAGACTTTATGTTGGACTATAAATATTTAATGATCTTTCGTATAAAATGAGGTATTTTAGTTACTGCTTCTGTTAAGTTTTTATCTTTCCAGTGATCAATTTATTTATACATTCTAGTCTGGTACAAAGTTTGCTATTTGAAACTAAATTTGGAATGTTGGCTTCTTTAACGACTTTGCTCTTTCCTGACCTTGAATTCTACATAAACCATAGAATAATGATTTTTCTGTGTTTTTATTTTGCGGGGGAAGGAAATTTGTAAGATTTATTATTTCTACTAGTTGCATGTTAGGACCACTTTACCTTAAATGATGAAAAAATCAGAAATCTCAGAAATATTAGATGTGGGTCTGGTTCGTTTTGGCTTATGCAGACTGATACTGAATCAATACTGGAAATTTTCATGGAATGTTCGGTAAATTTACCGAAGCAAGGAACCAAGTTTTTTTTAAGGCACATTGTGAAATTGTATGTCTTTGGAGTGCTGGTTTTGAGCTTGTAATCTTTAGATAAAAGTATCATTTGGAATACTGAAAATCTGTAGTGGGTGTTTTTAGAGATTAAAAAAGAAAGTACGTTATAAATTGGTTAGTGTCAGCTACTGACAAAAGTTCTTAGATTAATTTTTTTGCATTACATTTCCTACTGTTGTAACCATTCTTTCTAAAGTACAGTAGAGTCTTAATAGATTTTTCTGTTCAGAGTTTTGAGTTTTTAAACTCTTCTTAAAGAGGATTTGCTAACAGGCAATAATGTTTAATTTTGTTATGATCCAAATCTGACTTGCATGTGTGGAAACTAGTCAGTTAGCTAAGTCAGTCACTGGTATCCATCTTGCAGCTCAGCTTTGTTGTGTTCCAACTCTTGGGCTGTGGTAACACCTTAGCTTTTTTGTGAAAAACGACTCACAGAAAGCCTGCATTTAGTATTGATATTGAATGTGGCAGAGCCTTATAAAATCCACAGACAGAAAATAGAAGTTTTATACATATTCAAAGAGGAACATATTGGGTTTGGTGGTACCTTGGATTGATGACACAGTCATATCTATACAGAATCAGTAGAAGAAATTTATGGAACATGTTCTGCCATGGAAAAGTTGCTTACCTATGAAATATAATTTGGTTAATTTAAATACTGGTTATCTTGTATTGAGGAAGTATAATATGCAGAGGATATTTTAATTCTTGATTGAATTTGAGAGATTGTCAAGAGCCTGCATTTTTATACACAAAGGTCTTCAGTTTGTCTTGCAACAATGTTGGGTTTATTCCTATAGTTTCTTCTACCTTCAAAGTAGTGCTTCATTTATTCTCAGTTCGTTCTACTCCCTGCCCTGCCCTGCCACTGCAATGAAAAATACTTCTATAGAAAATAAGGAGCGGTTCCATTGTGTAATGGTTAGCACTCTGGACTCTGAAAAATACCTCTATAGAAAATAGTTTTGTTGAATTTATCCTTCCGCTTTATCTATACGTAGTACAAATGCAGTGTAAAATTTTGAGTGAAGATTACAAGAATATTGATCTCTGTCTATCAAAAGTGTTCAGTAATAGGAAAACACCACAGGTGATTAAAATTCTGTAGCTCAGTTTTCCAACCCCATAATAGTACTGGTCTGAACTCTTATTGAAATTGAAGGCCAGCATCACTCAGAATGCATCAAAGAATTTGGTAGTAGGATTGATGTGATAATAGCTTTTGATTACAAAAGCATATATAGTCCTTAATTTTCTTACAACTTAAAATAATTAGAATTTTAAAAAGTATATCAGGGGTACTTTTCTATTAAAACTCAGTATTCAAAAAACAAAGATGGTGGCATACAGCCCCATCACTTCATGGCAATCAAATGGGGAAATGATGGAAACTTTATTTTCTTGGGCTCCAAAATCACTGCATATGGTGACTGCAGCCATGAAATTAAAAGATGCTTGTCCCTTGGAAAAACAGCTATAACAAACCTAGACAGCATATTAAAAAGCCAGAGATACTATTTTGCCAACAAAGGTCCATTTAGTCAAAGCTATGGTTTTTTCAATAGTCATGTATGGATGTGAGAGTTGGGCCATAAAGAAGACTGAGCGCCAAAGAATTGATACTTTTGAACTGTGGTGTTGAGAAGACTCTCGAGAGTCCCTCAGACTGCAAGAAGATCAAACCAGTAAGTCCTACAGGAAATCAATCCTGAATGTTCATTGGAGGGACTGATGTTGAAGCTCAAACTCCAATACTTTGGCCACCTGATGTGAAGAACTGACTCATTGGAAAAGACCCAGATGCTGGGAAAGATTGAAGGTGGGAGAAGAAGGGGATGACAGAGGATGAGATGGTTGGATGGCATCACTGACTCGATGGACATGAGTTTGAGCAAGCTCTGGGAGATAGGAAGGACAGGGAAGCTTGACATGCTGCAGTCCATGGGCTCGCAACACGACTGAGCGACTGAATAACAACAACTTTCCTATTACCTAGTAATATGTGGAGAGAGAACAATTAATGTGGTGTTTTTGAACATTAGTACATTTTCTATGGTTTTAATGTCATATAGACAGGCTGCTTGAGTTTTGGACTTAGTTTTTCTGCCTGTGCCATATTTTTTAAATGTATTCAGTATCTGGCTATAGTATGATCTTCATAACTTAATCTTTAAGTATCCAGAATTATTTTAAAAGTTAGAAGCTTTAAAAATGATTATGGGACTCCCTTCCTTCTTCAATAAAACCTGGTAAATTGCTGTTTAATATTTATTTGGTTTTAATGTTTCTTGACTGTGAGAGCTAAAGAATGAGATACAGTATTTCAGTGCCTATTATTCTTGTTGATTATTTTTAAAAGTAGATTAAATATTTTAGCATTTTAATGTTCTCTTGAAAAGTAAAAAGGAAAACAGAAGGTACATAATCAGCATAGTCCTTTGTGTAAATAAGTGGTCATAAGTAACAGGCACATGAGCATACTGTCAGTACATACTTAAAAGTGGAAGTGGATTGATTTAAGGTAATTTTTTTTAAGTAGCTTGGTTATTCTTTTTTGAAATCTTGTTACTGCAGAAGCATGGTTAAGAGAGCCTCAGATTTTAGATGTCTTCAATCTCAGTTATTTCCTACTTAAACTGATGTTTTCTTTACATTGCTTTTAAGAATATTTATGTTTAAGAGGGGGGTACATTGGTTTCCTCCTTTGCAACTGGTTAGTTTGTATTTAATTTTAGTAAAACCAAAGGAAATGTAATTTCCATGACCAATAATATATTTTTTAAAATATTAATACAGCATTTAGTTCCTTTTGTAGCATAACTTGCAACATCATCTTATATATAAACTGTATTAACTAATAGACTTTTAGCTTAGGTGATATTATTAATTCTCTGATTTTACAATATTATGGTATAACAAAATGGGCTACATTTAATTAGAATTCAAAACCCTAAAGTTTGGACGTCTATTGGTATTTACTAGTCATTTCATCCTGAGTGTAAGTTTATTTAAACTTCTCTACTAAGGAGATGCTATTAAATATTTTTTCCTTCCTCCTCTCTCACATTTTTAAATTATTTTTTGGTAGAGGGACTTTCGCTAGTAATGGCAGCGCTGAAGAGAAAGTGGCAAGCATTGGGTTTGTTATTTTGTTTCTTCTGTAGTTTTCAATAGTTAACTTACCTAGTTTTCTTAAATGGAGGGAGTACTGTAGTTTTTTCTTTGTTTTAGCATTGTAGCTATTTTATAACTAAGATGCTGTGTATTCAAACATGATAATATTGGCTTTAGCAACATTAGTTCCTCTGCTGAACCATTACATGTATTAGGACATTATTCATTGCTTTGTGTTTCATTTTCAGATCCAGAAAGGGCTTTTTTTTTTTTTAAATAGGTAGCAAATACCCAGCCAAGTAGATGAACCAATTTTCCCACCTCCCCTCCCCATTTCTATACATTAAGATTTTTTGATAAAAATGGAAGTTATGTATTTGTTGAATTTAGGAGTACTAGACTTCTTGGTTATTGACCATAAATTTGTTACCATTCATAGGACTGCAGTAACATCTAGCTTGGTTTTAAAATATGAGTATTGAACCTATAATTGTTCAGCTTGCAAATAAGTGTAATGTGGTGAAGACCATCATCCAAAATGAATGTCACATGGTCCATTATCTAGCTTTTAGAGCAAGTATTCTTAAAATTATTTCCCTGCTGTTTTGGTTAGAAACATTTTTTAAAAGGAACATTTTCCTGGCTTAATTAACTTGTTACCTGAGAAAACTGTCTTTTTTTCAATGTTTAAGGGTATGTTATTGTTTTTAATAAGTTTTTAAAAGATATTTTAGAGGGAGCATGATAATTTTACCTTTATCATAAAAGTATATTCTGAAATCTGTGGCATTAAGATTGAGAGGTCACTTTTAAATATAGATTTTAATATCTAGAATCATTCTTCCCTAATACAGTGTTTATTTAAGCAAGTTAATTTCAATATTAGGTACCTATGTTGATACCTGTGGTTTTACACAGGTAGCATTTGGTATACATATTTTAGTATGTATTCATATATATGTGTAGTTACTAGTTTGCTGCAATTATTAGCCTGATAATATAGACATTCAGTTGAGTTCAGTTCAGTCGCTCAGTCTGACATCGGAAGTACAAATAATACTCATTTGATCTACCATGATGCTTATTTGCCTATTAATAGTTAAAATGTTGCTAATGATGATATAGTACTCATTTGTATTCTTAATGGCATTTTATTACCTTCTCCTTTGTTACAATATAATATTCATGGGGGAAATTTTGGAAAATACAGGAAAAAGAAAATAGTTTGAAGAAAAAAAAAAACATTATTTAAAACCATTACTTTGACTGTTGTGTTTGTCTCTTGTCTCTGCCTCTGTTTTTCTGACTCTCTTGTGTCTTAAGTGTGGATGTTCGTATGAAAAAAACACAAATTGAAAACCGTCTTAATAGAAAATACTGCTAAATATTTTCTCCTGAACTCAGAATGAATAGTCTTTATAATAACTTTGAAACAAAAAGTAGAAACTATTAAAAATATGGACCCATTTGATTCCTTTTTTTTTTTAAATGTAAAATTAAAAAGCAGGCTAGGAAAAAGACTCCTTACTAAATCGGTTTCAATTTTCATTGTCCTTTGTTAGCAGTTAGGACTGGATTATACCTACACTTAACCTTTTCTCTTGGTTTGTAGTTTTGTTTTAGCAAATTCAAGTTTTAGTCTTGAATTTTTGGCAGGAAAAAAATACCGTAACACTAAGTTTTTTCTTGTCTTGTTATTTTACTGATTACTCTTAAGGGACATTAAAAGAATCATTGACCATCTCTAGGTCAAAAGTCAATTTTAGGTTTTACTTTCAACCAATTTTGCCTCTAAAACCTGGACCAAAACTATTACCAAGTAAAATAACTTGATATTTTATCAGTAGTGACCAGTGAAATAAGCAGAAAATGGGGAATAAAAAGGAGGGCCAAAATGAACACTAATTATTTACAAATTGAATAATCAGACCTTAATTGAATATTGACTCTGTTCATATAGCCATAGAAGCATACGTAGAGGACTTGAGGGTGTAACTTTTAGTAGTTGGCATTGAAAATCCAGTGATTGAGTGTAGTGCTGGGTTGTTCAGAGTTAAGTACTCCTCTTGGGGGCTGGTAGTCTTGTATCCTATTGCTGGGATGTTGTAAGGAGCAAATGTGAAAGTGTGTAAGTGGTTTGATTTCAGTTGTGGGTTTTATCCTTATAAAAAGCAGCAGTTCAGTATTGCTTTAAGGTAAAAATCTTCAGCACATGAGCAGCAGCTTATGTTCTTCACTCTGGTCATTCCCTGGTAATTTCCTGTAATTTTGTTTGCAGAGAGGATCCTCAACCTTTGTCTGAATTTTGTGTGTTTACTGATGAGAGATCTCCCTCTAGTGTCTGAATTATCCATTCTTAAAATATTTGTGTCAGTCATAAGAAGTTTTAGGAATTAAGCTAGCTGTGTTTTCCTTTCACATCTGGACATGATTTTTTTTTTTTTAACTTTTCATTTATGGGAGAAAGCGGGGAGTTATTTTCTTTTCTTAAAAAGGTCGCTAGAATTATGGGCAGGGTGTGGATTGGGGGCAATAGAAAACATGGGACGGGAAGGATCAAAATGCTATTTCTACCTTTTTAGAAATAATTATCTTTAAATAACCTGGAATAAGGCCAAACTATACAGTGATATTTTGTTTTAGTTTACATTTGTTCCTGAATTAAGTGCAGCTTTACAATACTTCATTTTGGAATTCTTGATGCCATTAGATCTCATTCTGAGTGGTTTCAGTTTCTGGAAAGCAATGGTTTCATTGGAAAATGGTTTCAAAACAGAGCCTGATACTTGTCATGGAGTTTTCTAACTTTGTTACTTTTTGTTACTATTGTTGCCATTTTATATTATGAGTGTGTTCTAATGGCAAGTTGTCCTTTTACATAGTTCCCATTGTTTTTCAATCAAGGAAATAGGAGATTCTTAAGCTATTGGCTCTCCGCCACCTCTTCCTTTTAAACACATAGTGCTCAAACACACAGGCCTTCAGTTAAGGATCTTGTGAAGGGTTAGGGAAACAGGACCTTTCTCATTTGACCCATGGGCCTTTGTAACTTGAACAAGGAAAGTAGTGTTCTGAAAGCTGCAGCATTTATGAAGGCTCTTGTAAAAATATTTCATGTACATGGACTAGAGATTAACTCTTTTCATCTCGTTCTTTAACAAATTAAACAGTGCAAACAATTTCAAGTGCTTTCTTGGTCATGAAATGCTTTGGATGAATTATAATCCTAATTGCTATTGTTCATTCCCACACTGCATTTTGACACTGTTAACTGCCTAACCCAGTAGATTAACCAGTAAGATAAACAAAAGCATTCTGAAATGTTATTTTGTGGCACCTTAAATTGTAAATATGCCATTGGCTGCCTTGATTTTATTTTGGTTCCACTGTTAGCAAAAATCAGGAAAAAAGTTATCACTTTATACTTATACATAAAATTGCCAATAGAATAATTATTGGGTTTTTATAAAAATCCATTCATTAATAGTCTTAAATTTTAAAGAGGCAGTAGAGACCATGGATTTATTTTAGTGCTAGGGAAATAGTTTGTATTTATGTTATCAAGCCATTGTAGCTTTAAGATTTGAAAGAAAGTAATAGAATTTCACTTTTCTACCTTAATAGAAACGAATTCTGAATGTAAACCTAGAAGCCAGGTTAGTTTTGTGATTTGGCAAGTCATTTATGTGTAATGGTTCCTTTAAGATTTGAACTAATACTGTTTATTAATTGAAGTATTTGTAATAAATTTGAAATTTATATGTGAGAGATTTGAGTGCCAGCTATTAACACACCTTCCTTACTTACAACATAGGACTTTTTTGATGACTGAAAAACCATATAACAAAAGTGGGGTAGCTATAACTAATGTCATTGTCACATCATGTTTAGTTATTCAGTCGTGTCTGACTCTTTCTGACCCCATGGACTATAGCCCACCAGGCCTCCTGTCATGGGAATCCTTTCTCCAAGGCAGGAATGCTGGAGTGGTAGCCATTCCCTTCTCCAGGGAATCTTCCCAACCCAGGGATTGAACTAGGGTCTCCTGCATCACAGGCAGCTTCTTTACCATCTGAGCTATCAGGGAAGCCCACAGCAGTTTGCAAATTCTCACTTTTTAACTGTTGCTAAAACTCAATTTTAAGTGGACGATTTGAATTACCAAATTCACAGGCATCTGTTACAATAATTTTTTCTGTAATAATTGGAGCTTTCTAATTCTTAAATCCATATAAGCTAATATCCCCTACTAGAATTTAAAAATATTAAGTAATATTTTTATAAGAAAGAATTAACTTTGGAAAGAGCACCTTACAGTTAAGATATGAGATGGCAAAACATCTGGTTGTTAAAAAGGAATTTCTCATGCTTATATGGATTTAAGAATTCGAAGACATTCTGAGGAATACTAACTTTGAGAATGTGACATACTATAGTAGTGCTCATTTTACATAGAAAGCTCCAATTATTACAGAAAAAATTATTGTTACTCTTTGAGGTAGTAAATAGTATTCTTCCTTATTCCCATTTTTATGTTTAAGGAAACAGTAAGAAAAGTAAAATAATTTTGCTAAAGATCACAAAGTAATTGTAGTCAGATCTCTGACTCCTAGAACTCATGTTTTGAACCATTGATGAAGTCTTAAGTGAAAGTTAAATACATTGTCATACAATCTTCTGATGGAATATTATGTATCCATTAAAAGTAGGGGTTACAGTGACATAGTATATAGTGACATAGAAAATGTATGTGGTACAGTAAGTGAAAAAAAGCAAGGATTACAGTTAAAATTCATAGTGATTCTAGATATCTTTAGTGTTATTTTTTTTATTGTGTTTTAATTTAAATACAGTATAAATAACATTCAGCTTCTATATAATTTTGCTCATTAACTTTAAGAATTTCTGTAAACAGGGAACCTAAGACTGAATGCAAACCAGGTCTGGTCAGCACACTGACAAGTTAGTTTTATAATAGACTTTAGCATGTTCAGTTTCCTTTTTAATTTGACCTAAAGCCATTTTTACTGGACTTATGCCAGGTCTAATGTAATCTCTCATCTATATTCTTGAAGGCTAATGGAATAGTAAAATCTTCCTAAAGATAACTTAAATGTGTTATATAGTGTCCTAAGGGTAGCTTGTGCACAAAAGATGTTTTCTTTCCCACCCTGTAGAAGTATCTCATTAGGACACCCAGTAGTGTCATTATTAAGTTTTCATGTGTTTCTCAGTTTTGATGCTAATCTTTGTGCCTATGTGCGTGCATTTTTTTTTGTCTTCAGCACCAATGTGGTTATGAATTATTCAGAGATCGAGTCTAAAGTTCGAGAAGCAACGAATGATGATCCTTGGGGACCTTCTGGGCAACTCATGGGAGAGATTGCCAAGTAAGTGATAATTTGACTCAGCAGTGCAGAAAGAATGCAACTATCTTTACCCAGAAATGTGAAATTTGCTTTCAGTTTTAAACTGTTCAGCTGCCAGATATAATAAATTTTGCATATAATCATTCAGATATCAGTGCAGGAAATTTTATGAGGATCCATTCCTCCTAAATATTAGCTCAATACAGTAAAACAGAATTTTTCAATGATGTTTAGAGACTTTCTGTAGCTTAACTATGTAAAATTTTGACAAATGAATATAAAATGACTTAAAACTAGGAAAATTTTTTCCTGACAAACCTCGGGCTAACTATAACTATGCCATTGAATGAAGGGCTTATGAAATATGATATTAATTAGTGGGATTTACGTGCTAAATACAATATAAAATAGACATTTTTAAGGTACCATATCTAAATTTTTTTTGAATTAAGCTTATTTTTTAAAGCTCTTTTGGAAAATACAGTAATTTAGAACAAGCCTGCCATCTGCTGTCAAAATCAACATACTGCAAACTCTTGAGGAAAACTGTTCTTTTTTCAGGGCTACCTTTATGTATGAACAATTTCCAGAACTTATGAACATGCTTTGGTCACGAATGTTAAAAGACAACAAAAAAAATTGGAGAAGAGTTTATAAGGTATGAGTGTTAGTCTGTATTTATTACTTGACATGTAGAAGACATGAAATCTTAAAGTGTACATACATAAGTGATTATGATGGACATTGAATCCTAGAATAGAATATTCTAAAACAGATAAAAAGTGATTTGCTATTTGAGTTGTGTTTTTTAGTCACTATAAACAGCTATTCAAATATTTGTGCATATCGAAAGTAATGAATCTATAGTAGTATCTATTTTAGTGTTTGAGCATTTAAAATAAAAATCACCCTCTCATATCATTTGTCATCTCTACATAAAAATTTGCCAGTAGTATTACAGTATTGTGCACCAGAAATGTGTTATTTTTAAATATAATAAATTCTAAATCATTAAAATTCTAACATTTTAAAACTTGCAGATATGTATGTACTCTTCTGTTAGATACCTTTCATTTAATTCTGATCTCATAGTATAGAATTCTAAACAAGATAGTAATCAGTTATTCTACCTCCACTATATTTTCTTGCTGCTTGGAAAGTTTTTTTATGCTTTCCAAAATGTCATTATAATATTCATAAATGAAACTTTAAAAGTAACATTTCTGGCTTTCAGTGTTGAAAATTAGTGGCTTTATTTAGTTCCGTGTTTTTGATGTTGTTTGTTTCTGAAAACATTTACTGTCATTTCTTTAGCTTGTACAGTAGTAGTGATGAAATAGTTTAAATTCCTATAAGTTAATTTTTTATAATTAGAGGGTTTTGTTTTAATAATTCTAGAGTAAACTACTCTTTTAAAGACTAAATTCCTGGTCAGATGAGGGTTTTTTGTCCCTCAGTTCTCCAGCCTAGCTAGATTTTCGTAGGTCTGATCATCTTATGTGAGGTTTGTTCCAAACAAAGTTCAGAATTAATAATGCAGTGATTTTTAGTGCATTCAGAAAGTTGTGCATTGTGCATTTAGACAGTAGTAACTACTGTCTAAATCAGAACATTTTTCATCACTTCAAAAAAGAAATTCTTAATTTTTCTTTTTTCTTCTCATACTTGTTGGCAGCAAGTTTTTTAAACAAAAGCCACATCACAAACCTCCCAAGTTAAACTTTATCTGGGAAAAGTGCTGTGAGATCATATAATTACCAAATAATTATTTTCTTTAAGCTAATGTTTCTAACAGTAGAACTGAATCAGCTTTCTAAAAGCTTAGTATTCATTTATACATCTAATTTTTTTTGATCTTTTGACACATGTATCCAGTGGACAGTTTATAATTATTTATTATGCTTGGTGTAAAAGGAACTCTAAATTGAAAATATGAGGTTTTAAATGTACTTAAAGTCTAATGTATGGTAAAGAACTCCCTCCCCGCCTCCACCACACACACACACACACACACACACACACACACAGATTATTTATTTGCTGTTAGATTTTATTTTTTTTAAGCTATTTACCAGAGCTCTACCAGAATTTATTTCGTTAAATCATTTGGTGCTTTGTATTTTTACAGTCATTGCTGCTCCTAGCTTACCTCATAAGGAATGGATCAGAGCGTGTTGTTACAAGTGCCAGAGAACACATTTATGATTTGCGATCCCTGGAAAATTACCACTTTGTAGGTGAGCAATAGAAAAACCTTATAAGCAAATTAAAACAGTAGTTGGAGTTGTCAGTCACCTGAACCAGCTTAGAAGCTTCTCTGCTCTAATTAGAATGTGACTGTTGCTGGTTGTGTGACGAGTGCAGAATCCAAGACGTGGGGCCCTAGAGTATTAATTAGTGAAGACAAGAACTTGCAGAAAAGACTGGCTAATAACAACAGAACCAACACAACATGAGTGTTCGGGTTTATATTAAAATATGCACTGGAGACTGGTCCCCTGTGGTGTCCATAAAGGAATAGCTTTAATCATATGGGAAGAAAAGGTTAGAGCTCCAAAACACACACATCTGTTTGAAGCTGGGGTTTTTTTCCTCCCACCAAATAATATTTACTGTGCAAAGGCAGCAAGGCCAGAGTGTGTTTTGAATGTGAAAGAGGATACAGAATGAACCACATTTCATTTTGTAGTGTACCCCAGTTGAAAGCACTTTAAAATTTCAGTTTTTCAGCTATACTAAATCCTGGTAATTAGTGTTTCCAAACTTGTATTGGGGAGAGGAAGGCATTGAGGTGCTTTTCAGTCATTAAAATATAGATTTTGTTTTGCTAAAATACTATAGAAAGAGAAAATAACATTTTTAGATATTAGTCCATTTTTGTATGGTTACTATTAGTAATCCTTTTTAGTGGATCTTTAATTGCTTTTGCATAGCACCACTATCTGTGGTCCTTTTTAGTTCATTTCTGCAAGCTCTTATAAGCCAGAATTACATCTCAAGACTTAGGAGTTGATAAGGAAATGACAAAATTCAGTAACACAATTTGCCTCTTTTTAGTAATTTAAAAATATTGAAGGTAGTTTCTTAAGTTGAAATTTTCATGTCTTTGTGTGTGTGTTAAAAGGCTTGATACATATTAACTGAATTCTTAAGGTTTTGTTTCTCCCTTACCATCCTCACAGATGAGCATGGCAAGGATCAAGGTATAAATATTCGCCAGAAGGTGAAAGAATTGGTTGAATTTGCCCAGGATGATGACAGACTTCGTGAAGAGCGAAAGAAAGCCAAGAAGAACAAAGACAAATATGTTGGGGTTTCCTCAGACAGTGTTGGAGGATTCAGATACAGTGAGTATCAAAGACAGATTAGCACCTGAACATCAGTTTAGCTTTTTAAGAATCACAGAAGACAAAATTGCTATTTTGAATATATATGATAGTAAGACATATGTAATACTCATTTTGGTTCCTTTGGATCCTATGAATCTATTATTTTACTTTTGTGGTTCACGAATATGATTTTAATCATTAAGCATTATTGAATGACCAAACTGAGTTGACATACAAAGAATAAAATATATATATGTCCTTTCCTCTTGGAGTTCCCATTCTGAGAAGAAAAGGATTCCTCTAACATAACCATTTAGAGCATTTAAAAAAAAGTTTGATCAAGAGATTCATCCTGCTAATTTGAAACCAGTTTAGTTATATTTTTGGCAAAAAATAGAGCTGCAAGTTAGTCCACCCTTAATTCCCTCCCTTAATTAAGCACTGTGTTAATTTGATGTAGAAAAAGGTAACAATACCATTAATTTTTCATCTAGGCCTGTCACATATATGTTCTAAATATATTTAAGGACAGCTAGAGCATTCATCTCTCATGTTTATTTTTAATGTATAATATAGTTTTCCTAAAATAGGTCACTAGGTAGGTGCTTGAAATAGATACAGAAAGTAACAACTCTGTTTCACAGTATGTTCCTTTGGAGTGTCCTGTCTTCTGTGAATGCTGACAGTCCCTTGCCATTTTGTGTATACATAGACAGGCCAGTGCTTTGTATACTTAGCAGCTGCATATTGGAACTCTCTAACCACCTGCAACCATAGCTAAGTTTTTTATATTTGAATTTCACTGAGATCTCGTAATTCTTCATTGTAAACATGTAAAAATCTTCTGTTTCTTTGTGAGTATCTATAAAATATCTTCACTCTTTTGCTCCTCTGCTTTCTTGCCATTAAAGAAAAACTACTGCACTTAATAGGCTAATGTTTCTAATGTCAGAAAAATTCCTTTTATGTCTCATATCACATACAAGTCAGTTCTTGAATTGGCAAAAATGTTTCTCTTAAATAAATCACATAAATATGTTTTGGAGTCCTTGTTTAGGGAAGTAAGAATAAGAAGTCTTAATTTTTTACTCACATATTCAATAGATACTGTCTTCTTTAGATTTTTCAAGGTAGCTTTAGCAGATCAATGTGGTTTTTAGCAGAAATAGCCATTTGCCACTCATTTCCTCATTCTACTTGCTAGTAGTCCTTTTTTAAATCAGCGCAATATATAATTAGATGCATTTAGACGATTGAATAAGTTTTTAGACTTCAGAGTGAACTAATTACAGCATTTGCATTAGAGATAGAATTCAGTGTCCTGTGTATCTGCATTGGCTTCTTTTATACGTTGTTTTTAATGCTTTTATTCAGAGACTTTAGTAGTCAACTTTAACTATTTTACATGGTTTTCATTTTGACGTTAGAAAATGTCTTGCAAATATGTAGTCTCTTTGATACTTTCTTAATATGATGCTCACCATGCTAATCAGTTTAGTTTTCATGTGCTTTTTTCATTTTTTCCTATAAACTTGTTTTTTTCAAAGCCTAGTTCATCACATTGTTACTGAAGTGTGCATATACATTGTTGGAAAGCTACTAGCTTTTATAATACCATCCTGGCTTAAATTTTGTTTAGAAAACATTTTGTCATGTTCTCTTTAAGTTAGTGATCACTTTCAAACTTAGTAGACATATTTTTAAATCCTCAAACTCTTACAGAAAATTTTGCTCTGTAGTTTTACTTAGTAATTCAACAAAATGGCTTTGTTCAGTCTCCAGTGGGCATGTATGTCATCTGAATTTGTTAACCAACTTTTAAAATAAAAGCTCAATTCTCCACCTTTTGATTATTTTGCTGTTTCTCATTGGTCTTTCCTTTTTCTCTGCACTCTGCCTTAGTTTTCAGTCTTTTCTTTTTAACCTTATGTGATTTCTCCAACATTTTACTCTTGGCTCTTAAGTTTGGTTGTGGAAATGGAAAAGGTTCCAGTTAGTGCCTACAATTCCTATCTCTTCTCTGGCACTCAAGGGCAAGGACAAAAACAGATTTGGGGTTTTTTTTCCACTGCCAATGATCTACTGACTCAATTCACAAATTCACACAGAGGCTCCCTAGGTTTTGCCAGTCCCAGCATATGTTTGGACTTGGTGTTTGAATAGATCATCACTGTGCTGAACCGCTTGAGCATATTTCATCATTCTCATCTGCATGGTTTTTGGTAGTTAGAATATTCTTTTCTTTTTAAAATAATTGAAAGGTGCTTTCCCAGGCAATGAAATACATTTAGTTTTCTAGTTTGATAGTAAAGAATGAAAGTTATGAGTCTTTACAATATATTGAGATATGTAGCATTCAGAAGTGTTTCCTATAGTTTGTATCTTTTAAGAAATTGTTACTGTCCAGATACTTTTCTAATAATTGAAAAACCATTAAGAGATGAGAATGAAATACAATGCAGTAAGCAACTTCTGTAAAAATAAAAAGATTTCAGGACTTCCCAGGCAGTCCAGTGGTTAAGACTCTGCACTTCCATTGCAGGAGTGCAGGTTCCATCCGTAGTCAGGGAACTAAGATCCCGCATGCCTCATGGCAAAAACAAACAAACAGAAAACCCCACAAAACCACATAAAAACAAAAAGATTTCCATTTCTCTTTTGCTTATACAGCCTGTGTTGGTTTTTGTGTTTTCTTCTTCTCCTTTCAACAGCCCTTAAGAACTTCCGGATATGCTGTGCTTTGCATTAAGGTTGTGTAAGTTTTCATAAAGAAAAGCTTTTGAATCTGCATTCCTGCCACTTAATGACTGGCACTACATGCTGTGCCTTGCTGTAATTGTGTTGATTCAGCACTGTGGGAGTTTTCTGTTTTCCTTTGAGAACTATTTTATTATGAGGAAAAGCTTCAGAAATAAGGACTATAGACCCCTTTTGAATTTAATGTCCTTAGAATCGCTTCTCTTTTTAATGCTTTATATAGGTGAAAGATATGATCCTGAGCCCAAATCAAAATGGGATGAGGAGTGGGATAAAAACAAGAGTGCTTTTCCATTCAGTGATAAATTAGGTGAACTGAGTGATAAAATTGGAAGCACAATTGATGACACCATCAGCAAGTTCCGAAGGAAAGATAGAGAAGACTCTCCAGAAAGATGCAGGTATTAACACTTTTTCTCCTGGGTCTCTTGGAAAGGGTACTAAATTTAAACAATTGGGTCTTGGGTTTTTTTGAGTGTTGGCATTATCTGAAATTCAGCTTTTGTTGTTCGTTTATTAAATGGATTTTATTTTTTAGAGCATTTTTAGTTTCATAGAAAAATTGTGCCTAAAGTACAGGGAGCTGCCACATAACCCAACCTCTCTGAGTACAAGTGTGCACTCACACATACACATACACTTTCTCCTGTTACTAACATCTTGCATTCATGTGTACATTTATTAACAATTGATAACCAGTATTGTTAACTAAACTCTTCAGTTTGCATTAGGGTTCACTGTGTTGTACAGTTGACAAATGCATAGTATCCACCATTACAGAACCACACAGAGTAGTTTCACTCCCCTAAAAGTGCCTTGTGTGAAAATACAGAATAGTTTGTGAACTGTTGTCCTTGCACAGGGACATACTAGTCTAGTTCCCCAACCAAGGATTAAACCCAGGCTATGGCAGTGAAAGTGCCGAGTCCTAACCACTGGATGACCAGGCAGTTCCCAGGGCATGCAGATTTTCTCTGTATTGTTCCAGTTTTTGTATATGCTGATTTATGAATATATTGTGTGCATGTGTGTGTGTGTACACACACACATATACAGTGTAGCTGTTTATAAGATGCTAGATCAGACATTGCACTTAGTATTGGCACATTTTCCTTGTCTATGTCCATTTATTTCTAGATTTTATCACACTTCCTATATGTTTTTATTCAGGCTATTTAATTGGATTTTTTTTTTTTCAGTAAGAACTTTGATGGTTTATTTTGTACTTGGGCATCTGATGATCCAGGGACCTAAGGTATTGCTGAGGGATAATGAAGTTTAGTATATATTAGGTTTAATACAGAAGTTAAGGGGTTTGAAATTTAATTCTTTCTGCAACATTTCATTTAAAGATTTTATTTTCTGATGGTGGGGTATTTGTATTTAGTTTTACATAGAATAGTACCTGGAACTTTTTAGCATTCACTTTTTGTTCTTACCTATTTGTATACACATATAGCATTTAATTTGCAAAGCAAGTTTTATAAGATGTTTGTCATTTGTGTCTCACCATATTGCTAGTAGGTAGTCTAGAGCAAGGGTTTTACCCTTATGTTTTGGAAGTAAAACCTGAGGCCCAATCAGTCTGTGTGGAACTTGCCTATAGTTACAGAGATGCAACCACAACTTCAAGTGAGTTCATTTAACTTAAGTACCATCTCTTTTTCTTTTATTAAAATAACTCTTGGACAGTTCAGATTAGCGATCATTAAAAAGAGATAAAAATATAGTTTTGAAACTATTAAGGTTCATCTATGGAATTCCTTTCTATTTATGGAATATGGTCTTTGAAGAACCAGAATATATTTTTAATAGTTTGAATATATTTTACAACTAGATTTCTAGCTCTTTTATACTGAAAGTATATGCATATAGTAATAATAAATAATTGAACTTTGGAAAATGATGCCTGTTTCAAATACTCTGTGGTATTTTTCCCTCATTAGTGTTCTTGTGGCCTTAGCATTTATGTTTTTGGTTTGATTTAGAAAACATAATGGCCACATATTCTCTTACTATATCTTAAAGGAGTATGGGAATCAGGTAGGTAGGCTGGTTAGAGATCTAACTATGTACATTCTCCTTCTGTTACTTTCTCTTTGCCCGCCACACTCAATTTTTCTTTGTTTGCTTTGTCTTCCTATTCTTTTTGTTTCTTTCTGTTTCTCCCTTGATTTTTTTTTTTTTTCTACATTTGCCTCTAAGACAGGATCTGTTAGAGTTCCTAAATCTTTTATAGAGTATTCAGGTTTAAAAGAGTGAAAATTCAGTGTGTGTTGTTTGTTTTAGTAACTAAAGAGCACACTAGGGACTTTATGTCTTGGAGTATTTGTGAGAGAAGAATGGATTTTTATAGACAAAGTTGCATGGGACCTCTTTGGTATGTTTTCGGAATTTCAGACTTTTAGTTCATCATTAGATTTAGAAATGCTTGAACACTGATCATACATGAAGCTTCCATTTCATTGTGTGATAGTCAGGTTTCTGTTCTCATCTTGTAAAGAAGTTATCTTGCACTGGAATCAAATTGAACATGAGAAAGGTAAGAAATTTCAGTTTTAGATACAGGACTGATGATGGGAATCTGCAGGTCATTTGTTGCTGAGAAGTTAGTGACAAGGGCTTTTGAATACTTAATCAGAACTAGTAGATTCCTTAAAATCCTTGTAGATAAAAATACATTTAACCCCTTTACTCAGTGTGGGAAGTCATTCTTGATTCTTGATTTATATAGGCTTCAAATTGACTTATATTTAAGTAGGAATTGCTTTAGTCTTAGTTAATTTGCATCAGTAATAATACTCATAGTTTTAAGGAGAATTTTAAGTATTTTATTTCAGAATATTTATAATTTAAACCACCTACTCTAAAATTAAGAAATAAAGGTAATGGAACATATTTCAGGTAATTTCTTTCTCTGTCTTACTTGCACCAGAAAAAGAACCCTCAATGCGTCATTACTAGAGAATACATTATTGCTGACATTTTTAATTTGTGGCATATGAAATATGCAGTTTTTTACTCATTCTGTACTTTTTTAACTTTCACACTGTTAAAGAAAATAAGTTTTTTTTAAATGTGCCCAAAGAATTATTTCAAAACATTTTAAATACATTTAAATTTTCTGTAGAACAGTTTTCATAGTTTTGTAAAAGTTTGATCTCCTGATTCTATATATAGTAAAATAGAGCACAGTTGTTGTAAAGTGCATTATCTCCTTTTTCTGCATTTACAGATGAGAGTTTAATCTTTTGAATTCAGATAGGATGATATTTAGAAGATATCCATTGAAATTATAGTATTTTATTATATATTTTCTTAGTATATGGGAGTCACTGACAGAATTACGTTATATAAATGAAACTGTAGTTGTTGCACAAAATCCATTTCAAGAAAATATAACTTACAGTTCTTTGAGCTCCCAGGGTCTCATTAGTTGATTCTGATATGATACTAATTCTGCTACTTTATTTTTTAATTAAACTTTAAATCTATAATAAATAAGCACCTGAATTATTTCAGGCTTTTTTATTTGTACACATTTATGTAAACGCTTTTTTGTAGCAGTGTTTTAGTCTTACCTGGGGAATTTAATGGGTTCCCACTTCCCCTCCCCAGTGCACACATATCATATTCAGATAGCTTAGATAACATTCTCTTGATCACTGTCAAGTAAGTCAAAGTACAGAATTTTGGAGTGACTGCATTTGAAATTCTTGAGCTCAAATCACTGAAGGCTCCATTTTAAAATAATCCCTTGTCTTATTATTTTCCTTCATTTTTAATATCTTTTAGTGACAGTGATGAGGAAAAGAAAGCAAGAAGAGGCAGATCTCCCAAAGGTGAATTCAAAGATGAAGAGGAGACTGTGACGACAAAGCATATCCATATCACACAGGCCACAGAGACCACCACCACAAGACACAAGCGCACAGCAAACCCTTCCAAAACCATTGATCTTGGAGCAGCAGCACATTACACAGGGGACAAAGCAAGTCCAGATCAGAATGCTTCAACTCATACACCTCAGTCTTCACTTAAGGTGGGAATGGCACAAGTGTACACATTATACCAAATTTTATTCTTAAAAAATTACTTTTAGATTGATTGCATTAGTAGTCTCAGGCATTTCTAGGCAATCTTATTAATTATAGATCATCTGGCATATATTACTCAGTCATTAATAGTAAGAAATCTCTTTGGAGGAGAAACCTGTCCAGTTGCTGAATGATTATCTATGCACTTTCTGTGAAAATAGTAATGACACTCTTGGTTCATTTGGGAAAATTTGTGAATCAGAATGTAGTGCCTCTGTTTCCTACTAGACACAACCACTGGTACCAAGTGCCAGATTCATTAAGGAAAACATGGTAGTGTTTGGAAGTTGTAAAAAATGACATTGTGTATATGTGACAGGTTGATACATAGGGGAAATGGTCTTGTTTAATACAGGGATGGTGACTTTGATGGTAGATTAATTTGCCTTGTGGTCAGTATTGATCAGTAGCAGCATTACTTTATGTACCATCATTTTTTTTTTTTTTTCCCAGCAAAGGAATCAAATCCACTTGCCAGATAGCTGACTTCAAGTTAGTCTTTTGGGCAGAAATCTGTCAAAGAGGGAGGTTTACCCCCAAAAGCTAAATAGTTATTTTGTTACTGTACCCCTACTAGTGTTCTCCCAGTTTGTATCTTCTCATCAGATGTAGCCCACTGAAAATATTTTGCTAATGTATTCTGTGAATTGCAGGTGACTAAAAATAAAGCTAGTCCTACTTAATGGCAAGAACTGTGTCAACTTTTCCCAAATATTTTCTGGTGTTTCATTCACATTGTCCTCTTTATAGTTCTGACGAAAACCTCAAAATTCAAAATTATAACTCAACTTTAGTTGCAGTTAAAAGGGGGAAATGGCACTGTTATTTCTTTGTGGTCTTAGCGTTCCCCTCCTGTGGATACAGTTAGTTTACTGATGACTCGCTAAGACTTGGTAGTCATAATTAAAACCCAAATACATGATGGTTGTTTTATGGAGAATTCATTTAAGGTTGCATGAGGAAAATCATTCAACCTGTATATTTTTTTTTAAACAATAAACTGAAACTTTTTTCATCTTAAAGGATTTTAAATATCAGTTTGTAGTACAGCCTGAATGTATGAAGTATTTTATATTTGTAGTATAAGCTTTTTGACTTTCTTTTACTGCCAAACAGATGTCTTGAACTCTGAAGTTCTTGAAAAGTTACTCAACCGCTTCAGATATCTTTCAATCTCAAGGCCTTTTTGAACCACAGTATACAGTGTTTTAATCTTCAAACCTCAAATTAACATGCCTACTTATTTACAGTGTTTTCCTATTGCTAGCACTTTTGTTCTAATTTAGTGTGTTTGTATTGAACACATTGGACCTATGTATTAGAGTCCTTAGGACTGTGGAGAAGAGAGAAATTACATTACAACTCTAGCCCCACAGTTTAGTTTTAAAACACATGTCAAGATATATCAAACCAATATAATTATAGTGACAAATATGATATACAAACAGTGTTGCTAAACTTCACAGAATCATAAAATTTTAGAGCTGGATAGGATCTTGGCCTCCATTCCAGTAGATCTCAGACCTTCTTACACGTTGAAATTACCAAGGGAGCTTTGTAAGACTTTACAGACCAGGATCCTACTCTGGGCAATTATGATTCAGCATACTGTGATGAAGCTGGGCATGTATATATATATATATATATATACACACACGTGTATATATATATATATATATAATATATGTGTATGTGTGTGTGTGTATGCTTGTTAAATGATTCTGCATTAATATTTGAGTGGGATCTGGAAGGTATGTTTCTTCATAGTGAAATACAATAAGAAAAGAATTGAGAAAGTAACCCAGGAGTAATGGACATGCCAAACTCATCTGATTTCTGAAAAGAAAGGAGTTAGGGAAAAGAGGAGTGTGGATAAGCTAGAAATAGAATTACTTAAAAATATCTCTTTAAAGGGATTCAAGTTCACTTTTCTTTTTTTCAGAAAAGGAGATCTACCTTTATTCATATAATTACAGGTTTTTGTGTCCAAGTTGAGAATTAGAGATGAGTAGAGCAGATTTTTTTTTAAAATAGTAGAAATTTGTTTCCTAAGCTTATTAGTTCTGTGTGTGTTTCCAGACTTCAGTGCCTAGCAGCAAGTCCTCTGGTGATCTTGTCGATCTGTTTGATGGCACCAGCCAATCAACAGGTAAGCTTCGACATTGGCTTTTTCTTGGTTTCAGAGTAATTTTTTTAAATGGCAAATAAGAGATGGAATGAAATTTTTTTTTTTAATTTTTCTTACAGTAGATTTACTTTTAAAGTGAAATTAATGAGCTGTAGCATTATTTAGGAGGAAGTGTTTAATTGCCTAAAATAAGGAAAACAAGTTCTTAAGTATTTGATAATTCAGTAATCTCTCAGTTTCCTTAGAACTGAGTATTTGGGGTCCCTTTGCTTTCTATATAAGTGAAATATACTGCTCTTCCCATTTCACTGTCTTTTCATATTCTCAAATTATCCATGCCTAGAGTTCATTTACATTTTTCATTCATTTATTCAGTAAACATTTATTGAACCAGACACTGGCCTGGGTGCTTGAGGTATTGATATAATTAATGCTTAGTAAAGAGTCACAAATAATTACAGACATAGAGGAAAGGGGCATTCTGTGAAAGTGTGTAACTATCTACCTTACATATTTTAAGAGGGCTATAACAAAAGAATAATAGTCCATTCACCATGATTTTCTCAGAGAAGTTCAATGATTTCTTCAATTTGATTTCTAATTTGTGTGTTTTTTTGTTTTTTTTTTTTTTTACTAATCCCTTGTAAGTTGTTTTCAAGAAAATTGGTATTTGGGGGTTGCATTTGAGGACTGTGGAGTCATAATAAACTACTATAAGTCAAAGTAGCTTAATAAATAAAACTTTCTTTAAAGTTCATTTCACATTAAAATACAACTGGCAAGATAGGCACAGAAATAATGTTGAAGTAAATCTGTTGTTTCTAGTTCTATGTAATGATTTTTCAAAACTTAATTATTTTAAAATTTAGAGTTTAAGTGGACGTTTATGATTAAAATTACTTCTCACTGATAGTTTAGTACATGTGATTAATTTATTTTAATAATGTATAGTGGGATTATTTTTCTCCCACTCCTTACCTACTACCATAAAATTAAGTCTTAGATTGGGTGTTAACTTACTAAGGTGTCTGGTTCAAACCAATTTCTGAGATTCTTCAATTCCCAGTCTCTCTTTTTCTATAACTATAACTGTTCCTAAAATTATTCTTTAAACTCTATTGAACTTTCATGCCCAAAGTTACAACCACATTAGTTTTTTAACAGTTTACGTGCTGTCTTTTTGTATGCTGAAGATTTTAACTGTAGTATTAACTGGTAGTTAGCATGTAATCATATAATGGAGACTAAGTGTCACAGAATATCAACTATTTTGGACTTCCTGATATGAAATATTTAAGAGCCCCTTTCATGCATCTGTGAAAAGTTTTAATGGAGCAATCAGAGAAGAATTAACTAGGAAGGTCAGATGAGTGAATCTAACTTTTCCTTGGTGTTATCAGGATTGCTTTGAACAGATAAAATTACTAAATACCCACATGCTTCCTTTGCTTGGCAAGAAACCTTTGAGTGATTTTTCTTTTCCAGTGCAAACAGTAGATTGACTAATTAAATAGAAGTAGCAGTTAATACAGTAATTCAGACAAAGTCTGAATGAAATCCGAAATATTTCTTGTCAATTTTTTATTTTAATATTTTCTAAAAACCATCTGATAGTGGGTTGACAACCTAATTACTTAAGTTCTCTCCTATTTGAAACAGTTTGTTTAACCAGTTTGTGCAGAACCCTCTCCAGTCAGTCAGTAAGATGAATTTCATTACCATGAATTTCTATTTAAATATTTTTAGTAATAATACATTTTAAATTGATTTCAGCAGTGGGAAAAAAATTGTATTTTAAATCTGTAACACCTATATGTGAGAAAGTCTTAAAGAATCTACCATACTAGCATTGCTGTTTGGTATGCCGTTTGGGTGTCATTTACCAGATGTGCCTGTGTTTATAATGGCACCATTGTGCAAGTAATGTGGGCATGAACTGTAAACCCAAGCAGATACGACTTCTGTACCACTCACCAGAAAAATGTCTCCTTGGAAAAAATGGATTTTCTTTTTTTATGTGTTGTTACATCCTTCTTCTTAGCATCTTTAGAAGTATATGTGGTAAAATAATTGTGACATACCAACCAAGTTTAAAAATTACACATATGAAACCCATTTATCAAGATTTATTTGAGACTGTCTTGATAAATATCCCACTCTGATGGGATATCTTTTAAGATCTGCATTCAAATGATATTTTGATGACTTTTATGTATAGTATCTTTACTGTATTTAGAAAATAAGCCAGTTACAAATATAATGCCAAGAATCATTCTGCTTCATTTTGTAGTATTCAGTTCAGTTCAGTCGCTCGGTCATGTCCAACTCTTTGCGACCCCATGAACCGCAGCACTCCAGGCCTCCCTGTCCATCACCAACTCCCAGAGTCTACCCAAACCCATGTCCATTGAGTCGGTGATGCCATCCAACCATCTCATCCTCTGTCGTCCCCTTCTCCTCCTGCCCTCAATCTTTCCCAGCATCAGGGTCTTTTCCAATGAGTCGGTTCTTCGCTTCAGGTGGCCAAAGTATTGGAGTTTCAGCTTCAACATCAGTCCTACCAATGAACACCCAGGACTGATCTCCTTTAGGGTGGACTGGTTGGATCTCCTTGTAGTCCAAGGGACTCTCAAGAGTCTTCTCCAACACCACATTCAAAAGCATCAATTCTTCGGCACTCAGCTTTTCTATAGTCCAACTCTCACATCAGTCCATGACCACTGGAAAAACCATAGCCTTGACTAGATGGACCTTTGTTGGCAAAGTAATGTCTCTGCTTTTTAATATGCTGTCTAGGTTGGTCATAACTTTCCTTCCAAGGAGTAAACGTCTTTTAATTTCATGGCTGCAATCACCATCTGCAATGTTTTTGGAACACAGAAAAATAAAGTCAGCCACTGTTTCCCCATCTATTTGCCATGAAGTGATGGGACCAGATGCCATGATCTTAGTTTCTTAGTATATCTTTTATTTAGTATATTTTTTAGTATATCTTGTCCTAAAAGTTTACGTTGTCTCCTTTGTCCCTTTTGTAGTTAATGAATTTAGATCTTGATTAACATACTACTCTGTAAGTTATTTCTAGTACAAGGTTGAAGAGAAAATAGACTTTTCAAGGCTTGCAGTATGTTTTGAATTTAATTGAAAAAATATACAAGATTAACATATATCAAATCCAAAATCTTCACGATATATATACATTTGAACCTGTTGCCCTGTATCCAGTTAGTTAGTTGAGGATATTTACATGGATATGAACTACTTTGTTACAGCGAAGTTATTGATTGTTACAAACCAATTTATATATTAGAATTTTCATGGCAGTTGTCTCTAGTTTAAGCCAAGTTTACTAAAAATAAAATGTTTTACCATATTCTGTTTTCACTAATAAAAAATAATGTATGCTCATTTTAGAAATTTTATGGGGAAAAGTGATTTACTATCACTGAGATAAAGTTAACTGTTAATAATTGGGGTGAATATTCTTATTTTATATTTTCTATATAATCAGTATATTTAAGCATTATCTTTCAAATCTTTGTCAGGCTTCTAGATAAAGATTTTTATTATTATTACATTTTTTGTAATTCCTTTTTCACTTAAAATCTCATGACCATTCCTTAAGGATAGTTGATATTTGCAGACCTTTAATTGCTTTATAATCTTAACATTATCTAAATATGCTGTAATTTACTTGGCTGGTCAGCGTCTTATTTTTTGGACATTAGGTTTTGTTTCCAAACTTTTCTCTGTTATAAATGTAGTGAAATAGTATCTTTGAAAATACTGCATTTTGTAAGGAGAACAATATTTCATTTTATTTTGCATGTGTTTGATGACTGAGTTTGAAACTCTTCATGTTTTATATGCCAGTTGTAACTTGTCTATTCATTTCCTTTGTCCTTTTTTTTTTTTAAAATGGGGCTGTTTATCCTTATTTTTTTAAAAAAAAACTTATATTAGTTCTTCATCATATGTTTGTAATTTTTGCATTTTCATTTTGTATTTATTAGAATTCCTCTTGCAAAAGTTTTCATAATATAATCTAGGTTAAATTCTTTGTTAAAGAAAATGTCCATGTGTAGTTAAAGCACTGTCTAGTTCAGCTGTGTTTTTCCTGTTCACAGTATTGCTTTGGAAATACATGTGTCCCAGCTGGTGACTGTAAATAACCTCCTTGCTTCCCTGAAAAGGCAGATGGAAATGGTTCATTTATAATGACACCTCTCATATGGGAATCTTGAAGGATAGCTCTTATTGTGAAATTCAGCAGTCTTCCCCATGCAGCAATTTTTGGTAGATTATTCTTATTTAAATTCCCTTAGATAGATGTTATCTAGAAAAATGCTTAAATATAGAAATTTTGTTAAATTTAAGCATAGGTATGCATAACATCATGCACATAGGTATGGCTAGTCCCTTCTCAGAGTGAGAAACTTTTCTAAATGAAATAAGAGATTTTTAATTTCTGAGATAGTTTCCAAAGTTGAGGATCACGTTACGTAAAACATAAGTAGAAGCATAATCTGCAATACTTTAAAAGATGGAGAAAAGTTAAATCCCTTTCAAGGAAAGGTGGCTTCTATTTGTAATACATTCATATGTGTGTTTCTACTCTTTCCCCTCCAGAGTTCTTAAATTAGTCGTATTTGAAATTAAATTCCCTATAGTATGGTGGGAGAAAATAATAATATTTGCTGTAGACACATTATGAACATAGTATAATTTTAGTTTAGGTGTTAGAAGGTAGAGCAGCAGAATAATTAAAATAGATTCTCATCTGAAATATTAAATTCAAGATGTGACAAAAATAAAATATGTCATCAGTGTGAAGTTACAATTTCACATTATTCAGTGCTTTTCTTCACAGTATGAATTTTCTTTGTAGCCCAGACTGGATAAGATTTGAAAATCCCTAACTTAATTTGGCATAATAAATTACATATTGATATCTATTTACTGCTTAGATGAAGAAACTGAAAATAATCCCCAGTTTTCCTTCTATTAATAATCCCTTAATGCTATAATAAAAGGTTATCTTTCTGTTACCTAACTGTATACTTGGATCATATGTGCTTGTTTATATAGTTTAAAAATACAGCTCACTGGTCTTTTGTACCCGTCATCTTTTGTGTATATTATGACATATGTACCTTTAGAGAGAAATCATTGTGATATTTATCTTTGGATAAAGCAAAAGTAGACATGTGAGCTGTAATTGTTGCTCGGAGTAGAGAACCTCTGCCTTTGTGGAAGTTAGTTCATGGTGAATGGGTATATCTGTGAATTTGTGTATCTGTTATGAGGTGAAGAAATGAGGAATTCGTTAGACCTGCTGATAGTTGACTATAGTAAATGTGCATTAAAAAGAAATACCAAGTATACATGTATCAGAAACTGATTTGTTCCTTTTATTACTGCTGGCCATTTATTAAGAAGGGGAGATGGTTCTAGTTTAATTAACCCAGTTGAGTATAGCAGATGGGGCAGAATGTCTTGCAGCGATAAGACAATTCAGAAATGGCACCAGATGTTGGAAGCTGTCCCTGGTGGTGTTTGAGTGCAGCCCAGATGTTCCAGTCCCACCTGGCTAGTTTCTAAGCACTGCAGGCTAAGCAGCTGTGATGTAACCTATATAATGCTCACATAACACTAAAAGCACTATAATTGAACTGCCGCTCTAAATTTCTAAGGTTGTGACTCTTTTAAGAGGTGAAATCTTTAAGGACAAACAGAAAACAAGGACAGCTATTTAAGGTTTTAGATCCTTTGACTTTTGCTAGTTCCTTGGTAACTGAATTGAGAAGTGGAATATAAAATTTAACAATGTTACTGTTCAAATTGTAGATAAAAGTAAATATTCTTACTTACGTAGTATTTACAAGTGAAAATTTGTATGAGAATGTGATGTTATGCAAGCAGAGATTGACCTGCAGCCTTATGATTTGAATTTCACCTCTTTAGAAACACCAGTCTGGAAGTAGCAAAAAGCTACTATTTTTTCAAATATTAAAAATGCAAGTATTTGCAAGTAAATAGTAGGAGGAAAAAAAGTCCACCTAAATCATTGCATTCATTTTTTTCCCTATAGTTATTAAAATTGACTTCTATGCAGATCAACTTCAAGGGTTTTTTTTTTTTTCCTGTTTCTATTTTTTTTAATGTCAAGCTGCAGAAAATGTGTCACATTTTCTGTTTTTTTTTTTCTCATTGTACACTGTTTGAGAGAGAATTACAAGCATGGTGACATTTTACCCTAAAATATTTGAGCGTATGTCTCCTTACAACAAGGACATTCTCCTTCATAATCATAATATAATGATCATACTCTGGGATTTTAACATTAAAACAGTATTACTGTATAATAGACTGTATTCACATTTTCCTGGTATCTCAATTACATCATTTCATGCATTTCATTTACTTGTCATGTTTCTTTAGGCTTCTTTGATCTGGAGTGGTCCCATCTTTTTTGTCTTTTATGATGATATGTTCTGAAAAGGCTGAAGAATTGTTTTGCAGAATGTCCCTCAGTTTGTATTTGTCTGATTTTTTCCTCATGATTGGATTCTGGTTAAATATTTTGGGAAAGAATTTCTACATGGGTGATGATCTCTTTTTTAGTCCCTTACATTAGAAGGTCTACGAGTACTATTTTTTCCAATTATTAGTGACATTAAGTTTGAACGCCTGACGTTGTTTAAGATGGTACCCATCTAATTTCTGCATTATAAAAATAGCTTCATCCCTTTTTATTTGTAAGTAATCTGTAGGGTGATGATTTGAGAATATGTGATTATCTTATTACCCAGAAACATGTTTCCCAGGTTTTAGCATCCATTGAAGATTCTTATAAAGGGTGTGATTGGCCAGATAAACTGTATGCCTGCATTAGGTTTGTGAAGTGTAAGTAAGGGATAATTTTAATAACAGTTGTGTCAATCAGTAGATGTAGAACTGAGGATGCTAGAGAGTCAGTGATAGCTTAAAGGGAACATGGCAGCATAAAAAGCTAGATCAGCTAACTAGCTTTTATGATAGGTCTTGGGGTCTAATATAATTGAGTAATTTTTGAGTACTGTGCTAAAATAGCTTCCTAATAAAACTTCTATCAATTGTGCTGTGGTCCTAACAATTTGTCCCTCATATTTAATTTCTAGGAGGCTCAGCTGATTTATTTGGAGGATTTGCTGACTTTGGCTCAGCTGCTGCATCAGGCAGCTTCCCTTCCCAAGGTATGATGATTTGACTGGCCAGAAGTCTAGAGGCAGTGAAAAGGTTACCACAACAGCTCTTGCCCACTCTATTCCCTATCTGCTTCTTTTGGCCATTTTTCTACTTGTAGTACTTATAATTCCCAATTATCAAAGAATTTATTCACAAAGGTATTTTATTAGGCTGGTATCCTAAATGTGCCCACTGAATTAATTTCATTGCAAACTACTCAGGTACAGCTAAATAAAATTCTCCTCACTCGTAAGTGACTCTTGTTTAGTTTTCTTTGGAGGGAGGGAGTGGGTGAGGGTAGTTGTGTAGGAGTGTGAATAAGTATAAATCTCATCTTAGCAAAAGAAAATATTAATGATTTTCTTGAATGAAATTCAGGGACATTGGAATTGGGCAAACTATTTTGCCAAAATTCATTTCTTTGAAATTAGGTATCTTAAGAAAATTATGAAAAATAACTGAACTTCATTTTGACATATCCTTGAATGTGAGGAAAATAAAACTTCCTCATTCCATGTTAGTTAAATAAAAAAATTTTAAAATACCTTAGATTTGCTGTGATCCATTCACAGTATTTGTAAAGATCAAATCATTATGTTGTCTACCTGAAACTAACAGAATGTTAAACATATCATTTAGACTCTCAATTTTTTTTTTAATGGCAAAAAAGTGCTAACATCTAAGCAAAATACAGACTTAAACATCGTGGATTGAGTGAAGGGCTTGTATTTTCCCCCTTTTTTATTAATATGTTTTATTTTACTGCCTCTGCCATATACTTTAGTATATGAGCCTCTACCTTTCTAAGATTGGGCTTTCTAATAATGCCTCTTGTCATGGTTCTTTATAATGTCTATAGAAATGTAGAATGGAGTCTTAAGTTCACTATTAAATGTCTCTTAGGTTGTAAAATGTTGGTTCTAATAGTTTATTTTTTTCTATAAAATCTGATTAGTCTCAAATTTGAGAGATAATATAAAAAACTTACATATAAAAATCATAAACATGAGGTGAGGCAAGGAGAAAATATTTAACTTAATTAGTCTTATTTTACGTAGAGTTGTATGTCCACATTATTAATTGGATTAAAATTTATATTTAGTAACAGCTAGTTTGTCAGGTTTGTCAGGACTGAGGAAGAAAGTTGCATAGTTTTTAATGTAAGTTGGGCTATTTGGACAACTTATATAAATTCCAAGTATTTCTCAGAAGTTAGCATTGTGGAGTAATGAAGCGCTTCGTTTTAAAAGTGTGACTGTGACTTCTAAGCATTAATACCTTACTTTAGGCAAATCAAAGTGGAAAATAAACATTGCCCCAGTTTTACAGGCAGCTTGTGTAATTCTCAAAAGTTTTTATGTATATAAAGTTGCCTACTGTGCAAATAATTCAAATATGTTAATGTTGGTATGTGATGCATCTCTTCATCTGTATGCATGTGATTAATATAATCTGATCACCATTACGCAAGGGGCTGAAACTGTTGCAACAATGATTAATCATTTCTGAACAATATATGCCTCACTAGAAATCTCTTCCTCTCATGATTAATCATTTCAGATAAAGTTTTCAGAAGGGGCCACACAGTTTGCTCCAGTTTCCATTCTTACTCTGTTTTCTAGATCAAGCAGATAGAAAATCAGCATACAGTTTATCTTTATCCAGCAGTCTTCCTTAAATTAAATTGTTTACTATATAGAACTAATTGTAAAACTCTTAATTCAGTCATTTTTATAAAGAAGATCAAAGACATGTTTAAGCAAAACCCTGAGGTAGTGAATATTAGCCCAGTTCTTACATTAAATTGTTGGTAGAGCTTGGGGTTTCTAATGAATTATTTTCTCTTTTGAGGGTGCTTATAGTATAATATGGTAATAGAAAAATATAATTGTAAAGACTTAATGTTATTGTTCTCTTTTGATATTTAACATAGTGAGATACAGTGTTGTAGTGGTTGCTTACCTTTTAGACTAGACAAAATGTATTTCCAAGTTGTAAGTGAAGATAGAGAGCAAAGAAATGGTGTTAATTAACTTGGAACCACATACTATTCACTTTCAGATGACACTTTACATATAGCTCTTTCTTCACTGTTGCTTTTTTCGACTTCCATTAATATGTATGTATCTATTTGTCCCTTTCTTGAAGTAAGGTTTGTTTATTTTGTATAGACTAATTAAAAAAATTTTTCTAAGTATAATTTGCCTTTATTGTGTTCTAAATACTTAATAATGTATGCAGAATTTATAGAAGCTTGACTTACACTTTTATATGGCTTGCCTGAAGGAAAAAGTGACACTTGAGCTCACCTCTGTCTTTTCACAATTAATCCAAAGTAACAATAACAAACCTTAAATGGCATTTACTATATATTAAGTTATTTAATCTTCTCAACTTAGATTGGAGAAGGCAATGGCACCCCACTCCAGTACTCTTGCCTGGAAAATCTCATGGACAGAGGAGCCTGGTAGGCTGTAGTCCATGGGGTCGCGAAGAGTCAGACACGACTGAGTGACTTCACTTCCACGCATTGGAGAAGGAAATGGCAATCCACTCCAGTGTTCTTGCCTGGAGAATCCCAGGGACGGTGGAGCCTGGTGGGCCGCTGTCTATGGGGTCGCACAGAGTTGGACACGACTGAAGTGACTTAGCAGCAGCAGCAACTAGATTTTTTAAAAAGTAAGGCACAGGGAGCTTGCCTGGCTGTCCAGTGGTTTAGACTCTGCATTTACACTGCAGGGAGCACAGGTTCAATCCAAAGGTAAGGCATAGAGAAGATTAAGTAGGGCCACACAGCCAGTTAGGGACCAAGTCCATTCTCTTAAATATTTCAGTCTATTAATTAACCTATTAATTTTTATATTATTAAACACATTAAATTCTTCCTTATTATACTTTGAAGCATAATGGTAGTTTTGTTCCTTTTTAAAAAAATATTAGCATGAGTTCTCGTCTTAAGACTTGCCCCACTTTTTAACTTAAATAAATTGAACAGTTCCATTTGAAGCTAGCAGTTTTCTGAGGTTATAATATCATAGCTCTCTGTAGTCTTTGTATTGTAAGTGAAAGCATGAGCAAATGGGTGAGAACTTCTTAAGAAATTTACTAGTCCTACTCTCAATTTCATTGCTTTTTTGTTTCAATTTTTAATGAATTTGGGGTTTTATTTCCATGAGATGGTATAAATCATAGCTTGTTTTCTCTTTGACCCTTTCCAAATAATGAATGAACCCTCCCAGCTAAAGGTTTAACCAGTTTAGAGTTTTATTCTTGTTTTGAGGGGAGCTCAGGCTAGTTCATATTAGTTTAGCTAGAAACATAGTTGATATGCATGCTTAGGTTGAAGGAAAGTTTCGGTTTCTGTCATTTCTTGGTGTTACCTTAGACCTGCCAATAGCCAGAGATGGGTTTTACTTTATATGTGGAAATTTTTGTTTTTTCTTTGCTACCTTGTTAAATAACACTCATGGAATATTCATGAGAAAAAGTAACGTCCAGATGGAGATAGTACCTACAGATGCTAATTTGGATGGACGCAGATCAGCTCTAATTTGTTTCAGTTGGAAGATTGTTATATTTGTTCTGGGCATTTCAGAAACTTTCTTACCCTTATCATTCTTTCTTTCTCAGTAACAGCAACAAGTGGGAATGGAGACTTTGGTGACTGGAGTGCCTTCAACCAAGCCCCATCAGTCCCTGTTGCTGCCAGTGGCGAGCTCTTTGGCAGTGCCTCACAGCCAGCTGTAGAGCTTGTCAGTAGCTCCCAACCAGCTTTAGGCCCACCTCCAGCTGCCTCAAATTCTTCAGACCTGTTTGATCTTATGGGCTCATCACAGGCAACCATGACATCTTCTCAGAGTATGAATTTCTCCATGATGAGCACTAATACTGTAGGGCTGGGTTTGCCCATGTCAAGATCACAGGTAAGTTACCTGCCTCCCTTGGAAATGGTAATTCATAATTTTTGAGGTGTTGTGACTAATCTAATGGAAGATTAGCATAAAACAGAAACATAAGTATATGATACATAGATTACTTTTGTACATTGCGTTTACCTTGTGTCCTTTCCCCTGGAATAGTCATTTGGTTCTCCAGGGCAAGGCTTTCTCACCCATCTGGCTGTCCATACAAAGCCAAATGTGATGCCTTGCACACAGGCATTTGCTGAAATTTTTATTGAACAAATAATTGGTATTTATAGTTTAAAAAAGTGTTTTTAAGAAGAAGGAATAGAGATATATTGCTAATATAGAAGATTATTTTCTAAAATAGTGTTCTTCCCTATTCTGGGCCTCCTATACATTATATAATGTTTATATAGGCTTTCAACTCTCACTTTCATAAAGAAAAACAACTGAATAGGAACTTTTTAATTCACTTTTAAAAATTAAATCTAAATCACCTAATTCTCACTTAGAATTAAAACAAGTGCATATTTGACTGAGTTGTACCAGGAACTTGCTATTTTTGACGCAGGCTATTCAGAATATTTGCTTATGATGCTAACTATTCACTTTAATATATAGATTATCTTCTTTGGGGTGTTAGGATGAAGGAAGAGATGGAAGAAACAGAAAGGTGACTGATGTGTATAACAGATATTAGACCTAACACTGAAAACAAAGGACATAAAAGCCATACCAGTGCCATTAAATTGAACTGAACAAGCCCCAGCTAGTTTATTCTTTATAGCATTTCTTTCCTATGGGCTCATCATAAAGCCAGTCTGCTTATTTACAATCTTAATTGCATCTATGTTGTGATTCTTTGCATTGGTCCATTTTTAATTATTCCTCCTATTCCTATTTCTTTCCCTTTTTCTGTCCTTGTTGCAGTTATTCTGGTAGTAATTACCAGGTACCTCTGCTTCTCTTTCCTGAATTTCCTCCTGAATTGGTCCATATTATAGCAAGTTCTGCTAGTGTTGCTCACTTTAGGCAATAGGAATGTACATGGAGCAAGGATATATCAGTCGGGTTTTCTGGAGTATAATTTGCTGTCTTGATGGTTTTGCTTTTTTTTTTTAGCATGAGAACTTGTACCCTGAATTCCATTTTGTAAGAATAAATTTCCACTTGTGTATTTCCTTAAAGTTGTACTAACCTGAAGTTAGTAGTTACCTTGGGATGGTGGCTTCTAGGCTTGGGGTGATGGAAGGATAATTGTTAATGTAAATATCTTAGTTTTTTCTCCAAATATGATTTGGACTTAAGGAGGAATATTATGGGAGGCTAGTGGTACAGGAAGGGTATTGAAGACCTTAATATAGAACATTAAAAGTTTCAGAAGTTTATTACAAAGTCTAGTATATATTAGTATTTGGAATTACTTTGATTATATTGCCATTTGATAATCTTTATAAATAAGATACTTAATTTTTAGAGCATTTTTCTATTTTCCAGCCTTTGCAAAATGTTAGCACAGTGCTGCAGAAGCCTAATCCTCTCTATAATCAGAATACAGATATGGTCCAGAAGTCGGTCAGCAAAACTCTGCCCTCTACTTGGTCTGACCCCAGTGTAAACATCAGCCTAGACAACTTACTACCTGGTATGCAGCCTTCCAAACCCCAGCAGCCATCACTCAATACAATGATTCAACAACAGAGTAAGTTACTGCAAGACATCCATTTGTTTGTGTACTTGTAATCCTTTGCCCTTATGCCAGGTCTACTTTAAAACGTACTGAAGGCAGCTTTGTGTTCATGTTAAGATTTTTTTCACATGAGACCTGGTATCCCTCCTGCTACATTAAATTGCTTTGTATTCTGGTCTTAGCATGATAACATTTATTGTATGATGGTAAGTTTTGGGAGCCTGATCACTAAAATAAAAAATACTGTTTTTAACATAGACAGATATGTCAAGGAAACAAAACTCATCTGAACTCCATAATCCAGGGATAACCACCATTAATTGATATTTCTTCACATTCCATCTTTGCTAACTGCATTTTTAATGCTTGAGAGCATTATGTCTATACTTTATTTCTTGGAGTTCACATTCAACATTATTCTTATTTTTCCTACATTGAATATTCTTAAGAAAGTATGATTTTTGAATCTTTATAGTTATCCATCGTATTACTGTGCAGTTCCTCTATTTCCATTGTTTCTAGCTTTTTGCTATAAATAACTCCACGATTTTGTGTAAATCTTTGTACTTGTGATTTTTTTCCCTTAGTATGATGTTCTAAAAATAGAGCAAGTCAAAGGATAAAACCTTTTTAAAGGTTTTGATACACAGTAGCTCTTGACAACTTGTTAGGTTGGATTCAATAATAGGTTTTATAGGAATGATTTTAAATTGCCTGATGTTTTCCCCCAGGCCACTCTTACTGTTTCTACATCTTGGGGAAACCAGAGCTGACAGCCACTGAATATTTCTCAAGAGTAATCAATACAAGTTAATTGACAATTGACTTCTCTTATAAAATCACTATGAAATAATTTTATTGGGGCTTACACGTATTGATGGTCAGGAAGATTGTATTATTTTTCTGCTCTATAAATCTAAGAATTCAGAATGGTAAAGTTCTTTTGTCTCTCTTCTTCTGTTAGATATGCAACAGCCTATGACTATGATGACCCAAAGTTTCGGAGCTGTAAACCTCAGTTCTCCATCAAACATGCTTCCTGTCCGGCCTCAAACTAATCCTTTGATGGGGGGACCCATGCCTATGAGCATGCCCAATGTGATGACTGGCACCATGGGAATGGCCCCTCTTGGAAATAGTCCAATGATGAACCAGAGCATGATGGGCATGAATATGAACATAGGGATGTCAACTACAGGGATGGGCCTGACAGGCACAATGGGAATGGGCATGCCCAACTTAGCCATGACTTCTGGAACTGTGCAACCCAAGCAGGATGCCTTTGCAAATTTCGCCAACTTTAGCAAATAAGAGAATATAAAGGAACAGATTGAGTGAAGGATTTTTAGCAGTGTAGATAGGTGAGGTTGGGATGGAAAATGCTAATCAACTCCCCTTTCTTTTATCAATTAATTAAAATAAATCTACATTAAGAGCCAAAAAGGCTGTTTTATAAAAGTGAAATGTCTAGTATTTTAGATGGCCTGGCAAGGGCACTTCAGGAGGCAGTCTGAAACATTTTTCCATTGAGACCACAAATGGGGCAGTGAGATCATTGAAAGCCTTTATATATCGAAGAGCCAATTTTAATATCATAATATGTGAGAAGACTAGAATAGGGCTGAATAAACGTGTTCGAATCTCTAATTTTATACTCTTCTTTTCCTGAAGAACTTGATTTTTCTGTCCCTGAATCACCTTGTCACAATTGGGTCTGTTCCTTTTACTACCACTCTTGAGTCCATATATGAAATCATTAAAGTTGGATGATCAGTTTTTTATAAAAATATATATTTTTGTCCAAAAAAGGCATACATATGTGATTATGGCTAAATCAAAGGTAACTGGAATGTATATACTTTTGCTAATGTTCCAACAACACTGCTATTATACTATCCAAATTTTTATTGTAACAAAACCTCTTTAAGCAATTGGTGACAGCTATGGGACTTTTCCCATTTCTTCTGCTATAATTATCCTGTGCAGAACTAGAAAAAATATTTTTTTCGGGACTGCTCTATGGTTTCCTTTAAAAGAAAAAAACCTCCAGTATTTTTGTTTTTAGCAGTCATTATTTACACTTTGCAGTGATTAACTTGGCAAGACTTCCCGTCCATGTTTATCCCTGTAGCCACCGTGTAATAGTCAGGAACAGTCAAAAGAGAAAAATATTTATTTTTTTTGGTGTCTTTTAAAAAAATTGAAAAGGTGAAAATTCATTAAGACCTTAAACATAAATGTAAGAACTCAACAATGTTGGCTTTTAGATTTTATACAGTATTGTTTTGTTTTGGTTTTGAGTGTATATAATATGGCATTAGCAATACGGTTCCAATAGAGGCAAGTTAAATATCTATATTATTAAAGGAGACCTGTAGCAGTCAAAGATTTTATTGATTTAATGCAAATAAAGGAAATTAATTAAAATGTTTTTGTTTTCCTGCTGTAATTCTGCATTAAGCTCACATGAAAATCATGATTCTAGAGTTTGGAATGCAAAATTGTTTCACCCTCAAGCTGGGAATATTTTTTAAAATGAATACTATAATATAGGTATCAAATTATTACCTCCTCACTTTGTGTTGAAATTTTTTAAATTAAATTGATGAAACTTTGTTTCCATTGTATTCATAAAGTTCTGTTATACATAACATTAAAATGTTCATTAAAATCACTGTTGAACTGCTTTTTCTTTCATTATGTTAGACATTTGAGACCGTTTGGGGAAAAAATAATTATAATTTGGGTAAAGTAATTTTTATAAATAATTTAAAATTATTTAATGACTTCTCTATTCCTTCCTATCAGACTCTACTGTTAGGAATTAAAAATGAAGCAGCAAAGATATCCTGACCCGCTCCATTTTTGCTAATGTTCCATCTACAACATTTCTAATTAGGCAGAAATTCATGTACTTCTGCTAAGCAGTAATGAAAAGTGATTCATTTGCTGAATAAGAGATGAGAGAGAGTGTAATTAGCTGACTGTGGTTTTTAATCTTTCAACAATTCAATGTGTTTAAATTAGTTTCAAAGAATAGGAGCTTTCAAGTGCTGTTACTTCAGAGCAGTCAAACCAGGCTGTGAGCAGCATGGAGAGTATCTTCACTGATACTTGAAGTCCGTAATCTTGAATTTTTTTCTTTAAATTGAGAAGTATAGCATCACCTTCTCAAATATATATGGTCCTTAAAAACAATAGTTTGTTTCTAAACTTCTGTGTTTAAAAAACTTTCTTTTTAATAAAACTGAGATTTATCTCAAGCATTTTCTGTACTATGGCTTCTTCCAGTGTTGTATTTCTGAAGACAGAAGTGAGCCCCTACCTCAGTTATTACTTTGTCTCAACATACAGTCTGCTATTTTACTAGTAGTTTTTGTTTCAGAGCTCATGAAAGGAAAACAAAACTTGCCTCATTGGGGTTCCATTCAGTTTAATGATTTATCTCTGAATATTTGCCTAAAATTTGGGGGAGTGAAGGAGACTTACTACTGTTTACATACATTTGTGTGACTCTCCACTGCCATTCCAGATTCACTCTTTTTTCCCTCTTTAGATGTTTTTTACTTCTCTGATATGATCTTCAGGAACCATAAATGTATACAGTGTTCTTGTACAGTACTTTGGACATTTACTTTTTTAAAATTTTAATAAGTTGCCTGAATGATATCCATAATGCTATTGGTTAGGGGCTAGTCACTAATAAATTGAGGCCTATAGTTACTTATATTTGGAGGAAAGGGTTAATAACTTTTTTCCTTGAATATTTATGAAATAGTGAAATAAAGCTAAGTGTCCTGAGCACAAAACACACCTTAATGGTGAATAGATTTCTGAAACAAACTGGGTTTGTGTGCTCTCCTAGGAGACAGCATTGCATTGTAGAAAGAGCATGGACTTGGAAGCAGATCTAATCCTATTTGAACCTCTCACTTTCTGTGTGACACCTTGATCAATTTATCTGACTTTTCTGGGCCCTCATATTTTTTTCTAAAATGAATTTAAAATCTGAAAGTGATGGGTAATTAAATGGTGAGATCAGCACTGACATATATACTGTAAATGTTCTCTGCATCTCGTTTTTATTATTTATGTTAATGTGCTTAAATGTCAGGAACTTCCTGTACACCAGTCTGTGCCAGCCATTTCACCACATGTCATTTAAACTATATGTCAAACCCCAAAACCTCATATTCCTAGAATATGAGTGTAGTTAAGGAAAGGGCATCCCACTCCAGTATTCTTGCCTGGAGAATGCCATGGACAGAGGAGCCTGGCAGGCTACAGTCCGTGGGGTTGCAAAGCATCAGACACAACTGAGCAACCAACACTTTCACTTTTCAAGAAAGCATGAGAAGGACTTCCCCTGGTGGCACAGTGGATGAGAATCTGCCTGTCAACGCAGGAGACAATAGTTCAATCCCTGGCCTGGGAGGATTCCACATGCCAGGGAGTGACCAGACTGGTGCTGCACAGCTCCTGAGCCTGCACTCGAGCACGGAAGTTTCAACTGCTGAGCCTGTGTGCTGCAGGTACAGAAACCCACACACGAGCCTGTGGTCGACGAGAAGCCACCTCAATGAAGAGCCCACGTAGAACAACGAAGATCCAGTACAACCAAAAATAAAAATTAAAGCCTGAGAAACTAAGTTGATTTCTAATTGAGGGTTTTCCTATTTGCCTGCATTTAATTCTTTTTAACAAGAAAATTGTAAATGAGCTGTTTTGTTAATGTATTGACTCCTACTTACTGCATTAGTACAGATGTGAGGGAGAGAACTATGAAAGTGAACTCTTGATTTGCCACATGAATAACCCTCGTTAGAATGTTGGCAGCTTTTAGAAGTAGTAGAGATCTCAACTTTTCTACTGACTTCTTGCAATTTTGTTGACTAAGATCTTACTATTCTTCTAACATCTTCTAACATCAGAGAAGCAATCTGATATAAAGACTTTTAAAAAAATAATTTTATGTGTACTTCTACCTCATTATAACCTTAATTCTTAAAGTTTTCCTTCTATGATAGTGGCAGCCTTGCTAATGCACTGTTTTCACAGACATAAGTAACTCCTGGCATCCTGTCACACTGTCCTGGCTTACCCCAGTAGGTGGGGAATCAGCGTGCAGCCAATTCAGATGTTTAGTTTCCCAAGGATTTGAGATGGATTTGAAAGTTCTGATCGGCAAACCTATTTTGTTACTCTTTAAAATAAATGTCAGGAATTCCCTGGCAGTCCAGTGGTTAGGACTCAGCACTTCACTGTGGCGGTGGCCTTGGTTCGATTCTTGGTCAGGGAACCACAATCCTACAAGCTATACGGCTCGGCCAAAAAAATTGATAAAAACAATAAAATGTCATTACAGTAAATAATGGAGTCCTGGACTATGGAACCTAAGATTTCCATTTGATTTTTCTTAATTGTCCATCTTGCATCTGTATTCTTTATATGCTCCAAGCACATTCTTTTTGAGGTAAAAGTGCTCATAGTTGGTGTATAGAGTAGCTTGACCTCAGGACCCCTTTAATGCCATTAATTAATGAGGACCCCAAAGAGCTTTTGTTTATGTGAGTCATATCTAATAATATTAACTGTATTTGAAATAAAAACTGAGAAACTTTCGGGACTTTGCTGGTGGTGCAGTAAGAATCCACCTGCCAGTGCAAGGGGCATGTGTTCTATCCCTGGTCTGGGAAGATCCCACACGCTGTGGAGCAGCTAAGCCCCTGAGGCACAAGTACTGAGCCCACGCTCTAGAGCCCATGAGCCACAACCGCGGAAGCCCGCATACCCTAGAGCCCACACGCAGCAACTACTGAGCCCACGTGCCTAGAGCCCGTGCTCTGCAACAAGAGAAGCCAACAATGAGAAGTCTGCGCACCTCAACAAAGTAGCCCCCGGGCACCGAAACTAGAGAAAGCCCACACACAGCCATGAAGACCCAGCTGAGCCAAAAATAAATACAAATAAAATATTTCTTGAAAACATTTTAAAAAACTGAGAAACCTTTCAAAATACCAATTGGTTTTACAGTAACAAGCCCATTATCTGCCAAATTACACTTTTATTAAAAAATATGTTTTTCAAAATAAAATTTGTGGGAAGAGTGGCATTGTTTTACATTTCTCTTTATTACCTGGCTTAATGAAACACAGCTGGATTCTCTTACCTGCTTCTGCATTCAATCTGTTATGCCATGTTGTTTTGGTGGAAAGACATGAAAGAAATCTGGCCTCAGGAATAAGTGGTTGGAAAAGGTGGAACCTCATAGGTCCCCTGAATGCGTCTCAGGGCTTTCCAGTGGTTCTCTGGCCACACTTGGGGAACTGCTACTATCTGTTGAGAATTAATAGGTAAGTATTTCCTGGTGACTATGTATCCATTTACTTGATTTATTCTGATTATAAGGTGATCTGCTTGAGGTACAAAGAATTTAGTTTTGCCTTTCACTTTACAAGTAAAACCTGTCAAGAAATTTATGTCTGGACCCTGAATATTAAAAATTGGTGACAACGGAGCTGTTGCTAAGATTTTGAGTTATTTCTTTCTGATACATAGTGCATATTACCCACCCTATGGTTTTGGGGAAAGCTTAGACTGAGAGACTGGTTGTTGAGTGCTTAGTGAATTATGAAACTTTTGAGCCTCCTTTCAAAGTTCAACCATCCTTTGAGAAGAAAGTAAAGTGGGTCAAAGCTGAAGGTCTCTGAGTTGATCTTTTGTGTCTGGTAATTTATAAACCAGTTTTATTGGACTGTATTTTCTAAAATGTAGCTAAAGTATTAGGTAGTAGACTGTGTTCAAGTATTCCTAGATTTTTTTTCATGTTTCACTTAATCATTAAAAATTAAATCAAAGAAAACAGTCCCAAAATGGTCATGATAGAATTGTAGACAGTCCAAACCTACCCAGCTGGGAAAAAAGACTGCAATATGGTAATGAGCCACTTAACCAGAGAACTACTACCCACATTTTCTTCCATGTGTTTATTCATGCAAAGATCTGAGGAATAATGAGAAGGAGCCAGCCCTATGAACTATGCATGTGAAAACTCCAAGTGGACAAGTAACATCAGAAGTTTAGATGGGTGTATCTAGAGCTCCATATAAAAGGAGAGGGGTTGGGGAGATAAGCAAGGACATGGTGACAGTAGGTGCTTTGGGCAATCTACCTATCAAGTTACCCATGACATTTTTCATAGAACTAGAAAAAATAATCCTAAAATTCATATGGAACCACAAAAGACCCAGAATTGCCAAAGCCATCCTGAAGAAAAAGAACAAAGCAAGAGGCATACTCTTCCCAGACTTAAGACTACTCAAAACTACAGTAATCAAAACAACATGATATTGGCAGAAAAATAGACATATGCATCCATAGAACAGAATAGAGAGCCCACAAATAAACCTACATACCTACAGTCAGTTAATCTTCAAAAAATGAGGCAATAGGAAAAAGTCTCTTTGGCAAGTGGTGTTGGGAAAGCTGGACAGCTACACGTAAATCAACGAAGTTAGAGCACACTCTCTCATCATACACAAAAACAAACTCAAAATGGCTTAAAGACTTAAACATAAGAAGAGAACACAGGCAAAATATTCTTTGATATTAACGGCACCAATATTTTCTTTAGTCAATCTCCCAAGGCAAGGCAACAGAAAAACAAAAATGGGACCTAATCAAACTTGCAAGCTTTTCAGCAGCAAAGGAAACCATAAACAAAATGAAAAGAGAACCTACAGAATGGGAGAAAATATTTGCAAATGATGTGACAGATAAGGGCTTAATTTTCAAAATATACAAACAGCTCATACAATCCAACAACAAAGAAAACAACCAATATAAAGATGGGCAGAAGACCTAAATAGACATTTCTCCAAAGAAGAAATACAGATGGCCAAGAAACTCATGGAAAGATGCTCAACATGGCTAATTATTAAAGAAATACAAACCAAAACTATAATGAGGTACCACCTCACACTGATCAGAATGGCTGCCATTAAAACTCAACAAATAACAAATGCTGGCAAGGGTATGAAAAAAAGGGAACCCTCCTACACTGCTGGTGGGAAGGTAAGTTGGTGCAGTCACTGTGAAAAACAGTATGGAGATTCCTTAGAAAACTAAAAATAGAATTACCATATGATCCAGCAATCCCACTCCTGGGCATATATCTTGGCAAATATATAATTCAAAAAGATATACACACCTTTATGTTCATAACAGCACTACTCACAACAACCAAGATACGGATGTCCATCAACAGATGAATGGATAAATAAGATGTGGTATATATAAACATATGTGTATGGAATACCACTCAGCCATAAAATGAAATAATTTCATTTGCAGCAACATGGATGCAACTAGAGATTGTCATACTAAGTGAAGTTAGTCAGAAAGAGAAAGACAAATACCATATGATATGTGGAATCTAAAATATGACACAAACGAACATTTCTATGAAGCAGAAACAGAATCACAGACATAGAGAACAGAATGGTGGTTGCCAAGAGGGAGGGGGTGGGGTAGAGTGGGAGGTTGGAGTCATCAGATGTAAACTTTTATATGTAGAATGGATAAACAACAAGGTCCTTGCACAGAGGGACCATATTCAATAGTCTAGTCTAGTATTAGTCACTCAGTCGTGTCCGACTCTTTGCAACCCCATGGACTGTAGCCCACCAGGCTCCTCTGTCCATTGAATTCTCCAGGCAAGAAAACGAGTGGGTTGCCATTCCCTTCTCCACGGGATCTTCCTGACTCAGGGATTGATCCCTGGTCTCTCACTATTCTATCATAAACCACAGTGGTAAAGTATATATATATATATATATTTTAAATGTTCAGTTCAATTCAATCACTCAGTCATGTCCATATAACTGAATCACTTTGCTGTACAGCTGTAAATCAACTATACCTCAATTTTAAAAAGTCACAAATCCCACCCTTTAAAAATGTACACTTAAAAAAATTTTTAATGTACACTTTATATAATCTTTTAATAATTTATACTAAAGCATTTAAAAGTTTTAAAAAATAATTGGTGTTTTGAGGGCTGAAGTAAGTAATTATTTTTCTTTCCTCAAAAGTTCCTCAAAGGGGACTCTGACCACCTGAGATGGTGTATTCTGAAGCCCTAGCCTGTTTTCATTGCCATGGTTGTCACAGGACTCACTTTATTTATTTTTAAATTTTTCACTGGCGTATAGTTGTTTTACAATGTTGTGTTAGCTTCTGCTGTACAGCAACATCCATCAGTTATACATATATATATATTCTTTAGATTCTTTTCCCATATAAGTCATTATAGAGTATCATAGGGCTCACTTTAAAAACTTGAGTGGAAAATTGTATGGCAATAGTTTGATACTTATTGTTGAATCAAAAATACAATTAATAGTGAATTTATATGTGGAAGATATGAATTTTGGTACCTCAGGGACATTTATAAAGACCAGCCGAGTATTTCAAATAGTCATAACCTGCATTTGCATATTAGTTTACAGAATGGCTTCATAATCATTTCCTCCTTGATAATCATAATTGTCCTAAGCTAAGAAGGTAAAAATGCTGTGAAAGTGCTGCACTCAATATGCCATCAAATTTGGAAAACTCAGCAGTGGCCACAGAACTGGAAAAGGTCGGTTTACATTCCTATCCCAAAAAAAGGCAATGCCAAATGCTCAAACTACTGCACAACTGCACTCATCTCACACGCTAGTAAAGTAATGCTCAAAATTCTCCAAGCCACGCTTCAACAGTATGTGAACCGTGAACTTCCAGATGTTCAAACTGGTTTTAGAAAAGGCAGAGGAACCAGAGATCAAATTGCCAACATCTGCTGGATTATCGAAAAAGCAAGAGTGTTCCAGAAAAACATCTACTTCTGCTTTATTGATTATGCCAAAGCCTTTGACTGTGTGGATCACATAAACTGTGGAAAATTCTGAAAGAGATGGGAATACCAGACCATCTGACCTGTCTCTTGAGAAACCTGTATGCAAGTCAGGAAGCAATAATTAGAACTGGTCATGGAACAACAGACTGGTTCCAAATAGGAAAAGGAGTACATCAAGTCTGTATATTGTCACCCTGCTTATTTAACTTACACGCAGAGTACATCATGAGAAATGCTGGGCTGGAAGAAGCACAAGCTAGAATCAAGATTGCTGGGAGAAATATCAATAACCTTAGATATGCAGACGACACCACCCTTATGGCAGAAAGTGAAGAGGAACTAAAAAGCCTCCTGCTGAAAGCGAAAGAGGAGAGTAAAAAAGTTGGCTTAAGGCTCAACATTAAGAAAACTAAGATCACGGCATCTGGTCCCATCACTTCATGGGAAATAGATGGGGCAAAAGTGTCAGACTTTATTTTTTGGGGCTCCAAAATCACTGCAGATGGTGATTGCAGCCATGAAATTAAAAGATGCCTACTCCTTGGAAGGAAAGTTGTGGCCAAGCTGGATAGCATATTGAAAAGCAGAGACATTACTTTGTCAACAAAGGTCCGTCTAGTCAAGGCTATGGTTTTTCCAGTGGTCATGTATGGATGTGAGAGTTGGACAGTGAAAAAGGCTGAGTGTTGAAGAATTGATGCTTTTGAACTGTGGTGTTGGAGAAGACTCTTGAGAGTCCCTTGGACTGCAAGGAGATCCAACAAGTCCATCCTAAAGGAGATCAGTCCTGGGTGTTCATTGGAAGGACTGATATTGAAGCTGAAGCTCCAATACTTTGGCCACCTCATGTGAAGAACTGACTCATTGGAAAAGACCCTGATGCTGGGAAGGATTGGGGGCAGGAGGAGAAGGGGATGACAAAGGATGAGATGGTTGGATGGCATCACTGACTCGATGGACATGGGTTTGGGTGGACTCTGGGAGTTGGTGATGGACAGGGAGGCTGGCGTGCTGCAGTTTATGGGGTCGCAAAGAGTCGGACACGACTGAGTGACTGAACTGAACTGAACTGAAGAAAGTAAAACAGTTATTATCTCCTTGTTAAAGATGAGGAAAAAGGCTTCAAGAGAGCAAAGCTGTGACTGAAACCACATCTTCTAGGATAGGTTTTTGGAATCCAAATCCAATTTTATTCCATTATCCCACATTACTCCTCTATTAATATTTCAGACCTTTTAATCTGAAGACTGTCATGTCCTATAGAGATACTGTCAGTTTTTCATGCATATCCCTGATCTCTGACCACATTGGGCCAGATGCCATACATAGTGGACAGCTAGTAAATGGTTATTAACAGCTAGTAAATGGTTGTTAACCACTATGTTTTTTAAGAAAGCACTGAAATCTATTTACATTTTCTAAAGGTTACCAGCAGGATATGAGCCACAGAGCAAATAAAAACTAATCTCTTCTGAAGAGTAAAACCTTTTACTTCTTTTGTAGAAATAGTGATATAACTTGTATAGGACATTAACCAAACCTCAAAGGCAGGAAATCCCAATAGATTTGGAGTAGCATAACACAAAGGCTCCTCGAGGGATGGGAAGACATATAAAGAACAAGCCACAGTATAGTTGGATGGCCTTGGATTACTTGTTTAGGGAATCCATTTCCAAAAAGAGCACTGCAATGTTTTCTAAAGATTATGTGCTCTTGGCAATTTTTAATTAGCTCTTGTGATCCTTGCATTTGAAAAATAGAATTGAGATGCTCAGTCACCAAATAAAAGTAGAAATGGATTTTCTAGATTTAAGGTGCTATTAAGGGACTATCTAGTGGCTCAGATGGTAAAGCGTCTGACTACAATGCAGGAGACCCAGGTTCGATCCCTGAGTTGGGAAGATCCCCTGGAGAAGGAAATGGCAACCCACTCCAGTACTCTTGCCTGGAAAATCCCATCGATGGAGGAGCACAGTAGGCTACAGTTCATGGGGTTGCAAAAAGTCAGACACGACTGAGCGACTTCACGTCACTTAAGGAAGTATCTGAATTGACATGTATAGAGCAGGATTTTTATAGGGCATTTGGAGAAATTCAGGGGCCAAGATGCCAGAGTAGAAAGACCCTGGAGGGGGAAGACAAGATGGGCGAGGAGTAGGTGGATGTGGAACACGTCTCTTTACACGGATGCATCAGGAATATATCTTCAGAGGCAGAAGATCTTGCAGAGCACCAGCAGAGTACTGGCAGGAGTCCTTGACCACCAGAAAGGAATATATAGTTCCATGCAAAATTTAGTAAGATGAAAGAAGGAAAGGAAAAAGAGTAAGAGAGTGAGCGGGACCAGACTGGACACAGCTCTACCCATCAGCAGACAGTCTATCTAAAGACTTTGCAAGTCCACAGCCACCTCCAGACCTGCGCCCTAAACACACTGCTGCCCACTAGAGGGCTGAGACTCAGTTCCACCCAGTAGTGGCCAGGCACCAGCCCTGCCCTCCAGGAAGCCTACACTAGCCTCTGGACCAGCCGCACTCGCCATGGGGTAGACACCAGGCACAAGAAAACCACAATCCCACAGCCTGCAGACCCAGTCCACCCAGAGCAGGTCAGATCCTGCCCTGGGACCAGCTGGGCCCTGGCCCTACCCACTAGCAGGCCAACAAAAAGCTTCAGGGCACCCTAGACCCCATACCCAAATGTGTGCCAGCAACCAGGCCCCTCCTCTTTATCCCACCCTCAGTGATCTGATACTAGCTCTGGGGTCCCTGAGCCCTGCAGCCAGACTCAAGGACCCAGCTCTCCCTGCCAACAGTAGTCTGGCACTAGCTCACCTGTGGGTGAGCAACAGCCCCAGTCTTCTGAACCCTGTCTTCAACCACCAGTGAGTTAGCACTAACCCCAGGGCCTCCTAGGGTTTAAAAGTCAGCCACCTAGTGACCAGACCCATCTAGCCAGCAGCAACCACACAAAGCAGGGCCTGGCAACCAACCAAGTGAGGGGCCAGCCAAGCCTACAAGGCCACCCACATGGTCAGTCACCACATCAGAAGGTCCCACACATCCCTCTTAGGCAGAACCCCTAGAGCATTTAGCTTGGATGACCAGAGGGACGTGCACTGCTGGGATGCATAAGACACTTCCTACAGAGGACCACTTCTCCAAGGTCAAGAAACATAACTAACCACAGACATAAATAAAACAAACCGCAACTCAGACAAAATGAGGTGACAGAGGAATATGGTCCAGGTGAAAGAACAAGAAAACACCCCAGAAGAACTAAGTGAAGTGGAGATAGGCAATCTACCTGAGAAAGAGTTCAGGGTAATGATCTAAAGATGATAAAAGAATTCAGAAGAAGAATGGATGCACAAAGAAGTTTTTAACAAAAAGTTAGAAAATAATTTTTAAAAGCCCAGAGATGAAAAATATGATAACTGAAAGGAAAAATACACTAGAAAGTTGTAACAGCAGAGTACATGATACGGAGAAATGAATCAACAAGCTGGAAAACAGAGTAGTGGAAATCACTGCTGCTGATCAGAAAAAAGTAAAAATGAAGAGAAATGAGAACAGTTTAAGAAACCTCTGGGACAACATCAAGCACACTAAAATTCATATCATAGGGGTCCCAAAAGGAGAAGAGAGAGATAAAGGGTCTAAGAAGATATTTGAAGACATAATAGTTAGAACTTTTCCATAACTTGGAAAAGGAAATAGTCACCCAAGTCCAGAAAGTGAAGAGTCCCACATAGAATTAACCCAAAATGGAACACACCATGACACATCATAATCAAAATGACAAAAATTAGATATTAGATATTAAAAGCAGCCAGGGATAAGCAGCAAATAATACACAAGGGAACTCCCATAAGGATATCAGCTGATTTTTCAACAGAAATTCTGTATTCCAGCTGGAGTGGTACAATGTTTAAAGTGATGAAAGGTGAAAAAGCTGAGAACCAAGAATACTTTACCCAGCAATGTTCTCTTTCACAATTGATGGAGAAATCAAAAGATTTACAGATAAGCAAAAGCTAAAAGAGTTCAGCACCACCAAACCAGCTTTACAAAAAATATTAAAGAAACTTTTCTAGGCCAAAAAGAAAATGCTACAACTAGAAATAAGAAAATTACAAAATGAAAAAGCTCACTGGTACAGTAAAGGTAGGAAATCATCCATACACAGAGTTAAGCATGGAGGTTACAAGACAAAAGTAGTGAAATTATCTATATCCACAATAAGCAGCTAAGGGATACATAAAACAATTGGATGTAAAATATGACATCAAAAACAGTAAATGTGAAAGGAGGAGAGTACGAATGCAGGGTTTTTAAATGTATTTAAAATTAAGAGATCAATAACTTAACACAATTTTATATATATATATATATACATAAAATATGGCACAGTCTCTCTCTCTATATATATAGAAATATATATATATATTTAGAAATACTTTGCATTTTGAAAATCCTAGTTTGCTTGCCAGTAGCTGAACAATCTTATTTTTGCCAGAAAAAAAAAAAGGAGCTTTAATGAAAGTATAAGTGAGGCATGTTACACAAAGACCCACTTTTCAAGTCATCTTTTATAGGAAAGTGATAAGGTTAGATAAAAGAAATATTAAAGTAACTTTAATTCATTTAGTAGGCTTATCAGTGTTGTCCTTTGGTCCTAATTGAACAAAGGAAAGGATACTGTAGTTGAAATTTTTCAGTTGTTAGAAACGTTTCACTTACTTTTAACTTCTCCCACGTGGAAAAGTATGTATGTATTATCTTCACATGTAAAATATCTGCCTATATATATTTACTATTATATAATAAAGATTAGCTCTTAAATGCTGTCTTTTCTCCAAATTTTTAGATATCCCAAGAGATCTCAAATTTGAATGATAAAAAGGGTGCCATAAGGTATCGCTTTAGTAATTAACTAGTTCTTTAATAAGGCCTCAATTACTTTGTTTCATGATAAGGAAAAAAAAAAAAATGTTCCAAGACAGAGTTACATTCGACATCTGGGAACCTCCTAACAGCTGGCTACCTAATGAATATGCATCTGCTTAAGAGGCTGTAGACCATTAATAAACCAATAGATGTAAAGCAGAAACAATCTTTGTCAGCTTCAAATGAGATTGGACGCAACGTGCTGTGAAGTGTCACTGTCACATTGGATCGAGTTTGGGAGGTTAACAATCCACTGTTAGTTACTCATGTCTTTGTAGCTCTATACTCATGCTAACACTCTCCCCAAACTGGTGGCCACACTTCTCAAGTACTACTTCTTTCTCCTGAGTGCCTGATTTGAGGCTTACAATGTCTATGCTTCAAAAATGTCTTCCATTTCATTCCACCAAGCCACACATTTGCCAAGACTCTTTAAGCAAAGGAGTCTTGGGCTTTCCTGGTGGCTTAGTGGTGAAGAATCCACCTGCCAGTACAGGAGACACAGGTTTGATCCCTGGTCCAGGAAGATCTCACATGCCCAACTAAGCCCCTGCACCACAACTATTGAGCCTGTTCCCTAAAGTCCAGGAACCGTGACTACTGAGCCTACATATCAGCAACTACTGAAGCCCGCATGCCTGTGTTCTGCAACAAGAAACAACCAGCGAGTAGCCCCTGCTCGCTACAGCTAGAGAAAGGCCCACACCGCAATGAAGACTCAGCAGAGCCAAAAACAAACAAAATTAAACAATGACAAGATGGGAAAGGCAGGAAATATCAGGCTCAAGTTGATACAAGATGAACTTGGAGTGAATTAGAAACTATTCAGAATGGAAATGCTATGTGCCTGCAGGTAACTTGGGAACTGCTGGATCCCTCAAAGGCATCCCTCACTCTCCATGCAGGTAGGAGTCAGGTGTTAATAACCAATCTAAATGGGACCCTCAAGTAAGTGGTGCACCCATCTAATGTTGTGTGATCAGGACCACACTTCCCTAGTTTATTGATGAGATTTCTTGAGGGATATATGCATGAAAAACTTGTTTGATATTATATCCAAATGAGGGGATATTAGATCTAAGAGACCTTGCGTTTTCACAACTAAATGTCTACCCATTACTCTGTTTTCACTGAAGTACTTGCTTACATATATATTGGGAGAATATTAAGGGCAATTAGGAAAATTAGAAATTCTCATAAATAAATTCAACTATCTTCTCTATTTTATTTGGCTTATCTTTTTAAACTGGTAAAAAATACATAATATATTTTATGTGTATAATGTGGTGAATGTATGTGTATAAATGTGGTAAAATAACACCAAATTTGCCACTTTCATCATGTTAAAGTGTACAGTTCTATGGCTAAAGTACAGTCACATTATCAAGCAACAATTACCACCATCCATCTCTAGAACTTTTCCATCTTTCCCAACTGAAACTGTGTATTCATTTAACACTAACTCCCCACTTGCCCCTCATCTCAGCCCCTGGAAACCACCATTCTACTTTCTGTCTGATTTTGACTACTCTAGAGACCTGATATAAATGGATTCATATAGTATGTGACCTTTGGTGTCTGACTTATTTCAGTTAGCATGTCTTAAAGTCCATCCAAAGTTTAGAGTATGTCAGAATTTCATTCCTTTCAAGGCTGAATAGTATTCTATTTTGTGTACATACTTTCTCAATTGTTGTTGTTGTAAAAGTATGTATATACTATAGAATATTAGTCAGCCTTAAAAGGAGTGAAATTCTGCCTGTTAGTTAAATGTAAACTGTTTCCACTTACTGGTTGTTGTGAACAATGCTGCTATGAACATGGGTGCACAAATATCTGTTCGAGTTCCTGCTTTCAATTCTTTTAGGTATGTACTCAGAAGTGAAATTATTGAATCATGTAATAATTCTGTGTTTAATTTTTAGGAAGTGTCATTTGGCTTATTTTGGATTTTGGTTCATCTTACCTTAATATGGGGCCCTTGACTGGGTTCCCTTTTCTCCCCTTGGTCTTTTTAAGAAGAAAGCCCTTAGACTTTATTCTGTTTATTTTGATTTTTTCTCATTTCATGGCTGGAAAATAAATGAAAACTCATGCCATGGGAATACATTAAAAATTAAAATCAAGACCTATCCATTCCCTATGCCAGGAAAGTGTTTTATTACAAACGAGGTATTCTGTCACAAATCGAGAATTTTGGTTGTCTTTGAAAGAACCAATAGTATCAAATACAAATGTAAAAGTCTGTAATCTCTCAGTTGTGCAAGCAACTCCTTTGTTAAATAAAACATTACCTTAATTCTTACACAGAAATTATTACATTATTTGTAGGAATGTAAGATCCATTTCCCCCCAAAACTATATAAAAATTAACACCACATTTACCACCCCATTTAATATGCTCACATTACAGATGCAAAGTCAAATACCAAAAACTTCAAATGATGGACTCTGATAAAGGGAAATGGTTTAGAAGGGAAGAACAGGTTGTATTGTTCATGTAACTATGAAAATATTCTATGTCACAAACTAGTAGGAAATCATATATTTGGATATGCAATAATTACTTCTGAATGGGAGGGGAGACATTTATTTGAAGAAATTCTAATGCCATACTATCAAGCAGATATAATTATACTTGTAGCATTTTCAATACAAAAATGAGAAAAACAATTTTTGTTTTTAAAGAAAAATTTTCCTAAGAAATTGTCATGCATCTCATATGTACAACTGCATATCTTAAACACTAACAAATAGCTTAAACTCAAAACATGTAAGTAATAATATTCATTCACCCCTGTAACATATGTATGAGGCAACCTCCTTTTATTATTCTTTTTCCCCCTTTACTACACCATGTTCCAAAACTGTTTGGTGGCAGATAATAGGTTCAGTTGGTTTCAGTTAGAAGTGCAATCTGAGAGGATGGCATTTTCTCTGCCAAAGCTATATGGCATAGTTTTATTGTTATATGGCAAGTATAGGCCCCATGCTGGGGATTTTTCTATGGGCTTCCCAGGTGCATTCTCAGGAGTCGGCCATCAGTGCTGTGGTTGATCAAATTCTTCAGTAATTCTAAGTCATTATTTAAATTCCTGTTGTAGCTTTCAAAATTACATATTTTATACTTTAAAAGGAATTTTCAAAATTTGTTATTGGATGGGAAAAAAAAACAAAAACTTTGAAAAGATGAGACTATATAACTCTTTGTCGCTAAAAAGAACAATAAAATATACAAGATCTGCTTAGGAAATACATAGGATTAACATGGCTCTGAATCAACTAACACCTTTTCCATTCCCTCTGCCACCATTCTCATTTGATTTCAAAAAGACTTTTTACAAACACCTTGTAACAGCTTCCTAACTGGTTTCCATGTTTCTAATCTTACTTTCATTTCAGAAATCTTATGCATCTTTCTCCACTCATAACTTTCCCAACTGAATCAAGTCTAGATATTCAAGGCCATCTAACTACAGGCTACCTCTCGAGATTTTATCCACTGGCTCTGCTCACATGCACCAGCCAAGGGAAGCCACTCCCCAGTGCAGGCACACTCAGCACTCGTTCTTCTGTCACTGAACTTGGATCCTGGAGGCCTTCACCTGGACTCATGATCTGTTGAAACACCCATACTTCTCTGTGAAGACTGAGGAACTTAGGGGAAGTGATCACTCTCTCTTTCCGTGGATAATTATATCAATAATAACAACAGAGTAGGCACTTACAACTGATAGTTCCCTCTCTGGGTGGAAAACAATAATAATATTATAATCATGATTCTATTAACCTTTATGATCAGCCATGTGCCAGCATTATGCTAAAAAGATTTTGGGTATTCTCTCCTTGAATTCTCATGATATCCTGTCATTTGAAATTATTATACAATGAAGTTACAGCTTGTGTTGGGTTTGACTGCAGAAGCAGGAATATGACAGATATTGGGTAGTGTCAGAATTGCCCTTGAAAATCCCTTAAGTTGTCATGGATTTGTGTATATAAACCTAAACAGCTATATATGCATAAACATATAGAGTTACATACAGCACATAATAAAATATATGTAAAGTGGAGGGTAATTGTATGGACCTGAGTCTAACCACTAGAACACACTCGAAGAGTCAGGTGGGAACTGAACCCAGCCGAGGAAACAGCGGACTTGGGCCTCCCACCATCTCTTCCAGGCCAAACGTGCTCCAAGAAGAAAGGGTCAGAGAAGAGCCTATACTCTTTATCAAGTGCTACTGAAATAACACACAAATCCACAGTGTAGGCCTCGTTTTCCAGATTAGGACCAAACAGGGGCTCAGCAGAGTTGAAGAAAATGGCCCATGGTCCTGGCAGCGCTTCTAACTCCCAAGTCTGTGCTGTTACCCAGCCTGCTGGAGCTGTGGCCTGTGGCCCCTTAGAGCTGCACTTGAAATAGCTTCCCACATGCTGCCTTGACTTGTGCTTAATATGCTTTCTTCCACAACAGTGGATGTGTTGAGGGTTCAGGTCCTGTTGACTCACTGCCCAGGGCCCTAAGGACAGCCCTGAGAAAATGTCACAGCTAGGCTACCAGAACTCACACCCATCTGGGTGTTGGTTGTTATACAGATTGGTTTTTCCTTCTCTGTGCAGCATCCTTTTTTTTTTTTTTTTTCAGAAAACAAAGGACTCTTCTGCCCATCATATTTCAATTACACTGGGCTAGCTTCCTTTTCCAGAAGAAGAAACTGAGGTCCTATAACTTTCTTGATAGAGCTAGGAAAAATACTGAGACTAAATATTTCCAGAGAACATACAAGTTGATTCTCAAATTGTTAGCACCACTAACACCAGATGAGATCTTAAAAAAAAAACAAAAAACAAACCAGAAACCTATGATATGGAAGGAGAATCACTGACATTGACAGAGCTGAGAATACAGACTTCTCAGTGATTCAGGTCAGTGGAATACTGGGGAAATGAGGTCCTGTGACACACAGCACGGCAATAAGTGGCAGAGCTAGAAGGAGCCTGAGAACCCCAGCACAGACAGTGCTACACCCTGCACAGCTTACAGCTTCCAAACGGGAGAGGAAAACATCTCATGGAGCTCAAGATATAATCTGTTGCATGATTACATGTGTCAAGAGAGCCAGCAAGACCAATTAAAGGAAAGTCTACAAAATATATTAATTGCTTTTTAAAAAAATTCTTTATTTATTCTTGGTTGCACTGGGTTTTCGTTGCTGTGCAGGCTTTCTCTAGTTGCAATGAGTGGGGGCTACTCTTCACTGAGGTGCATGGCCTTCTCTTGGTGTGGAGCACAGGCTCCAGGCACACAGGCTGTAGCAGTTGTGGCTCACAGGCTTTAGACGCTCTGTGGCATGTGGGATCTTCCCAGATCAGGGATGGAAACTGTCTGCTGCACTGGCAGGCAGATTCTTATCCACTGTTGTTGTTGTTCAGCTGTTCAGTTGTGTCTGATTCTGCGACCCCATGGACTGAAGCATGCCAGGATTCCTTGTCCTTCACCATCTCCTGGAGCTTGCTCAAAATCATGTCCACTGAGTCAGTGATGCCATCCAATCCTCTCATCCTCTGTCGTCCCCTTCTCCTCCTGCCTTCAATCCTTCCCTGCATCAGGGTCTTTTCTAATGAGTCGGCTCTTCACATCAGGTGGCCAACGTATTGGAGCTTCAGCTTCAGCAAGTCATTCCAATGAATATTCAGGGTTGATTTCCTTTAGGATTGACTGGTTTGATCTCTTTGCAGTCCAAGGGACTCTCAAGAGTCTTCTCCAGCACCACAGTTCAAAAGCATCAATTCCTTGGCAGTCAGCCTTCTTTATGGTCCAACTGTTACATCTATACATGACTACTGGAAAAACCATAGCTTTGACTAGATGGACCTTTATTAGCAAAGTAATGTCTCTACTTTTTAATATGCTGTCTAGGTTGGTCATAGCTTTCTTTCCAAGGAACAAGCATCTTTTAATTGCATGGCTGTAGTCATTATCTGTAGTAATTCTGGAGCCCAAGAAAATCAAGTGTGTCACTGTTTCCATTTTTTCCCCATCTGCCATCAAGTGATGGAACCAGATGCCATGATCTTAGTTTTTGAATGTTGATTTTAAGCCAGTTTTTCACTCTCCTCTTTCACCTTCATCAAGAGGCTCTTTAGTTCCTCTTTGCTTTCGGTCATAAGGATGATGTCATCTGCGTATCTGAGGTTATTGATATTTCTCCCAGCAACCTTGAGAAATTCCAGCTTGTGCTTCATCCAGTCCAGAATTTCATATGATGTACTCTGCATATAAGTAAAATAAATAGGGTGAAAATATGCAGCCTTGATGTAATTCTGAATTCCTTTCCCAATTTTGAACCAGTCTGTTGTTCCATATCTGGTTCTAACTGTTGCTTCTTGACCTGCATACAGGTTTCACAGGAGGCAGGTAAGGTGGTCTGGTATTCCCATCTCTTGAAGAATTTTCAACAGTTTGTTGTGATCCACATAGTCAAAAGCTTTAGGGTAGTCAATGAAGCAGAAGTAGATGTTTTTCTGGAACTCTGTTGCTTTTTTGATGATCCAGCCAATGTTGGCAATTTGATCTCTGGTTCCTCTGCATTTTCTAAATCCAGCTGGAACATCTTGAAGTTCTTGGTTCCCATACTGTTGAATCCTCACTTGGAGAAATTTGAGCATTACTTTGCTAGCATGTGAAATGAGTGCAATTGTGTGGTAGTCTGAACATTCTTTGCCATTGCCTTTCTTTGGGACTGGAATGAAAACTGACCTTTTCCAGTCCTGTGGCCACTGCTCAGTTTTCCAAATTTGCTGGCATATTGAGTGCAGCACTGTAACAGCATTATCTTTTAGGATTTGAAATATCTCAACTGGAATGCCATCACCTCCACTAACTTTGTTCATAGTGATGCTTCCTAAGGCCCACTTCATTTCACACTCCAATATGTCTGGCTCCAGGTGAGTGATCACACCATCGTGGTTATCTAGGTCTTTAAGATCTTTTTTGTATAGTTCTTCTATGTATTCATGCCACCTCTTTTCAATATATTCTGCTTCTGTTAGATCCATACAATTTCCGTCCTTTATTGTGCCCATCTTTGCATGAAAAGTTCCCTTGCTATCTCTAATTTTCTTGAAGAGATCTCTAGTCTTTCCCAATCTATTGTTTTCCTCTATTTCTTTGCATTGTTCACTTAGGAAGGCTTTCTTAACTCTCCTTGCTATTCTTTGGATCTCTACATTCAAATGGGTATATCTTTCCTTTTCTCCTTTGCCTTTTGCTTATCTTCTTTTCTCAGCTATTTGTAAGGCCTCCTCAGCTAACACATTTTGCCTTTTTTTCATTTCTTTTTCTTAGGGATGGTTTTGATCACTGCCTCCTGTACAATGTTATGAAATTCTGTCCATGGTTCTTCAGGCACTCTGTACAACCAGGGAAGCCCTCAAAGTTAATTTTTAAATAGCTTAAGGCAATACTTCCCAACACATGGCGCTTTGGATTTTCTGTTTGTTTGGGTTTGTTTGGTGATTTTGGGTAGCACATGGAAACTCTTTCCTCTTTGGGGGGGAGGGACATTTTTAAAAGCTTTTCTCCCCAGCTTTATTGGGGTAATAAAAGGTAACAGAGGTTTATTGAGGTATAATTGGCAAAACTGTAAGATATTTAACATTGTAACAATTTGATTGATACACATTTACATTGTGAAAGGATTCCCCCACCTACTTCATTAACACATCCATCACCTCATATACTTTTTTTTTGATGAGACCATTTAAGTTTTACTATCTAAGCAACTTCAGTTATATGATACAATGTTATAAACTGCAGTCACCATGTTTTACATCAGATCCTCAGAACTTATTCATCTTATAGGCAAAAGTTTGTACTCTTTTACCAATCTCTCCCTATTTCTATCACCTCTCAGCCACTTTTCTACTTTTTGTTTGTATGAGTTTGACTTTTCTTTATTCCACTCCATTTTAGTATAATGCCCTTACACTCCATCCATGCTTTCACAAGTGGCAAGATTTCCATCTTTCTTATGGCTGAATAATATTCTGTTGTACATATATTCCATATCTTTATCCACTCATCCATTGATAGGCACTTAGGTTGTTTCCATATCTTGGCTATTGTAAATAATATTGCCATGTACTTGGGAGTGCAGATATCTCTTTTACATCCTGTCTTCACTTCCTTTGGATATAAACCCGAAGAAGAATTCTGTACCGTAGTTCTAGTCTTAATTTTCTGAGGAAACTCCACACTCTTCCATAGTGGCTATACCAATTTACACCCCCACCAATGGTGCCCGAGGGTCCCCTTTTCTCCATATCCTCGACAACACTTCTTGTCTCATGTCTCTGGTAAAAGCCATTCTCACAGGTGTGAGGTGATATCTCACTGTGGTTTTGAAAAGTTTAATAATTATATGCTTTTTTTTTCTTTAATTTCTCACTATTTATGGCAAGCAAAGGTGACTTTCCATTTATGATAGTGATATAAAAAAATCTTTTTAAATTTAAGTGAAAATGAGAAAATTTAAACACAACTATTCTTAAAATAACAATACCACGGTACTTTGACAAGGCAAAAATTGTGATGGTAATATGAGTGGGGCAGAACTTGAGGAGACATTGGCATATGAAATAACTGCACATCTCTTTTCAAAGCTTTGATCACTGATCCCAAGAGAAACTCCAGGGAAGGTCAAAGGCCAGAGTGTTCTATTTATGCATTTTCCATCCAGATTCTTATGCAAGAAATGCCCAAAATGTTCTTAAGGTGCTCCTAGCAGTGGATCTCTTCCCCATCAACATAAGGCACATTACTTCAAGAACTCTTATTCATTTACCTCAAGTTACTTCAATTGTTCAGAGCAGTGATCTTCAAAGGTAGGTTCACACAGGCCCAGGTTAATGCCAGAAGATCCATGAGGCATGACAAAAATGGAGTATCTATTTTTATTTATCATGTCTAAAATATAGAAAAATAAATTTACTAATGACTAATAAGTAGACTGACAATAGAGCAGATGTCTATTTTATAATTGCACGTATTTTGGGGTGGGACACTAAACACCATTTACGACTAGGATGTTCAATCAAAAAAGTGTGATTACAACCAAATGTGATAAAGGGGTTGTTAAGACTAGGACTTGCATTACTGGTGTGTTTGTGAAATGTTTGCTCTAGGCAGGCTTGCTATCTCCCCTATCTATTCCTGAGTGCAAGAGGGTAGAAAACCCTGAAGACACCACTCTTGAATAAAGATATGTGTTGAAGAGGCAGCCCTCACATGGGAAGGGATCATAGGCTGTTTCTTACAGTTCTTGAAAAGTGAAAGTGAAAGTCACTCAGTCATGTCTGACTTTTTGCTACCCCATGGACTAAATACAGTCCATGAATTCTCCAGGCCAGAATACTGCAGTGGGTAGGCTTTCCCTTCTCCAGAGGATCTTCCCAACCCAGGGATCAAACTGAGGTCTCCTGCATTGCAGGAAGATTCTTTACTGAGTTATCAAGGAGGCCCTGGTACAGTCCTTTGGAGATCTCAAAACCCAACCATCTTGCTCCAGCTCCAAATTTCAAAAAAGAAAGAAGACCTACGCCACAAATGGACTGGGTTCCCAAATCTTTCTAGTATTCATCTATAAATCACAGTTAATCTTTCTATAAAATAGTTTATAGTAATCCATTTTCTTAGAAAAGATCTATTAATACTCAATGTGGCAGAAATAGGCATTTGTGATAACATACAGATTATAGTGCTGTTATAATACTAGTGACTAAGTGGAACAAAAATTTTAAAAATTATTTTGAACCATGTGATAGGTAGAGAAAGCAATGAGAATATAAAATAGAAACTTTTGTGAAGACTTCTGAAAGACTTTCTAGTCTTCTTCAAGGACAAGAGATACAGAACTGGCTTTTTCTTGTCCAAGTTTGCTGCAAAATTCACAGTGCTTTTCTTTCTTGATACAGAGTATCACTAGTATACTCCTTTCACTTACATTCATGATTAGCATCCATTTGTGGGTTGGAAAAGAGGGAAAGAACAAAGTCCCATTTGACTCCAACAGAACTTCACCCACCAAAGTGATTGTTCACTAATATAGGGGTCTGCTTATGTTAAACTTTTTCTTATCTAACTCAAAAATTATGTTCTCAACATACCTCTAAGAGATAAACTGAGCTGGTGCTGGGAGTCAGGTACATATTGGTCCTCACAGATATATATATATATTTTTTAAAGGCCCAGTGTTTCACAAGCTAAGATCTCACTTGCTAGAACATTGTTTAAGTTTATAATGGACAGAGATTATGAGGGTTCTTTCTGAGGTCTTCCCTTAGGGCCCCAGGCAGGATGATACTTCCTCCATGTATTTGAGCTGTGCCCACATCATTGTTTTGGGCTATGTTGCTCTTCCCAAAGAATTCAGCATCCATGAGACAATGTGGAAATTTATGAATATTTCAAAGTTTCATCAACATATCATGAAGGTGCTAAAACAGGCTGGAAATACATAAAACATAGCTGTAACCATTTGCAGAGCATGACAGTGGCAGGAAGACATTAGGGAAGAGAAATAGCTCTCTCTGTAGTTTTCGCCTACCAACATACTAACAATAAAATGCACACAAGTTCATATTGGGGTCTGACTGCAAAAAAGAGCCTGAATCTGCAAAAAGAATGGTGATGCTAGTGATGGCAGCATAATAATGCCATGTCCCATTGTCCTTAACAACTGGTGAAACTGGGAGTGGGAGTTGGTGGGAGAGGGGAGGAAACAAACTCTGAGTTGGCCAAGACCCTCCCGTCCAATTTGCCAGAGAGGCCTTCCCTGATGAATCAGTCACAAGAAGCTGCCTCAGTCACTGCCATTACTATCTCCTATCTTCTGGTTGGCCTTTTCCCTAGCACTCTGCATTGGCTAAAGTGACTGTTTATACTTTGTTTCCTTGTGCTGTATGAGTTTTGTTTCTCTTCCCTAATAGAATGTGAGCACCATGACAGCAAGGGACTTGTCTATCCAGTTCATCCCAAGATCTCCAGTGCTGAGAACAGTGCCTGGTCCCAGGAGGTGCTCAGTAAATAAATGTTGACTCAACAAATACCCTGAAATATCCAACAGATGATACAGGCAATCAACAGTATTTATAAAGTAGATAGAAAGGACTAAGTACACGATGGTTATTATGGTTTTATTATTATATTGTTGTTAGCTGGAAAAAGGCCCTGATGCTGGGAAAGACTGAAGGCAAAAGGAGAAGGAGGTGGCAGAGGATGAGATGGCTAAATGGCATCAACGACTCGATGAATTTGGACAAACTTTGGGAGACAGTGGAGGACAGAGGAGCCTGGCTTGCTGCAGTCCATGGGGTCATACATAAGGAGTCGGATATGACTTAGTGACTAAACAACAAGCCAGAAAGATCACCTGGTCTCTAGGAGCCAGCATTCTTTCCCAGACCAGTCAAAGGAACTGGTTCCTCTTGCCTCATCCTGATCCTAGAAATAAAACTTAATTCCAAGCCTGTAAGCTGCTTCCTATCTATCCTCAGCCATAGCCCCAACATCTCTGTGCCTTTGACAAGCAGGCTTAGTGCTATGATCCATGATCTCCTTTGAGAATATTGGGTGAAGAACCCCCACAGGCATGGCCTCAGCTTTCTTTGTTCACACTGTTTGCTTTGAAGACCTTAACACGGTGCTGGGAAATCAATATCCAGGGATGCCGCCAAACCTGCATGTGTCTCCTGATTCTCCTGTGGGAGGCTCGGCTCACTCCAAAGCACTGGTAAGTCGTGAAGCGCCCAGCTCTATCTGCAAATTAAGCCCTTGTAAGTAATCAAGAAACACCGAGCTTAGCGTGCCGTGGATTTTCCATCGTGAGTGTCATTAGATGAAACCAAAGTACACATTACAGGCTTGTGTAATGAACAAGCCTCAAGTCAGGTTTGCCGTGATACCGTTATCAGTCATTGCACATGTTAATTATTTAGGAAGGCACTTTTTACAGTGGGTTTTCATTTAAGTTTAGCCCCTTGATGTATGTGGATAAAAATGACTAATCCATTGGACAGTGCTATTGTACTCGTGCATCTATCACTATCGGGCCTTTTTTCATAATTGGTTTATTAATAATAGCATCTTAATGATCTGTTTAAAATAAATAAACCATTTGCACCATTTCAAAGGTATTTTGTGAGGCTCAGCTGATATTAAAATAGCACAAGCCTTATGTGCTTTTTCAGCAAGTGACCTAATTAGTTAATAAAGTAATTGAATATTAAAAAGGATGTTGCAAGTGATTAAAATTTAAGAGCCTTCAGAATGTTATTAAAGCTATAAATCATACATCACTGTTTTAATTTGCATAGCTACAGAATTACTAATGGTCCCACGTGCACAAGGGGCTTGGCAATTAGTCCTTTAACAAAATGTTGGTGATGCTGAGGTACCAAATTCTTTCAGTCTCTTTTGATAGCTAGGTAGAAACCTGTTTTTGCTAGACTAAATATCTAGCTGTTGAAATTGCTTGCTCCCTTTTGACAGGTATAGGCATTCATTCACTCAAGAATGAATTGTCCAAGAATTGCTAGGTGTTGAGTATAAGGGTAAGCAAAACATATCTGGTCCTAATGGCATTTATATTCTAGAGTTAGTTGGGCAGAGATACTAGTCAAAAACTTCCTTAAATTCATGTTTAATTACAATAGGTGATAAGGAGTTATGAAGGAAAAGTATAGGATGCTCCAAGGGCATTTTGCTAGTGACATCTGACCTCACCGGCTAGATTGGGGACCAAAGACTTAATTCCAGGCAAAGGGCCTGCTGGGAGCTCTTGTTCAAGCAGGAAATCCCTGATGAACCTGCCAGAGGCATGTAGAAACTGGATGAAAATGAAACTGGATGAAAATGCCGGTTATTTACACAACAGCTGTCATTTCTTCCTGGCTATTGGAATCCCAGTTCTGTTTGAGTATAGGACTAGTACTATGCTCAAGGAAAGCAGGCCAAGACCTAGGGATAAATGATGAGAAATCTAAACCAATTGTTGCAATCGCCTTGCCCTTTGCCTATGATTGGTTTAAGGCAGATGTGTTCTGAGGAACTTGAAGAGACTTTCTGGAAGAAATTTCCACCATGGATAAGGATGTACACAATGAGAACATGACTTTTCTCTATGCTTTTGGATGTTAGCATGAAGTAGTGGTCCTACTTGGGGCTATAGCAGCCAAACTGAGACCATGAGGGGAAAGACAAAACAAAGCCACACACACCCATGAACACATTTCGTAAACCTGAGGCCTAATATTGTTGAATTGCTGAACCAGTTCTGGAAACTTTGGATGTCTTAATATATGGAAGAACACACTTGAGTTGGATATTCTGTTACTTGCTGCTTAAAGTGTCTTAACTGGACCAGAGGGTTCAAAAATGAAGATGATAGAAGCTAAAAGACAAATTAAGAGGCAAATATAACTGTCAGATGAGCAATGATAAAATGCTGAACATGATACTGCAGAACAAGAGAAATGGAAAATAAAGTCACCCAGGCCTTAGGAAGCACTACTACAAATAAAGCTAGTGGAGGTGACGGAATTCCAGCTGAGCTATTTCAAATTCTAAAAGATGATGCTGCTAAAGTGATGCCCTCAACATGCCAGCAAATTTGGAAAACTCAACAATTCGAGTTTTGGAAGTATTGAACAGTTTTGGAGTATTGGAAAAGGTCAGTTTTCATTCCAACCCCCAAAAAGACAATGCCAAAGAATGTTTAAACTACCGTACAATTACTTAGCTCATTTCACATGCTATCAAGGTAATGCTCAAAATCCTTCAAGCTAGGCTTGAAGATTTTCCAGATCTACAAGCTGAAAAAAAGCAGAAGAACCAGAGATCAAATTGCCACATCTGCTGAATCACAGAAAAAGCAAAAGAATTCCAGAAAAACATCTACTTTTGCTTCATTGACTACACTAAAGCCTTCGACTCTATTGATCACAACAAACTGTGAAAAATTCTTCAAAAGATGGGAATACCAGACCACCTTACCTGCCTCCTAAGAAATGTGTATGCAGGTCAAGAAGCAATAGTCAGAACTAGACATGGAACAGACTGGTTCAGAATTGGGAGATGGGTACATCAAGGCTGTATATTGTCACCTTGTTTATTTAACTTAGATGCAGAATACATCATGAGAAACACCAGGCTGGATGACTCACAATCTGGAATCAAAGTTGACATGTGAAATATCAACAACCTCAGATATGCAGGTGATACCACCCTAATGACAGAAAGCAAAGAGGAACTAAAGAACCTCTTGATGAAGGTGAAAAAGAAAGTGAAAAAGCTAACTTAAAACTCAACATTCAAAAAATGAAGATCATGGCATCTGGTCCCATCACTTCATGGCAAATAGATGGGGAAAAAATGGAAACAGTGACAGATTTTATTTTCCTGGGCTGCAAAACCACTGCAGACGGTGACTGTACCCATGAAATTAAAAGATGCTTGCTCCTTGATAGAAAAACTATGACAAACCTAGACAGTATATTCAAAAGCAGAGACTTCATTTTGCCAACCAAGGTCCATCTAGTCAAAGCTTTGGTTTTCCAGTAGCCGTGTATGGATGTGACAGTTGGACCATAAGGAAGGCTAAGCACAGAAGAAATGATTCTTTCAAACTGTGGGCTAGAGAAGACTCCTGAGAGTCTCTTGGATAGCGAGATCAAACCAGTCAATCCTAAAGGAAATCAACCTTGAATATTCATTGGAAGGACTGATGCTGAAGCTCTAATACTTTGGCCACCTGATTCAAGAAAAGACCTTTTCCTGATTCATTGGAAAAGACCCTGATTATGGGGAAGATTGAGGGCAGGAGGGGAAAGTCGGGACAGAGTATGAGATGATTGGATGGTGTCACCAACTCAATGGACATGAGTTTGAGCAAACTCTGAGAGATAGTGAAAGGCAGGGAAGCCTGGTATGCTGCAGTCCATGGGGTCACAGAGTCAGACATGACTTAGCAACTGTACAATAACAACAAAAAACAGAGCTAAGGCATTGTAGATACAAAATCAACAGAATTTGTCAACTTACTAGTTATCTAAGGTGCCAGGTAACAGTAAATGCCATTCACTGAGTATTTCCTACATTACAGACTCTATTCTTAGCACTTGAAATGCAGTGTCTCATGTCTTCATTTCAACAGCTGTATGAATTACTGTTAGTTGTCACTGTGCGTGGATCCTGTTTCATGCCTTGACTTTTCAAGTCAATCCCCATAGCCTCTATTACCACCAGTGGGCAAAAGCAAATGACTTGCTTCAGGACTCCTTGGGAAAGCTGCTGGCTAGATTGCTCCTTCTCCCTCTTTTTGCTTCATAGCACACATAGAGAAATGATAATATTTTAAAGCACATCCTAGGGTAAATGTGGAGGGACTTGGGCCTCTCTATGGGGCTAGGTGAAAGCCTTCATTACTCTTTTTATTATATAATTATAAGAAAATAGAATTCAAAATTTAGGGAAGATATTAAATACTAAATTTGTATAAAATTTCTAAAAAATAATCTCTTTGATTTTTAATGAAAATTGCCTTTGCTTTTTATGAATATAGTTTTTTAATATCAGATTTTATGCTTGAAATAGCAATTCTTGATGAAGACTTGAATTCAATCAAGACTTTCTAATCATGGCCTCTTCCAAATCTTGATATAGTCATCACTAACAATAAACTTTGTTCACACAGGTGATATAAATGAAAGTAAAAAACTTTTCGAAACCCTTCCAAAATTTTTTTACATTTGAGTCATATTTAAAGAATCTAACAGTTTTTTGCCTTACATTGACAATTGCACTGTCGAAATTCCCTGAGATTGTGTGAATAAATTTAAAATCTTTGGGAACTTTGTCAAAGTATTTTAAAATAATGATAATGCTTTAATTTGTATACCAGTCATGCAAAGTTAGAATAGTTACTAAGCACAGCTAGCTTAGATACCACTAAAAGGGCACGTCAGTTACCAACAGAAGAAAGAATCCAACGTGTGTGAAGACAGAGCCAGCACTGTGCCTGCCAAGAATCCCCTGCCCCCTCCTCACACCTGTTGACCTTCCAACTCTCTCCACCCTGGCCTGGTGCCGAACTTCCTTCAGGGCCCGCTTCATGTGCAACCTGTGCCCTTGCACGGGGCCCCACACTTAGAAGGACCTCGTGCTTGGTTGAATGCTCTGTGGTCACCATCTTGAAATGAATTTTGAATCTGGAGCCCCACGTTTGTTCATTTTTCACGGAGCCCTTCAAGTAACGTAGCTGGTGCTGGCATCTGGGACACCTGGAACACTAACTCTTTCAGTAGCTAACCTATGCCTTTGTCCTCGTGATGGGCAGTAGCAAACGGATACCACCCCCTTCTGAGATGTGAAGCCACTTCTGAGCTGCTGCATTCAGCTCCTTGATGGGGAGCGTAACAATCCAGATGTCACTGGGCCTGTCAGATTTGATGTTCACATAGCCATGGGCCACACTTCTATACCTTTTTTCCATTCAGCCACCCTGATGGAGCCGCTGATGCTTGTGGCTGGAAGTGACTGGCCCACAGGTTCCAAGAACTGAGAAGGCCTCAATTATATGAGTAAAGATGCCACAGTTTACCATCTGGGCAGTCCTGTGCAGAAAGTCCCCAGGCAGGTTACTTCCTGGTAAGATCTGCGACCTGAGATAGGCCTTCTAGGTCCTTGATGAAATTTTTTCAAAATGAAGAGTTAGTATTCAGTTTCAAACACTCACTTAGTGCAAGAGAGCCTAGATTTGAAGTGTGATTACTGAGGGTCATATCCTGGAAGGAATAATATGGAAGGTAGATTTAGAAGAAAACATTCAGAATCCTTCTCTGTGCTTCCTCTGCCATGAGAGGGCTTAAAACAGCTTCTCCCAATCATTTTGGAGTTGGAATCACCATCTGATTCTTGGTTTGGTGTCATAATGTTGGTCTCTATTAAAATAACACATATATATATTAATATTTAAGGGTATATTAATGTGACTCTCTCTCTCCATATATATATATATATATATA